>QHHJ01000105.1:0-22592 GCA_004367495.1 Fusarium scirpi
CGTGCCGACACAGATGTGCCAGAGTAGTTTGTGTACCAGCGCTTGTATACTAGCATTTTACTTGGCCTGGCACATCTCTGCTGGTCCGCAATCTGCTCCAGTATACACGAAATGGCCTACTTTGTTCTCTAGCACTTGCAAACTGTCATGTTCCTTGCGCTGGGCTGTGCGTGCTGGCATGGTTTCTGAAAGTGACACTGAGTTTAGATTTTTTATGGCGAACACGTCTTCTAACTCTCAAGTAGGTGGGCATGAAATTATTGCCAAGCACTCCTTCCCATCCTGCTTGTAAGGCTGGTAAGGATTTAAGTGAGTAGTTCGTCAGTTGAACCCATTTCAATGTTCTTGGACCACTACGCTATCATCCATCCGCAAATGCTCAAAAAATCGTCGTCATTTCATTCTTTATATGTAGAATTGAAAACTCGCAACTTCTTCCATAATGCACTCCAAATTAGAGCGATGTTTCTACTCGGTCCATTTTGACGGTAGGGCTGAGCGCCAACTGCCTACGTTTAATGGCGCGTGCTGGCAGGAAGTGGCTGACGCGCCCTACTAAGGGAACGCCATTCTGGGACTAGTGTTTTGACGATGGTACTTTCGAGGTATGCTTACCCTGCGGTCAACAAATTACTATGGCCAAGAACTAGACGGCGTATCTGAAGCAACGAGTCACCCTCATGCCGCGACGACAAGAGGAGCAGAAAGTGGTTTGCATGGAGAGTATGATGCTCCCAATGGATTAGATAATGTATCCACTTCTGTCTACGATATCTTGAGGCGTACCCATCTCATCTCATGGCGCGTTTCTTCCACTCTGTCTCGGAGCCACTATACCAACACACAAAATGTGTCAACTTGTTTGCAGGACTGATCTATCAGGCTAGAATGCCTATTCGCGACCCCAGGCCGCTGAATAGTTCCAGCTTGAACTTTTTTTCTCTTTCGTGCCAAAACCTTGGGCAATTTTGTAGGAAGTGTCCCGAAACAAATTAGATGTGGCACCCGCTTCACATATACGTATCGACGACATCAGTACGATCCCTGTCCTTGTCGCACACTAAAAGCATCCAAATTAGTATATGATGGCACAAATATTTCCAGACTCTGATCAGTACCGGACACGCTGAATAGGGAGGACCAGCTGGCCTTTCAGATATCTCATGCGGTCAAGAGCTAATGTCAGGACGAACATTTAATTGCCGAACGCCGAGAAAGCAAGATGCTGTTACGATCAAGAGCTGGTGTAGCCCTGGCCGTGCACTACGTTTGCACCACATTTAGCCCACCCTGAGGCACTCTCCGTAGAAGCATGATAGTGGATTACATACGGTGAACCCGCCCCCCTACTGTACAGTATAGTGCATGGGCATTTCCCTCCTTGCAACAACATTGTCTTTCTTTGGGAAAAAGGAGGCACTCTTTAGGTGCAAGCATCTACATCCAAGCTTGCCGTCCAGTATGGGCTGAAAATTGGCCTGTAAACGTACTTGTATCGTATGACAAGCGTACCTGAGAAGTAGCCATTGACATAAGCACTAGTCCAGAAGTGGCTTTGTCTGTGACAGTGCCAATCAGTCGTATAAAGGCCTCCAGCAAGCGACTGGACTACTGTAATTCTTCTTGATCGTACTGTGTGGGTCACATGGCAATCAGCAACACTGACGTGTTGTAGCAAATGCACCCAAGGCTTAAACAACGCCTTCAGACAAGCAGACTACTTAATGTCCACTCAGGGCTGTGGAGCTTATACAGCGCAATAGATCAGTCAAAAGGGATGGATTTCTGCCTCCGGTCAATCTTACGTAGGGTTCGACCTACTGAATAGCAACCAGACTCGGAGCTGACATGAAGGCGGGATGTCAATATTCCATGCTTGACTCCGTGGGAACGTCCATCGCGTGAAGTCCCTATTTCGGTCAATGAAGTCTGAAAGAGTCCGTTCCCGGATCTTGGAGCTCACGTAGAGGCGCGTTAGATTGGACGTAAAGATGAACGAGGCCTACGAGCGAAGATTTAATGGAAAACATCTCATTCTGGACTTCCAGAGAGTCCGTTATCAACCACTATTCCTCAACCGAGCAGTTAGAATTGGGTTATAAACCCCAGCTTGTCATCCCTTACTTCTCTTGCGTGTCACCTACGATACATGACACGTTCTACCTCATCTGACTCGGAAAGCTGTCCGCGAAGCGGATCGACGAAATCGAAAACAAAAAAGAGAAAAAGCAAGAAAGCGCTGTTGTCGCCGCAGACATCGATCAACAATATTTGGAGATGCTTCTCGAGCCCCCGCCCTCAACAGGCCCTGGCAGTTCTGCCACTGGATCAGTCAGCAAAAGCTTCTTCAAACGGCAATCATGGTAACGAGTTGCTTACTGAAGGACGTCTCCGAGCAGTGACAGAGTGCCAGCGAAAGGTGACCGAGATTGTCAAAGAGTGTAAGCGGGTGAACATGAGATATAGAGACCGTGACTGGGACCTTGTGAGTACTCATAGTGGCCCTCGGACGCCGGATTGGTTCTTGTTGGTTAATTGTATAGCTTAGGTATTTGATTTTGCGGATCAAGGTCATTGTCTGAATGGGCTTCGACAGACAATGTTTGATCTCGATGAGATATCTTGCCCCGACACGGAGTCAAATGCACCTGGCGCCGTCAGAAGAGTACATGAGATCTTTTCACTACCTACGTTCATGAAGAACGTAGATGGTGGGGATGTGAAGCAGGGCAAGCTCAGCGACTGCTGGTTTGTCGCAGGCTTGACCGCTCTTGCGAACCTCGAATACGGGCTCACTCAAACATGTGCGGCGCATGACACAGGTATACCCCATTTCATATCATGTCACAGTCTCAAAAGACACTAATAGTTGAAGTAGACGTTGGAGTCTACGGCTTCGTCTTTTACCGAGACGGAGCGTGGACATATACCATCATCGATGATACACTCTATCTTCAATCACCCTGTTGGGACTCTCCAAGCTTGCAGAGAGCACTTCTGCAACAGACCGATCGGGTTGACGCGGAAAGTGAGTACAAGAGAACGTATCAGACCGGTTCCAAGGCCCTCTTCTTTGCCCAGTGTAGAGACCAGAATGAGACCTGGGTTCCTCTTATCGAGAAAGCTTATGCCAAGGCTCATGGTGACTATGCAGCATTGGCATGTGGCTGGGTTGGTGAGGGGTTGGAAGACCTTTCCGGCGGAGTGACGACTCAGCTATTTACTTCAGACATTCTTGACTCTGATGTCTTCTGGGCTGACGAATTATCCAGGGTCAACCAGGAGTTTCTGTTTGGCGCCTCGACAGGGATACTGGATGGCGGCTACGGAGAACGTGACGGCATCTCAGAGGGTCATGCCTACATTGTCGTGGCAGCTTACACACTCAGGTCGGGCAAGCGGTTGCTGAAGATCCGCAACCCATGGGCTCATGCCCGCAAGGGCATCTGGGAAGGTGCCTGGAGTGATGGCTCAAAAGAGTGGACGGCAGAAGTTCAGCAGGAACTCGGGCATCGTTTTGGTAGTGACTCTGTCTTTTGGATCTCTTTTGAGGACTTTCTGCGGAAATACTCGCACCTGGATCGCACAAGGCTCTTCCGAGAGGTAGACTGGAGGTGCAGCCAGAGCTGGGTCAGCATTAACGTGCCCTGGAGGGCATGCCACAAAGACCGATTCCGTATCGTCCTGACTAAAGAGTCTCCAGTTGTCATTGCACTGTCACAGCTTGACAGACGGTATTTTAACGGCCTCCACGGCCAATACTCCTTCCGTCTTAGTTTTCGAGTCTGCCATGAAGCCGACTCAGGAGTTCGTCGATGTATAGCGCAGTCACATGGTAACTATTTAATGACACGATCAGCTTCTGTAGAGCTACCCACGTTGATTCCCGGTACCTACACCATATGCACACGGATAGATGCGGAAAGAGACACGTCACTGGAATCGGTCGAGGACGTCATCAAACAGGAGTGCAGAGCCAGGACGGAGAACTTCAAGCTGGCGCAGGTTGGCTTTGCTTACGACTTAGCCCACCGGAAGGCCGAAGCTTATGCTAGCGAAGCCAAGCGCTTAGATAAGATCAAGGATCGAGAGAGAGCATCAAAATGCCGTCAGGAGGAGCGCCGTCGAAGATGGGAGGAACGCCACATCAAACGGGTCCTTACCAAAAAGCAGAAACAGAAGAACAAAGGCAAACAGCGAACTCGTTGCAAAGCTCACAAAGAAACAGATAGCGCTTCTAACAAAGAGCCCTTGACTTCGACACACACGGGCGCAGGGGCATTGACGAGGAACGCCAATGCTGATGTCGAAGGGACGGGAGATTACACTTTACCAGGTGGCGTTGAAAAGGGTACTGTTCAACATGAAATGATCATCGACAGTCATACAGGAGACGGAATGGTGATCGGGCCTTGCCATGAGAGGCCTGTGGGAGCAGAGGGGTCGTCGGTAAGGCCTGTGCCAGTGACGACGCCTTCAAGACTTGATGAGCGTTTACTTGGTTCTTCCTTTTGGGACTCGGCTGGCGATTCATCAGATTCCCCGATTAGTGAATGGGAAGAGCTGTACAACACTGACGACACCACACACTCTCTGGAGAAAGAATCGAGGGATGAGCCTCGGAGGAACACTAGGTGTGAGCATGCTGTGAGGGGAGCTCTAGTAGGAGAGAGCACGGACAGTGATAACTCAAGTGACGACGAAACACCGAGTCCTTGGAGTGCTGTGTGTATTGTGGGTGTTCGGGTTTACTCGAAAGACAAAGCTCTCACACTCCAAACATTATTTGACTGATATGCCTTGGGGCCGGGCTGAGGCTAATTGACATGAAGCACGTTACCTGCCTCCCTAGAATGCATAGCATGATCCATAATATACCCGAATGGCGTTTCAAAGAATGAAGACACCTTCAACTAAGTAGCAATTCTCAAACTAAGACGTCTCTGCTATTGCGCAGCAGAATAAGAATGATATAGAACGTGCAGAAATTGTCAGTCTGACGTCAGGACTAGAAGCCGGGACACGGGAGGAAACCAATCGCGTACTCGGGCAACGCTAGCTTGAGTCGGTTCATCTTCCTATCATTGCCATGGGTCGTTGATGTTGAGCTTCCGCCTTGAGGCTTGGCCAGAACTTTTGGCGTTTCCCCCTTTACGGCGACGTTTAGATATGTCTTTCACCTTAAAGTGCGTGTGACACTGGATGTTGTTAGTCAAAGAACCTTTTGAAAAATTGGTCAGACTTACCTTATAGACGTGTCTAAACCAGGCGGTTCCCTTCTTCTTGCTGCTAATAAGTGCAATCCACTGTCCACAGCTACCACAAAGTCCTTCCCAAACATCAGGCTTTCCATCCATACGCCTCTTCTGTTGAGGTTCTTGGAATGGGTTTCCGGTGGCGGCGCTGATACCATGAGAGAACGACTTGTCATACCAGAAGGCCGAGTTCTTCAGCACAAGCCATCGCCCAGGCTTGCAGATTCCACACCAGCCCTCCCGCTTGTTGCCACGACCTCGAATCCATCTAGGGGTGTAAAGATCGCCTTCAAATCTCATCTCCTGCTCACAGGGAATCATGTCGGGATCCTCGGGGTTCATATCTTCAGAGGGTGGAGGGATCTGCTCCTCACGGAGCGCAGCGTACAGGTCAGGGGGGTTACAAAGATCCGTGTAGTGCCCCTTGAGGCAAGCGGCGTGTCCATTGCTTTGGAGCACTCTGAACAGACCTTGAGACAGAACAGGCTGGGGCGGGGCGAGATGGTTTACATCGGTTTGCCACGGGTGCTGCTGGACCGCTTGAGATGGGAGCTGGGTCGGAAGTAACATGTCGTCTCTCTGGCAGACGTGAATGCTAGAAAGAAATTGGGGTGCTTCCTGCATGATCCGAAGGTTGAAGTAGTTGAAGGGCAGAGGAGTGGCACCAGTAGTGGGGGAGAAATGATCGAAGTTATAAACCTGGTGGCTGTTACTGACATCTGGGCGAGTTTGGTGGCCATGCTGGATAGGCTTGCAGCTTGCTGAAGTGTTGACAATGACTTGAGGGTATTGTTTGAGCCTTGAGCCCTCCACCCCGTAAGGAGCATATCGATCATTGCGATACCCAAATGAAGGAGAGGCGCAGCTGTTGCAACTCTGATCCCTTGATAGGTCTGAGCATGCCCCAGAGACCCCTAGAGAGGAGCCACCGTAGTAACGGCTAGACGGGGGAGTGGGAAAGGAAGAAGCAGACGCGCAATGCAGCTTCAAATCTTCATGTATAGCCATCTGGCCTTCATCGATGAGTGTACCCTTCTTGTGGTCAAGAACGGAAATAGTTCCATTAGTAGTGAAAGCATTGGATGTTTTCATAACCATATTAAAGTCCTCATCCAGAAGGTTGGCTTGCTCTTCGGCTGGATTTCCCATCCATGACGCTGGTTGAAGTTAGCTTGGCTATAGCATTTAGCCTGCATTTACCTACAGTAATCCGTCATCGTAGAAGGGTAAAGGCCCTGGACCATATACCCGGGGCGTGACATCGTCTCACTAGGAAGTTGCTGGGATGAGACAAAATACGAGTTGCAGGATGGCATTGATGAGTATCGTTGTGTATCACACAAAGAAGCGCTCTCGTGGATGGGGATAGGCCCAGACTTGCACTGGGACGCTGGTGTTGACCACGCATTGTCGAAAGCTAGCATGGATTCTTTCTTGGTAAAGTTGTTTGAGTCCATATTGACTATAGGCGTAGGTATAGATTGGTGAGCAAGGTAGTTAGGAAAATAAAATTGCAGGCAGATGTGGGAAGTTAGACTTCAACTTTGGTGTTACTTCGTGATCAAGTGCAAGTGTTGCATGGATAGGGCCAGAGAGAAAGGTCAAGAAAGTATGGATTATAAAAGGAGAACACGACAAAGCAGAATACCTGAGACTTTATAAAGGATTGACGGTCCCCTCGAGTAAAGAATCTATCTGACAAGGGTAGCTTGGTTTCAGCATGGATCTGCGATTCGACAGTAGACGGCCAAGGCAGACTTGTGGCCCTGAGCTTTCTCAATGTCAAGATGGGTCAGTCTCCATTCTTTAGCATACCAGATTGACCGAGAACGCCAGGGATGGTCTACTGCACGTACATTGAGGACATTGTGAGTGTCAATGAGGCGCCTTGCGCCGCAGTAGCCTGCAGAGTTGTCATCTCTCCTTTGCTCATGTCAGTGCTGCAGTAACTCCAACGTAGAGGGAAAGATCTTTGATCAAATGGATCAAGTACTTGTTCCTCTACACTTCGACTAATAATATCGAGTAGAGGTATGTGTCGCTCTCCTTGAAGGCTTTGCTAGCAAAATTACCGAAGGGATAGATGCAAGCATCTCAAAAGATACTTACTGTGACTGTCAACACTTCGCGCGGCTCACAACCATCTGTATTTCTTTGCCAATCGTTGAGCCTTCAAAAGGCGAAGTCCTGGCCATCTTCGAAAAGGACATGGAGGTAGAGCTGCATGCCCCTGAACCCAATTTGCGGCCAGCTCGCTTTATTACAGTATTGTACCATGACAACAAGGCTATGCACGAAGAGCCACTGGGTGAGTACTTCATCCCCCGAGTTATTGGAGGGAAAGATATCGCGCTGCACTGCATTGGCCTCACAAGGCATGCAGCACTCAAGAGACACACGCTGGAATATGGAATGTGTGTCCAAGCCACGGAGGCAAAGATTTACACAACCCTCTCATACCACTCCATACACAAACTGATGGAATATAGGGACTAAGGAGAACCTAAACGTCCTTACCGGACAGATAAAGCAATCCCCACATACATGTCTAGTTTCACCTTACATCCAGCCAAAGGCGCTGTACGCTACCCTCTGTACCTATGGCTAAGCCTTCTGTGCTTGGCCCCTGCACCAGACTGCCCCCGTTCACTGCAGGTGTTGATTCTAACACCAGAAGAATGCCGTTCTCCTAAACTTGATATCATCATGTGCTTTCCCGTGTATTAGCTACAGTACGTTCCACCGCTTTGTCGTTCCAGTTGGTTGATTGTCCCGTGTCCATCTGTCGGTCCCGGTGTGTAACATGCCGAGCACAACGTGCTCCGACCCAAAAGAGGGGAGCTTAGGCAAGTTCGCATTGGGGATCTGTAACCCCGGAGTTGTCCCGTGGCGGATCCTCTAGAATTTGCCATTGAGCTTCATATCTCAGTTCCATCTCAGTGAGCTTTGGAGGCTCTAATCTCTCCGCCACACGCCTCGCGTACGGCTTCAAGTCGTCAATATGCATCTTCCGAGGCTTACCTGGCGTGCCCAAGCTCTGCGCCATATAAATGGCCTCTGATACATGCTCCATGACCTTTGGTAGGTTGCTACATGTCTAGTAGGATTCGGCTTTCAGAGGGCCTACTTTAATTTGTTTCTCTCGGACGACAGTGCCGATTTTCAGCCGATGATGAGCGTACGGGACGATAGGTCCTCTCTGAAGGTTCTGTCGGTTTTGATGCCATTCCGTAGCTCTTATCTCATGTCGACCAGAGCTAAAGACTCGTTCATTGTTGCTCGGTGTTTCCTCGTCAGGTAGAGGATCCGGGACGCCAGAATGTTTAGCAAACGACGGCCATCCCAACATCGTTATGGCCAGCAATGCACCAATAGTCTCGATGTATCTGCTGTTGAGGTTGGTCATGATCGCGGATACTGCCTGGTGTTAGCGACATGGTGAAAGTCCCCCTCTTTCCTCTGCTTACTTTTGCAGTAGATTCTTTACCAGGCGGACGGCATGTTCCAGCAAACCAGTACAGGAAAGATGAGAGATCGGGGCCCAGTCCCATCTTTCTCCCCCTACCTATCTGCCACCATCCCCAGCTCCATATTCAAGAAGTGTGAGCCATTATTGCAGTAGATCACTCTCGGCCACCGAACGCAGCAGGGTGTATTGCTACCCTTCGACTGACGATGGGTTGGTCGGACCGAGGTAAATCCATTCCCACCATGCCCCAGGACTGCGGCTTCGTGATGCTCCCTGACAGGGTTGCCAGAACACACGGCGCTGTCTGCTGACACACTATGCACAATCTGTAACGGTCCTCGATGTCGCTGGCTCAACTCGGCTACTAGTCTTTCGTTTGTGATAGCCATTACGAAGTGTTCACACTTCCCATGCGCGCAGAGTGCCAGAGATCTTTCGCTCCCTAGATAACACGGCTCTCCGTCGACGATTTTGTGCCTGAGCATGCGTTGTTTTATCAGCCGCCATCGCCCCCCTGCCCAACTGCCCAGGCCCTGGAGCAGGGTAGAAACGATTTCGGAGTGCCAGGCCTCATGTTGCCAATCTATAATGGTTCCTTTTCACGTATCGGTGATTAAGAATGTCCCAGGCACTCTGCTTCCCGGCAAAATAAGGTTTGCCGAAAGTGCTGTCAGAGATATAACGCCAAGATTCGTGCGATGCCCATCTTCAGTTCAAATAGGTTCGGCGTCTTCCTTCGACGCCTCAAATAGCTGTGACATTCCGTCCGTCATGCGCATCACCTTGTTCCCACATGAACGGTACCAGTATCACTTCAGCTTTAATCTCAGTGTCATCATCCACATAGATGAGTTCCTCTTCCTCCAGTTCTGCCAGGCTTTGCGGTCCGTCGCTCTCATCCTTGCGGTGGTTATTAATTGCCCGGAAGTGTTTGAGTGATGGTGTGATATCAACCAAGGCTGAGTGCTCTGTGAAGCTAGTAAGAGCCAGCTTCTTCTTGTCGTAATGTTCAACCGCCGACGCGTCTCAGTTGTGGTGGGTCAACAAGGAAGTCCCAATCCTCATGGTCTTGCATGACATATGCGATTAGAAGGCACGTGATGTTGGCTGCCACGACTTCTAGCGTTAGGAATTCACTGAATTGAGCGACCTCATCATTGGCCAGGCGTAGCCTAGATCTGTTGATGAAATTTTGGCCAACCAGGTTGATGACCGAGCCGCCTTCCAGCAAGATGGCATCGGTGCGGTGCCCCGATAGATACCCTACCACGCAGCCCAAAGTGTTCTAGAGTGTGTCAGACTGTAGCATTTTGATCTCCTCCACAATATGCCTTGGATTTTTCTCCGCCGTGAGAACTGCCTCCCCAGCTTCGTTCTGCAAGTTCAATCTTTCTAGGTGAGGCTGGAACCGCGGTAGCAGCCTCTTGAATACTTCTTCTGAGGTGTTTTGTGCCATCGCTACAACTATGCGTCGAGGGTCCGCAGGTAGAGACTACTCCCTCCATCAATTTAATGGCCCTTAGCTCCAGAGACTAGGTGGGTATTCCTCTGGTAGTGCTATCAGTCATCTCCTCTGCTTATCGTAGGGCTTCCTTAGCCAAAACTTTGAGTCGACCATTGTCGACTGCCGTCGTTCTTGCTCTTCGGCTCATTCTTGCTCATCGCACGCGCGGCCGCGTTCATTATCAGTTGATATGCGGGAGCTGATTTCGTCTGTCGGAATTGACTGCCGGACAATTGAGTTTACTGCAGGGCGAACGCGCACCAATGCCTTCGAACTAGAGCTGCCAACCATGGGGCGTTCCTCACCTGGCAACCAAGGTTTGGAGTAGTGGGCCTCCACATGCGTGAAGCCCGTTCAGTCGCAGTGCAGTATCGTGTTCAGAGCAAGTTACTCAGGGGTAGCCAGTCGAAAGCCGGCCTACCCCACCATGGTGGTCTTTGCCGTTGTCATCGATGCTCGTCCGTTCAGCTGCGCTGTTCTCTCGGCTTACAATGCTTTCCTCGTTCTCGATGCAGTGTCTGGCATTGCGTCGTCGTATTTCCTCATCCTTCCCTTTTAAGCATCCCCAAGAATGGTGGCCCCATTGCCCGCAGCGAGAGCATAAGTGGTAGTTACGGTCGCGTGGTTGCGTCATCTATGAAACTTGGCTCGAGCCTCGTCCGGCACCATTGTCGAGGCCGCCACCTCCAATTTGACCTTGAGTCCGATTTCACGAATACGGTGGTTCGATTATTGTTGTTGGACTGTCGAACGCTATTTCCCGCCGCTGGCACCATTGTTTGGAAGGGTTCTGATGCGAGTTGTGCCATCTCTTGATTCGAATCGATCAGCAGCATCGTCGTGTCCTGCTGTTCTGTCCAGCCGTTCTCGTTCCCAAAGGCCTCGCCGTTATCGAACTTTCTGTATCGCAGCACAGAAAGTTCGATACCGGCATTCGCTCAGGTTGTTGACACCGCAGCGTCGAGGTTTCTCTGAGATCTGGTTCCGCGGTCTCAGCGAAATGTTTTGGTGGAGATGTCTTCGCCGCAGCATGTTCGTGCAGCAACGCGTCGCGTGTCTGCGTTTCTGAGAGCCTGTGATTTCTTTCGAAGGGGGTTCCTAAGTGTTCTCTTACACAACTGAAAGATGATACATTTTATGTCAAAGGATATTGACAGAGTTCTGGTCTCATCACCATGAATCAAAAGTAGTTATGTAGCGGTACGAATGTTGATGGTTGTTGAAGTTCTGACGGTGGGCCACTGCCACCAAAGATACTGTAAGCTAGCCCCAGTAACTATGACTAAGCTTTCTGTAATTGGCGCTCGTAATGTAGCATTGATATCTAGTGACGATCCACCATGTTGCAAGCAGGCCTGTCGTAGGGACAAGCGAGGCTGGGAAATGTGATGAAGAGTAGGGATTGGTGAAGTTTCAGAGTCTCAGGACCACAAGTCGGAAAAGAATGTAACGAGATTCAATGCCGTGGGCCCTGTGAGGCGTATCCTCCCGGGCGGCATAAATTCATTCATTCATTCATCCACCATGTGAAATTCATGAAACTAGTCCTTACAAAAGTTTTACTGTCGGAGAACCCAGAATTCGCAGTGTTGGGTGACCGAGACGATCTTGTTATCTATGTAGAGTGTCCAATAGGCCTCTGGAATCTTGCGCACAACAAAAAGGTCTCGGAGGCACTCAAAGAAGTAGCTTGTACGTTATGCCTCACGTTTCAACATGTTGTTGGCATGACGGGCAGCTTCTTTCTCATGGAGTGAAAGTCAGGGAAGGAATTCGGTACATTTCTCACCCCTACTGACCACATGCACGCAGGGTTTATTAAAAGATCTTACTTCAGACCGGTAGCGAGCTCAAGGAACTTGGTATTATATAGAAAAAGCCCCACAGAACTTTATGTGTTCTTGGTCGATAGCAGGAAGATTCAGTGGTATATCTAGACGTTCGACGGCGAACTTAAGGGACGAGTGTTGTCGCGAGGGTATTCGGATGCTCTGGAACCGAGACTTAGTGACAACGATTGTAGATTTACCAGGAAGGCGGTTGAAGTATTTGTTGATCCGGTTTACTTTCTTCATCATCTGTTCGGATAGTTCTACAGGTTAGCTTTAGTGCTCCAGCTTTCGCATTTGATATGTACCAAGTAGAAGTAGAAAGGCCTGGTTATTATTTGCTCACTACTACTGGTCATCCTTCAGGCCTTCCCCGTACCAGCGTGACAAGATCCGTGCCGTAGTCGTTTCGTCGCCAAAACACACGAGCTGTCTTGATCCATTGGTGGTTGAAACATCCCCCGTAACGAAGAAGCCATTGTTTACGTGAAGAATTACTTGCTCGCTCGCGTCGTCAGCAGTGACCTTCCCAAGCTTACACACACTTGAATGACGGGCTCGCTGGAAAGCTGATCCTACTGCGGCTTGGGATCTCGGCCACTTTGGAGTAAAAGATGAAACCTCGGGGCCTTCATTGGCTTTCCCATGGTGCTCTTGGACAGACCCTAATCCTCCTAATGCACAATCACTGGTCGATGAGGATGACTGATCAGCCAGACGTAGGGACCTGATTGTGCCCGCTCTTTCCTGGGCCGTAATATTGACCTCTTCACAGATTCGAAGACAAGTGTGAATCGCCTGCTTCTCCTTGGCCATTTCATCTATGACGCTGTCGCGGCCCTCATTTACGTTGGGAAGCAGCCCGATTCTAGCGCTAATATGTTGCAAGGTCGTGTTGAGACGGTTCCGTGCAAGTTGGAGCAGCTCATCGAGCGTATCGTTGGATACTTGGAGAGGTTGATGAGCTTGCCTGCAACATTGCAAATGAACAGTTAGCTATGAGCCGAGGGGGGAAATGGGCCCTTGACCTGGTGCAATATTCTAGAACCACGGAAATCGTCGCACTATATCCTGAAAGGAGATTCGCGATATCTTGAGTCGTCGAGTCCATTGTGCCTACTTCCGAGTCTTTAGACGAAATGGAGCTTTCAAGGTCTTGGGATAGCATGGCGCAGCGAGCAACGGGGACCTCCGTGGAGTCGGGCAAGATGGTGGCATCTTCCACGACGATTTGCTTCAACGATTCTAATTTGACGAGTAGATTCACAAGCTCATGCTGGATTTCCACAAAATTCTTGTCTCCATTATCCGGTCTCTTGATGACTGTGCTCAGCGACGCCACCTGCTGTATAGCTCTGTCCATTTTGTTGTGGGATTACCGTTCAGAAGATTCTCAGAAGAAAAGGTTGAGGTGGGGAAAAGTTCTGACAGGCTAAGTACCACCTTTGACTAGCACCGTGGGACCCTAGTGCCAATGTACGTACTTCATTACTTCACTTTCTCAAACAATTACGATCGGCCGCTTCGTGGGGCTCATCTCGACATACCGTACATCTGCGTTCCTCAGTCTCTCGTCTCGGTGATCATCCATGATCCTAATACCTATCCGGCAAAGGATCGAGAAACGAAAGAAAAGGAAGCTGGAAGAGTCCCGAAGGGTACACTACTGAGCACCTGCACCTTCCGGTCCAAAAAAAAAAAAAAAAAAAAAAGCTCTTTGTAAAGTCTACGGTGGGCCATCTGGGTACATGGCTCTACCTCATAATCAGATGTTTTGTCAGAGCTTGGCCGCGTTATGAGTGCGTAAGTAATTTCTGGCTTAGGGAATGAAGTACTTGGAAGTACCGCCGCTGCCTGGAGTTCCCGGTCGCGAATCCGAACAAGTGGAGACAGGGAGCAGTGCGAGTCATAAGTACTCTGGCTTGTATCAGTTAGATAAGTACATCAAAATACACGCTTTTAACATCAGGCAAGAGCGTGCACAGTAGAAGAGTCTACTTTATCTGGATACGTGGGGCTTTGTTTTTAAAACGAGAGTTACTGTTGGAGGGGAAGGTGCAAGCGCTCAATACTGTACATTACGGAGAATTTGGAACTTGAATGGGAAAAACAACTGCGACAGCAAAAGGCGGCGATACTGTCACAGCTACGCCGCGAGCCAGCGTTCAAGAATCTACCAAGACTATTTCGAGAGACTAGAGAAAGGGTCTGTCGGTTGGGATATCAGCACATACGTCGAAGGATTGAAAGCTTTTGCGGATGCTTATGGCAACGACAGAAATAGATACTATGGAGAAGGAAGCCTGAGAAGCCCTCTCAGTACGACCACTAAGTCATGTAAGGCCACGCTGAAGAACGAGAAGGTGAACAAAGAAAAAAGAACTCAAACTGCCCGCCATTTTTAGCAGTGCCTATCGAACTTTGCAGCCATCCCCGGAAACTACTTTGTCCAGGCGTGGAATTGTATGCTCATCAATGTAGAAGCTTATGTCTTGGAAACCGAGAATCAAGGGCTCGCTCGCCACCGCTTAGATCAGCATCTATTTCAACGCTTAGGGAGCCTTTCACTTACCCGAAGCAGCAAGATGAAGGTTCCCGTGCCTCTTCGCATAGATCCAATGAAGCGCACTGTTATAATTGGTTCCCGTAATAGCGCTATAAGACTTCTACAAGTAGCTGTAAGCACCACTGCAATTGCCACCATAGCAGTTATGGCCCGGCACGAAGCACACGACAGCAAGATGCCGGCGTCAAAAATACTCGCGAGGTAAGTGTAAGTGTAAGTACAAGTACCTGGAAGAAACCTTGGCGTTGCGACTGTACACGCTAGGAGGGATATTGCCATCGCGAAGCAACTACCATCTACAGCATTCCCACACGGCCGTCGCCAATCAATGAACCATACAAAACAACCCCTTGAGGGGAGCATCAAGCAAGACCCTTTAACAAGCAATCACCAAAGGGAATGACCTGTCTCAGAACATATGAGCGCCCGTTCACATAATGGCAGTCCCAGGTTTGTGTTTGTGTTCAGATGGACACAACTGATCGAGCGCCTTGTGGTTGAACTGGACCATCCAGATTCAAGGATGAACCATGAACAGATAGGAAGGACTTGACAAGTACGGCTGCTATAAAATGAAACCGGCCCTGTCTAGTCATGGAGAATGGAAAGGACTAGCTACACTTTTGACGCGAGTGACTAGCCAAAGAGCGCCGAAGGATGGCAACAGATGAGATGATCAAAATGAGATATCAAAAACCGCTGCAGGCGTAGTCGTAGCTGACGTTTCCAGAACTGTTTGTCAAAAGCCCAGAATGCCAGAAGGGTTTGTGCTGCCAATAGGGTAGTTGTTCGTTAACAATAGCCGTTTCCACAAAAGAAGAACTGCATGTTAGAACAGTTTGCAACGACTTGACCAAGGAAACAGCCATGGAACAATATTGCAGGAGCTCTCTCGTAAAGTGAAACCCCAGGATCGAATGCGCGGAACGGCCTTTTTCGTGGAATTCTTGTACTAAAAGACGCTCAAAACAGTCAGTCAACGATGCGGACGGCACCTTCAGCAATAAGATAATCACGCAAGGCATTCATGACTATTGGCTCTATTGACCATGAAAAAGCTGCTGGCGCCGGCCGAAGAGGAGTGTATGGCGTCTAACTTGGGCATGATTCAGCGTCCAAAGCGACTACGGATCATCATCATGCCTACTGGATGATGGGAGCTCACAGATCCGGTCAAGGCTCACGTTCGACCGATGCAGGCGTCCGAAGACAGAGGCGATGTCGCAAGGGATGTACAATCTACTCTACAAGATTCGAAGGTAAGAAAGTTGGCCACATCTTGGTGTCATGGCATGAATGCGGGGGTATGGATTCGCCTTAACATCGGTCGATAAAACTCGTTCGGAGATCTTGCCCGAGCGTGTTAGAGAGGCAATGCTGCGACTGTCCCGCAGGGTACAGCCGAGCTGCCAGGAGTAGCATAGTCAAATAGGAAACTCAGGATAGGTGGGGTTATTGAGGTTGATCGAAGGGACGCTTAGAAGATAGCAGCAGAGCACTCATGTGAGACTGACTTTCCAAATATTGCCGTAGTGCCCATTGGTGGTTCTATGAGCAATTCGAGAGGCATTATTGTATGTAGATGGACCTATCGTTACTACGTTGAAGTCAAGCGTTGAGCCGCCCCCAGGGAAAGTGATTGCTCCGTAGCTTTTATATCTATCGGGCGCCTCGGGTATCGAACGCGGTTTATCCATCCAGAAGCTTGCTGGGTCGCGGCCTTTAAAATGGCGATTGGTCAAATACGTAAAGGTGTTCATCTCGGACAAACTGGTGTCACGTTGGCGTGGCAGTCAATGCTGGGCAATGGGCGCTGTACGGGGCACACGCATGTTCTCCTGTTCTCCGATAGGACGCGAGTAGATGTGTCCCCGAGGATCGAAGGTTGTTTGGTACATTGACAACGCGTCCAGGCGGTTGCGACTCTGTATTGTTGCAGAGAAGGAGGGCACGGAGAGCAAGGTTAGAGGGCAGCTCGGCGAGAATGATGTTATCGACCGTAACAACCGTTGAGTTTGGCGAAAGCTAAGATCTAAAAAGTGATATTAATCCAGCTGCACCCCGAGAGAAGACAAGTGTGGAGGGTCGAAAGGGAGGAAAGGAGGAAGTATAATAGCAGGACAGGAGGCGTTAAGACTGTGGCTAGTCGAAATTGAGTTTGACCATCATGTGGGCTTGCAGCACACAGCAATTCTAAGATTCCAGCACGGTGATAGCGTAGAAGAGTCGCTCTAAATCGCGCTTGATGAAGGCGTTTAGATGTTGGGGTTGCGTGTGAAAAGTCCAAGTGATGATAGGTAGATGCGTGCGAGATAGAGAAAACCATGTGGGGCCCCGCAGGGTTCGCCGCGAACGGGCGGGAGCCCATGCGTTAGCAACGTGATCGGACATCGACGCGCGAGCTAGTAAGGTCACACAGTTGTCATATGCGGAAGAAAAGAAGAAAGAGGTGTTTAATTCACTAGGAGATTTTAACTGCACCCAAGGGAATCAGAAAACTGCTGTTGTTGGTTCGACCAAGAAGTGTGTGTGGAGGTTGGTTAACCTACCGTCATGGCGGATCCAATAGGGGCCGAGGTCGTGGTGGAGCAGGACGCCCCTTTTTCGACACCAAAGCGGCCGAATCGGGTGGTGAAGCCCACGAGCAAGGTCCGAGACACCGCGCGACAATTGGAAGACACTGCCATAGAAACGCGAAGGAACACCCGACAGACGACGCGAACCGTACCGGCCGAAGAACAGATCGATCGACCGACCGACCGAAGCCCGAAAGAGTAGCGGCAGCGGCAGCGGCAATAGCGATGGAAGGGCAATGCTGCAGAAGGCGCTGGATCTCCTGGCAGAGTCGCGCAGGGAGACCAAAAGATTGCAGGAAGCGCTGAAGGAACAGATGGAAATGACCAGGGAACTTAAAAAAGTTGTTGTAAAGCAAGAACAGACAGTGCACGAAATGGGCAAGCAGATGGTGGAGATCAAGGAACAGATGACCGAGGAACTACAACGAGCCCGCGAGCAGTTCGAAACTATCGCTACGAATGCAATGGACGGACCTCAACGATCATATGCTGACGTCGCACGACTGGCACCGTTCTTACCCCACAACGATTCGAGGACCTTAGCCGCTCCTCCGAACCACATGGACGTACCCTACTGTACGATTGACGTTTCAAGACTAAGAGAAGATGAGGCTAGGCTCTCAGCCGGAACGATCCGAGCGATAGTGGAGAACGAAGTCCGCGCCGGACTGGATGATTCCACGTGGCGATGCCGAGCAGTGACTAAGGACCCAAAGAATCCCCACCGCGTCAGAATTACCTGTAGGGACGAGAGCGAGCATGAGATCGTGAAACGCGTAGCGGAAACAAAATTGGCCCCGGGAGCCCGCATCCTACGAGACGACCTGCACCCTATCAGGGTGGATAATGTCAGCCGTATTGCGGTGCTTGACGAGAAGAACGAAGTTCGAGCCGAGATCACCGAGATGCTCGGCCGAGAAAACGACACCGAGGTTGCAAAGATAGCATGGCTCAGCAAGAGAGACGTCCCCAAGGCATACGGCTCGATGGTCGTATACCTCAAAAAACGGTCAGAAGCTAGGCGATTTATTAATGAAGGATTCTTTGTGGCTGGAGGAGAATCCGGTACTACAAAGGCGTTTGAACGTCGTGACCGCCCCAAGCAATGTTACAACTGCCAACAGATCACGAACCACAAAGCCTACCAATGCGACAGACCACAAGTCTGCGGCAGATGCGCGCAAGAAGGCCATCACCACAGTGCATGCACAGGAACGATCCCGAAATGTATCCCTTGCGGCGGCCCCCACGAGTCATACAGCAGAAACTGTCGGAAGCTTTATCCATCACAACATGAATAACGTATTCCGACTGTTTCAACTGAATGTCAGAAAGCAAGGAGAAGTACATGATAGCTTGATGAATGACAAGGACATTCAGGATGCAACCGTATTGGCCATCCAAGAACCCCAGGCGCGGAGGATCCAGGGCAGACTGTTGACAACACCCATGGGGCACCACAAATGGGTCAAGATGGTACCTACGACAGAAAGGGAAGGTAGATGGGTGATTCGGAGTATGCTTTGGGTGAAGAAGGAGGTGGAAGCGGAGCAGGTTCCGGTGGACTCTCCAGACGTGACGGCAGCGGTCGTTCGGCTGCCAGATCGGGCGGTCTTCACGGCGTCTGTCTACGTGCCGGGGGGAGACGGCCAAGCGCTACAAGACATATGCGCTAAGCTTCGTACAACTATTCAAGAGGTGAGACGGAGATCGAGGGGAGCGGTGGATGTAGTGGTTGTTGGTGATTTCAATCACCATGACCAGTTGTGGGGCGGAGACGATGTAGCAGTGGAGAGACAGGGCGAGGCGGACCCCATCATTGACTTGATGAACGATTTCATGCTTAGGAGCCTCCTTCGCCGGGGCACAAAGACATGGCAAAGCGGAGACTATGAGACAACTATTGACTTGGTTCTGGCTTCCGAAGAGCTTGCAGACGCAAACATCAAATGCGCGATACATGGTACGGAGCACGGATCAGACCATCGCACGATAGAGACGGTGTTCGACATTTCAGTCCCGGCACCGAAACAGGAGGAAAGACTTCTGTTCGAGAACGCACCCTGGAAGGAGATCAATAGCAGGATCACAGATACGCTGAGGAGCAGGGCGGTGGGGAATACAGTACAGCAGAAAACGGATAGGTTGATGTCGGCCGTCTTAGATGCGGTCTAGGCATTAACGCCCAGAGCCAAACCGTCGCCATACGCAAAACGATGGTGGACCAATGACCTCACACAGCTGCGGCATGTACACACGTACTGGAGGAATCGAGCTCGAGCCGCAAGGCGTGCGGGACAGAACACTGCAGATCTCGAAGACACGGCAAAGGCTGCGGCGAAGCAATACCATGATGCCATCCGACAACGGAAGAACACTCACTGGAAGGAGTTTCTGGCAGACAATGACAACATCTGGAAAGCAGCCAAGTACATGAAGTCTGGGGATGACGCAGCTTTTGGAAAGGTACCGCAGCTCGTCAAAGCAGGTGGAGCAGCAACAACGAGCCATAAAGAGCAAGCCGAAGAACTACTGGCGAAGTTCTTCCCGCCATTGCCAGACGATATCGAAGATGAAGGACCGAAGCAACAGAGAAATCCAGTAACGATGCCGAACCTGACTCTAGAGGAAGTGGAACGTCAACTGTGGGCGACAAAGTCATGGAAGGCTCCAGGAGAAGATGGACTACCAGCGATCGTCTGGAAGCAGGTCTGGCCCTCGGTGAAACACGACGTCCTCGCCATTTTCCAAGCATCACTGGATGAAGGCGTGATACCAGACCAGTGGAGGCACGCTCGAATCATCCCACTCAAGAAGCCAGGGAAAGACGATTATACAGTCGCGAAAGCCTGGAGACCGATCTCGCTTCTCGCTACGCTAGGTAAAGTGTTAGAGTCGGTAGTTGCTGAGAGGATCTCCCACGCGGTAGAGACTTACGGACTTCTTCCGACCAACCATTTCGGTGCGCGGAAGCAGCGATCAGCAGAGTAAGCCCTTATACTCCTACAAGAACACATCATCTCAGCTTGGCGCTCACGCCATGTCGTGAGTCTCATCAGTTTCGATGTTAAAGGGGCATACAATGGCGTGTGCAAAGAGGGGTTGCTGCAGCGGATGAAGGCGAGAGGGATCCCAGAGGGTCTCTTGCGCTGGATCGATGCCTTTTGTTCAGAACGAACTGCAACCATCGTGATTAATGGACAAAGCTCCGAGAGCAGACCTTTGCCACAAGCAGGGCTCCCGCAGAGGTCGCCCTTGTCGCCGATCCTGTTTCTGTTCTTCAACGCAGACCTAGTGCAGACCCAGATCGATAAGAATGGTGGTGCTATTGCATTTGTCGATGACTACACTGCGTGTGTATCGGGACCGGCAGCCCAGAGCAACCGGAGAGGAATACAAGCAATAATTGATAAAGCACTTGACTGGGAGAGACGGAGCGGTGCGACTTTTGAGGCGGAAAAGACGGCAATCATACACTTCACCAGGTACACAGGAAGGGTAGACTCAGAACCATTCACTATCAAGGGTGAGAGGGTCTTCCCGAAGGATCAAGTCAAGATTCTCGAGGTCGTCATGGACTCGCGACTTCACTACAAGCAACATATCGCAAGGGCAGCAACGAAGGGTTTAGGAGCTGCGATGGAACTGAAACGACTGAAGGGAATGGCTCCCTCGGCAACGAGGCAGCTTTTTACAGCCATGGTAGCTCCTGTAGTAGACTATGCTTCCAAGGTCTGGATGCATGCGTGCAAAACAGAACCGGCGTATGCCATCCAGCGAGTACAGAGAATAGGAGCACAAGCAATCATAGGGTCCTTTACAAGCGTGGCGACAGGAGTAGCTGAGGCTGAAGCCCACATAGCGACCATCCACGAACGGTTCTGGAGGAGAGCAAGCAAGCTATGGGTAGACATACACACGTTGCCGCGAACCAACCCCGTCCAGAATCTCCAACGAGGAATCAAAAACTTCAAAGGCTTCATATCTCCTCTCAGGCGTATTGCGGACGTATGCAGAGAGCTACCAAAGGATACTATGGAGGTCATCCAGCCATTCACCCTCGCTCCGTGGGAGACACGCGTGAAAGCCACATTAAGCACACAGGGAGAGGAAGAAGAAAACAAGATCAGAGAGCTAGCCAAAGCAGGATGGGCGGTCAGGATAGCGACAAGCAGCTCCGCGCGGAATGATCTGGTCGGCATGAGAGGAACTATCAAGATCCCCATATCCGTGGCAAGACCCGGCAAGATCAGCGAAACCTTTTCGGTCATCCTGGGTACGAGGGAGGAACACAACCCGTACACGGCCGACCTAGCAGCTATTGCTTATGGCCTTAACTATCTGCCGGCGATCAAGCATCGAGTCATTGTGATCGTGACAAGCAACAAATCGGCTGCACAAGCTATAGGTAACCCTCGCCAGCAGTCAGGTCAAGGGCATATACGAGAGATATATGATGCCATAGAGAAGCCTAGAAGAGACGGAAACAGAATCAACCTCATCTGGCTACCACCCGACAGCGAGTTCAAAATTTAGAAGACAGCCAAGATGTCAGCCCGTTATGCAACGGAACCGTACATGACGCCACAGAGAGGATTCGCCAAAGCGAAGACCACAATTCTCAATCGAACAAGGGCAGATCTACGAATGGAGAAGAAGCTACCAGATGGAGTGGGCAGGCATTCTAGAAAGGTCGACTCAGCTTTGCCTGGTAAACATACCCGCCTGCTGTACGACCAATTATCATGGAAAGAGGCCAATGTGCTGGCGCAACTTAGAACCGGAATGGCGCGGTTGAATGGTTATCTATATCAGATCAGGGCAGCACCGTCGGATGAATGCCCGTGTGGGCATGCAAAAGAAACGGTAGAACATTTCCTCTTTCCTTGCGTGAAGTGGACGAAGTACCGTAGAGAGATGCTAGAATTTACGAAGGAAAAGCACGGCAATCTGTCATTTCACCTAGGAGGCAGGGCTGTATCAGATGGGCAGAAATGGACACCAGACATGGATGCGCTGCGGGCCACGATCAGGTTCGCGATCACTACAGGTCGCTTGGAACAGAGATGACAGGAACGCCCTAAAACAGCAACATTTTCATTTTATCAACACTAACCGATAGCCCTCGACGCCCTCAAATGGTCAACAGCAGGCATCGCTTCAGCCGCCGAAGATAGGAAACTGAACACTTGGAGGAAATGGGCTTCAAGTTGACCTGCTACTACTAACACCAAGGAGGACCAAGGAGAAGAGCGATGACTGGACTGGAAGGAACAAGGGGAGAATCGTCTGGGCTTGACGAGAGCGAGGCAATAACTAGCGAAGTGTATGTAATCTTAGCTTCAGAGCCCTTTGGGCGTAGGCCTACCGGGCGTAATAGACTTGTATTGTAT
>QHHJ01000106.1:0-301530 GCA_004367495.1 Fusarium scirpi
TCCCCGCTGTTGTATGTTTTGCCATTTTGGTCCTGGGCTTGAAGTGGGCCCATCTTTGCGCCTCAGACTACCTTTTTGTGATTGAGATTTAGAACACCTTTTCTACTATTTTCTCTGATACTTGCGTATGCAACGCAGATATTCAGTGGTTTGACATTCGAGGATGGGCTTAGCTGCAATCTCTTAGTATTGTAGCTGAGGAACCGTTGGTTTATCACTGCTGAGTTCCAGTGTAGTTTTCAGTTGTGAATAACAGAACCTGGGATCCAGGTATAAATTCAACCGTTTGGACTACAACTCTGAACTATAATATTATCCTCGAGCTATAATCTATAGAAACAATCTATATCCAAACAAGATCCAGTTAGCCCTACCTTGATTGATCCTAACACATCAAAGTCTAGCCTTTTGAGAAAGATCACAATGCCACAACAAGGATACAACCCAAATTGCGAGTTTTGCGCAGGTACAGGGTGGTACGACGTTGAAATAAAGTGGTGCGCTTACGGCGAATGTAGGAATGTATGGGCGCATTGCAATGACACCGGCCACACTACTTCTTGCGAAGATCAATATCGGGTCACATTTCGGCGCTTGTGCCCGTGCCGTGCATGTCATGGGACCTTGGTATGTTTGAACTACTATAGTCGCACTGAGCAACGCCCGTGCAATTGTTGGGGAGAATATTGAGGTTGGAGGCAAAGTGGCGTTATGATTGAAGCAGAATGAAGAGCGGAATATGTATCTACTATAGCTAGGACCTACACAGGTCTATAGAAGAGAACAAAAAGATCATACCCAGGAGCCAAAGTGAATATTAGGCTTGGACAATAGGCTTACCACGTGTTAGTGATGGCTGAACAATTGGTCGAATGTGGATACATAAATTATAGATCGATAAGAGAATTGAAGCTATATGGGACGTGATCCGGAAGCAGTTGCACAAGAGCCTTTGTGACTCGATTGAATGCCTCCATCATTCTGACCCTATATTATACCCTCTCAGCCTCGACGACTCTCAATTCGATACTTGACTTTCCAACGTTTTCTCCAGCGATGTGCTGCGGCACTTGGAAAGTACGGAACTTTCTCGCCGCAAGTTTTTCGTTGAACTATTGAGAAAGACCTGTCATTAACCCAAAACGCAAACATCTTGCACGAAACCGACTCACCATAACATCAATCTCCTCAAGTGTACGGCCCTTGACCTCTGGCAAGAAGAAGTACACCCAAGTCGCACTGATCATGCATGAAGGGAACCAGATGTACCCGTATCTAGGACCCCAATTCAAGGCGCTTGGATTGATAAAGTACGGTGCTGTAAATGTGATAAGCCAAGCCCCAAGAAATCCTGCTGCTGCTGCAAAGCCAAAAGTATAGCTTCGGAGGCGCTGGGATGGGATTTCTCCAGCCACAAGCCACGAATATGGAGCAATCATTCCCTAGTTATGACTGGTCAGTCTCATATCATTGTAACAAGAGGTTTCGAGTTGCTTACGTTATAGGCCACCATATAAAGGCACGAAAGCGCGACAAGTACCTTACCAGTGACGATTTCGCCAGGGTTTCTATCATATACAACCGCAATTATTAGCTGGAAGAAGCCAGCTATCACCAGACCGCCGAGGAGGAGAACACGACGTCGTCCATAGCGCACCACGATGAAGGCATTGATGATGGTTGCGGTCATGCCAGCCGTGCTGAGCACGTTGCTCATGGCAAAAGGATCTTGGACTTGTGCCATAGCAAAGAAATAGGCTTTAAAAGCTATCGAGTCGTTGGTAAGTATTGCATTGGAGCCAGTCTGGTTGGGTGCACCTTACCGATGATAAACATGGAGCCCGATGCAGCTTGTAAAAGAACCGCACAGACTGAAATCATGGTGCGCCTTCTGTCGACTGGATTCTTGAACATGTCTAGCATTCCGACGCCACTTGCTAGAGCCTTCTCTGTATCGATAGCTTGTCTTATCTCGGCCAGTTCAGCGTCTATATCGGCTCCATCTGGTCTTAGCCAGCTCAAGGACTTGAGACCATCTTCGTAGCGCCCTTGGAGGATAAGCCAGCGCGGAGACTCAGGAATGAACCAAAGAGCAATGAATATGATGACAGGGACGATGTAGATCATTCCAAGAGGTATCAAGTATGCTGAGCGATCTGGGCGCCCGGCAGTCGTCCAGTCGATGATCGTTCCGATGAGCGTCCCCTGTATGTCGACGGTTAGCCCACAATTCTACCAATCGGTATTTTTTACAGAACTGACAAAGGTTGTGCACAAATGGAATGCAGTCAGGAACAATCCTCTATACTTAGCTGGACTTGTCTCCTGGATATAAAGTTGGGAAAAGGTCATGAAATAACCGTTAGCCAGACCGACCAGCAGTCTGCCAAGGTACAGCGGGCCAATCTCGGTCGTGGTCATCATGATGATGTTGGAAACGGCACAAAGAAGACAGGCCATTCGAAGACACATCTTCCTGCCTAGTTTTGCGGCAACGAACCCAGCCATACTGGAGCTGATGAAAGCGCCCAACGTCATCAGCGAAGAAATCAGCTGCTGTCTAGTGGTTGAGATGTTCCATCCGATCGCGGTCGTTGGGTCTTCGTAGCCATACACCTGTAAAGACGCAAGTCAGTAACAGGAAAGTTCAGACACTGTTTATTTTGCCAGCCTTACCATTAGAAAGCCAGGCATGGCTTGGAGTCCTCCAATAAGTCCAAAATCGAGTCCATACTGGAATGGAGAAAGAACGATGATACCACAAGCCACGAAACACCGCCAATGGGCACGTATTGTGTCTGGTGAGGAAGTCATCTCGAAGTGCTTATCGAAAGGTTCAGAGGCCAGGTGTGAGACTTGGACTACACCTTTCCTTACTTTCATATCAATATATCGACTCGATAGCCACAACCAAGATGCTCGCAGCTATACTAGATTCGTTACAACGTGTCGATCTCTTACAAGCACAAGTATAGATGGGGATTGACCCGTAACCGATGTGCGGGGTGCATAGACGAGGCTACGCTAGGAGTAACATTTCCGGTGTTTTGGTTGTATTGCTTGGCATAGCCTAAAGTACAAGATAAATGTTGGCTTACTCGGATTTCATCTATTATCCTGCTTGAATGAATCATGAGGGAGTCTTATGGTTACAATTTTGGCAAGCACACGTTTTCCTATGAAAGCAAACATGTGCCTTGGCTGGTTTAGAATTGCCGCCAAGTGACTCTTCCGTCCCATCTTTAGCTCCCTGCTGTACTTGCTTGCGACATGATTGATCTTCTGCATGCGTTGCCAGGTTGTTATTCGTCGATTGGTCGCATGCCAAGCAGCCAACATGTTGCTTGCCAATAACTCAATTGCCGACTTAATTGCCGTGGTCATTTCCGTTGCTATCCCTGATTGACGTCTCGACCTGATCTTCCCCTCAAAATCTGTTATCGGCGCTGATCTTGACCGGTTTATACTGACAAAGCAATTACATTACAACCGTAACTGCGGGGTTATGCAGACTTACATCAGATACCAAGAGCCAAACTATTTGAATTGTTGAGTAGCTGAAGGTAAATGCTGCGGAGTGATGCATGGCTTACAGCTCAGTCCATCACGAGATGCTTTCGATAGAGCTCCGTTGTTGAACACGACAGATACTGCGGTTAACTTTACTCGGGTGTTTTCTATTGGCTACTCTTATTATTGAAGAAGCGAAGATACCCCACGAATGTTTATTACACGAGCATGACCAATTGGCTTGTTGGCTGCTGAAGGGTGCTGGTTGCAGATCTAAACCGAAGTGTGCGGGGAAACAACTCGGATATACCAACCTCGGCTTGACCAAGCCAGGGTATCAATATCCGACTGATGTAGATGGAAACTTAAGTGACTCATATGTTGCTTGTGATATCTCAAGTGCAGTGACAGTCCACAAACCAGAAAATGTCACGAAACAAGTCAGGCATCAAAGTCATCATCGTCGGTGCTGGTTTTGGCGGCTTGACAGCTGCTATTGAATGCCACAGACAAGGCCATGATGTTGAGATCTACGAGTCTTTCCCGGAACTCAAGGTTCTGGGGGATATCATATCTTTCGGCGGTAATGCGGGCAGAATTTTCTATCGATGGTCTGACGGGGAGATAGTAGCTAGACTACGTCCTCTATGCATAAACATCCAGGACTATGGCTTCAGAATCCACAAATGGGACACTGGTGAAGTCGTTTATCACCAAAAGCGACCACCGCCTAATCCTGAAGCTCCTGTGTTGAATGGCCATAGAGGCGAGTTGCATGAGATCATATTCAAGTATGCGCGCGACGAGCTTGGTATTCCGATCCATCTTGGACAGCGAGTGACACAGTATTTCGAGTCCGAGTCCAATGCTGGTATAATCGTGAAAGGCGGAGAGAAGGTGTGTATAACTTTCTCGTATACGTGCCCATTGTGCTAATTTCGAAACAGATTGTTGGTGATGTTGTGATTGGTGCAGACGGAGTGAGATCCAAAGCGAGAGAGCTTGTTTTGGGTTATGTCGACAAACCCAAGAGCAGCGGATACGCTGTTTGGAGAGCGTGGTACGTTATTTTGCGCTCTGGTAGATTTCAAGCCAGCTAACAAGAGGATCAGGTTCTCGAACAAAGACATGATTCAAGATCCCCGTACCAAGGAATTCTGCGAAAATGGCGATACCTTCAACGGCTGGATCGGGCAAGACGTCCACTTCCTATTCTCAACCCTCAAGGGAGGGAGGGACTGCTGCTGGGTCCTAACACACAAGGATGACCATGACATAGATGAGTCATGGTCATTTCCTGGCAAGACAGAAGAAGTCTTGGAACTTCTCAAAGACTGGGATCCTACCACACGAGCTATCGTCGAAAAGACACCTTCAGTCGTCGATTGGAAGCTAGTATATCGCGACCCACTGCCAACTTGGATCAGTCAAAAAGGAAGAATCGCATTGCTTGGAGATGCTGCTCATCCTTTCTTGCCCACGAGCGCTCAAGGTGCGACGCAGGCTATGGAGGATGGCGTGACTATTGCGGTTTGTCTCAAGCGCGCCGGCAAAGGGAATGTACCCGGAGCGTTAAGGGCTCATCAAAATCTGAGGTAAGGGGATATATACCTGAGTCGTTTTCCAATGCTAATCTTACTGACCATGATTAGATACGATCGCGTCCGGGCAGTCCAGAAAACTGGAGAATCGACAAGAGATCTCTGGCATAAGACGGACTGGGACAAGGTCAAGAAGGATCCCAGTAGTATTGGTTTCCCAAGAGAGGAGTGGATTCATGGGTTTGATGCCGAACAATATGCTGAAGAGAACTTCAATACTGCTCTTGGGGAGGCCACCACCGTTAGCGACCCGAGTAAAGGCGTTTTGCAGGAGATACTTGCAGCGACTGAGGTTACCAGCTAGAAGTCCAGTGACACTCTAGGCTCACTGAACTATTGCCTATGACGTAGCGAATAGTCGAGTGATATAAAGACGCAAGTAAACAGTTCACATTCATGTCAATACCATCAAGGCATCTGTTGCTTTGTCCAGTATCCAGTCAATAGGCCCGAGAGACACTTTGGAAATAAACTGAATGTATTGAAAGTGTTTTTATGTAGTGCTAAATCGCAGCTTTACCGACAACTATAACAGGGATTAATATGATACACAACGTAATTTAGCTGACGAAGACTTGGAAGACACAAAGTTAGGTTAATCTGTATATTAACTCTCAAAAGAATAGCCTAAATTAGAAGCCCGAAAGATGGGCTCACCACGGCAGAATATAGCTTTAATCGATCGATCAAATAATGCAATTGCCAATCTCCGAACCAATGGGTTCATTTTCGGACTTGAGTGTAGTTATTCAGGCTACGAGTAACCCTATTATAACGTGCAGAGACCATTCACGCACGAGCAAATGCCGAGGGAAGTACAGATATCCAGGTTGGCGACACAGTTTTCTTCACTACTACAGTTAACGTCATCAACGCAGATACCCTGCTGGCAAGATTGCCCTGCGTCACACTGTGCGGCTGTTGTGCAAGATTGAAGACCAGATGGAGGAGAGCACACTCTATCCGAACAGACGCAGAGGCCCAAGGCGCACAGTGGGTTAAAGGACAAAAGGCAGTCGATATTGTCGCTGCAACTTCCTCCTGGTTGTGTAGTTGAAGGACCACAGAAACCGTCTGCAGAACATGTCTCTCCAGGAGTGGTACAGTCGGAGTCGTCGGAACATGGGAAACCCTGGTTATTGTCTGCGACACAGCTCCCCACATCGCAGAAAGGATTGGCGCCGCCGTTTAGTGCTTCGCAGTCCGCGTTGGTGGTGCATTCGAACACCTCGGCAGCTGCAGTAGTGGTGGTCGTCGCAGGAACGGTGGTGGAATCTTGAACCTCTTGGGTAGTTGTAGTGGTGATTGAGATCAGTGTCGTGGTATCATCAGACAGAGCTGCAGTTGAGATGACGTCTTTCGAGATGGTGGTCAGCTCGGTTGTTGTAGCAGGATCATTAGAGGTGGTTGACAGCGTGAGAGTGGTCGCTTCGCTGGTTGCGATGGAGGTCTCAGTCGAGGCTGAACCAATTGTGACCGTAGTCTTGGTCGTTGCGATGGTTGAGGGACGGCATGGTCCAGCACTGACACCGTTGACGGCAATGATTGCCAAAGCGCCCGTAAAGAAAGAAGCAGAAATCCTGGTGAAAAGCGAATGACGTTGGTGAGGCAAATGAGTGACAGAGAGTGACCAGATTGAACAAGACAGTCGCGATATTTAGGGCATGTTATTGTTCCCCTTTTGATACCGTGAGGCGTTCTTTTTTGTTAAATTGGTGGCGCTGTAAGTTTAAAATCGTTCCCTACCAGGATAGTTCAGCGCTGAGTCTAGAACTTGTTTGCAAGCATTCTCAGCCCAACTGAACGCAATAAGGCCAATAGCTCCAGACTACGTTGTAGATCCAGATTACCTAGATCTAGCGTTTGATGTTTACAGATGCTTCTTCAGATCGTGCAATCCCCACGCCAATAGTGGATCTGATGAATTGGACGTTCTTACTGTTTATGGGTTCAAGTTTAAGATCTCCTGTGATAGCCCACGATTAAGGCTGAAAGGCAACCTCAGTTGTGTGGATTCGTCTAGTCAAGTTTAAGGGTTTTTTTTTTTTTTTTTTTTAAGTCACGTCTCTCGACACGTACAGTGTTTATCGCCAAGATGCAAGGTCATGTTGTGGAGTTTCTTCAGAAGCTTTTCCAAGACAACGCTTTGCTCATCGCCGAGGTCTCCGTTTTTGCTTCTTTCCCATTGTCTTTTATAGAGCTAGTCGAATGTCAAGATCTTCGTGAGTCGCAACGAACATCACCTTGGCTTTGTGAAGCTGAGGCACGAACAACTAGATCAGGCCGCGTGGCCTAATGGCTAAGGCGCTAGATTTCGGTTCACCGATATTCAATTCTCTAGAGATTTCAGGTTCGACTCCTGACGTGGTCGATTGACACAGCTGATCTTCTTTTTGGTCGATTCTCATGTAAATATTGACACATGGTTAACATTGCTTGCTATAAACAAGCCACGAGCACTACCAATCCTATCACACCCGAGAGACTCAAACCCCGTCGCGCACGTCCACCATTAGAAGTTGCCTCGGTAGAATCAGCCTCGCCTGTTACAACGACGACATCATTGGCAGTACTTGTTGCTTCGCGATCTTGCTCAGAGTCACTTGTAGGCGTTGCTTCAGCTACAGCAGCGAGATACTTCTGCCCTTTCGTGATAGTAACAGGAACCCATCTGAAATCACCATAACCTGCCATTCGATAAAACCCATCGTAATCCGTGCCCGTCGACCTGGGAAAGGTAGCCGTCTCGCCAAAGTATGCGTTTCCACCGACATTGACTGTAGTGCAAACGCTAGCATATGTCCTGCTCATCTCGCACTGCGCAGAGTAAGAGAAGCCGCCATAATCACCATCAGGCTCTTCGGCATAGATCTTGCGAAAAACGCCGGTAGCAGGGGCACCAGAAGATAAATTCTTATCGGCCCATGGTCCCACGACAAAGGTTTGGGATGTTACATAACAGTCTTCCGATGTGGTATACTTGTCGTAATCGCAATCGAGGATGAAGGTGGTAGCTGTTGGGTCTGCTCCGATGATTTCGGCATTAAAATGGCCCGAGTACCGAGGAAGAAGAAGAGAGGTTGTTGTGACGGCGGACATGATAACGCGAGCGTATGAAAAACATTGATAAAGAGTCGTGGTACGGACGTTGAAGAAATTTATACATGCTCGCTTGAGGCTGGCAGGGTTCTTTAATGTTGTTGGTTGCTAGTGGACATGAATCAGCCGATGTTTAATGAGCCATGATCTTGGCATTTTGGTGTTTGACGAAACCCTTTTTTACGCCAAGCTATATCTCGATGTCAATATGCTAAATGATAGCTGAGAAGTGTATCGTTTCCGGTTTCAAACGCATACATCATCTATCTACTTCCAGCAAGTTTCTACGGATAAGTCTTCTTAAACTGTACTCTCAACCATAGAGACAAAAGTCAATGCCCGCTCGGATAGTGCCCGTGTGTTTCAATTACGTGAATGCAGAACCAACAGTCACAACCAACAGCAAGCTATCCATGCAATGGAAGGTTCATTTCCGCAAGGTGGAATACACTCCACGCACTTTCTTCTAGGAACAAGGTATATGCGAGTCAATACAGCATTGAGAAAATCCCATCGTGATGGAAAGATTGTAAGTCTCTAGCGTGGTTCGCAAAATCGCCGGAATTAGCATCTCCCCGAAAAGACCCTCCATTTTCGGCTCTTCGGAACAATGCAACTTAGAGCTCGAGAGACATGGAGATGATTAAAAGAAGATACGGAAACACCGACTGCATATATAAGAAGGGGCCGATTTTCGGACTGTAAGTCCTTTCGTTGAGCGGCTAGAACACCTGGAATTGGTGGCGAAAGGGCGCGTGATGGAGTATTGATAAGGATTGAGCCAATGACAGCATGCCAAAACTGCTTTAGTGGGTCAGCTATTGCTAATTAGGAAATTTTTGCCGTCTTATTCCAATTTTGTTGTCAAAAAATGGAGTGAATCAGTCATTCGGACAATAGACATGAGAACTCTGCGAGAAATATGAATAGATTTGATGCCCCTATGATTCCAGTGATCTAAAGGTTGAACTTTCGATAAACTGCCCGAGAAGTTAAAGGTTTCCTCAATACAGTCACGTATTTAAACATCGATAAACCACGATCATATCATGACTTACTTACCACTTACCCTGCGCATTGCTATGTTCAATGCCGATACACCAGTACCCAACGTTCTGGCCAAGCGGGCGCCATCTTACGGTCACATCTTTCACGAACTGCTTGTCAAATCAGCTTCTCGCGTCGCACCCGGATTAACTATCGAGTCTGAGTATTTCGACGTTCATCACGGTCTGTATCCTGAAACGGTTACCGATTTCGACGCCATAGTCATCTCTGGATCTGGAGCAAGCTCTTACGAAGATAAGGACTGGATCAAACAGCTAGACGCCTACGTCGCCCAAATCCATACTCAGCACCCACATATTAAACTCTTTGGAAGCTGTTTTGGTCATCAGATCATTTGTCAAAGCTTACTCCGTGACTCCGGCATCTACGTCGAAAAGGATCCCAAAGGGATGGAAGCGGGAGTGCACGCCATTCAATTGGAAGAAGACTTCTTTAAAGCACTCGGAGGTTCACAGAATACACCTGAGCTAGACGGACCTCCCACGCCAATGTCTGAAGATTCACTCCCTTCTATTCAAACGACAGATAACACGAAACTGCGGCTACAATTCATTCACGGCGATCACGTCAAGATCCCCGAAGGCAAGACGCTACCTCCAAACTGGCTGTCCATGGGTCGAACAGAGCACTGTGCATTCCAAGGTGCCTATCAACCGAATCATGTGCTCACGTTCCAAGGACATTTCGAGTTTGATAGCTTCATCAACACAGAGACTTGCAAGGCTTTTGGTAAAGCTTGGAGTTGGGATCCGGAATTGGTTGCGAGCTCAATCAGGGCCATGGAAAAGGATGACGACTCGGAGGCTGCGGCGGATATGGTAATGCGATTCTTGCTTGAGGGTCGTGATTCTGTGTTGGGAAATGGAGGTTTGGTGAGTCCTCCGCTGGAGGATTAGATGTATGTACTTCAAGTTATCCATGGCTACCAATTGACCTTATGAATCTATGTGTTGAGTTGTCATCCACCCCACTGAGGCGTGCTTTCAATTCCAGATTGAGTAACTTTGTCAGCAGGCGTCGACTACTGCCAAATCAGGCGAACGAACCGAAAGCCCGCTCTTACACAGACCAGTGATATGTTTTAATGGCAAAGAAGTTGCAAAGTGTAAACATCCGTCTGCTGTGACTCCACAAATCATCACCGTGGGATCATTTACCGGATTTTGCAAAACAAGGAACTTTGAAATACCCCGCCTTGAAGTATAAAGACCAACGCTGAGAACTCAATTCCCAGTTTGTTCCCTGCCTTACCATCTATCATATTGTATCCCACTGCATACACCTTTAAACATGAAATTTAAGCTGTTCTCAAGCGTTGCGCAGCAATCTCTCTTGCCACTGGACCCATCGTCAGAGCCCTTTGAGCTCCACGCCGTGCCGGGACCGGATATCTGGCGAACACCCGCTTGCGCTGGAGGCCGAGATGATTTCAACGGACCTATCTACGCGACACCTTTATCTCTCGATTCATTTAAAAGCGCCAAGGTTACTGTGTCAGCGGACTTTGTAGCCTCTTACTCACAAGGCGGTCTTATCCTTTTCCTCCCCGACTCCGATCCAACGCCAGATGCTGCTGGAAACATTAGCCTCTCGTCGTCGCCAAGAACATGGATCAAAGCCGGAATTGAGCACGTGGAAGGCGAGCTGTTTGCTTCTGTCGCTGCTGGCAAGCCCTACTCAGATTGGAGTTTGACAAAACTGGGTGAAAGTACCGCCGCCTTTGAAATGGTGAAGATAAATGGTTCTCTTTGGATATATGTTACGGGGTCTGACGGACGGCGTATGCCATTGAGGAAATTGACTTGGGTCTTTGATATGGAGCCGCAGAACAAAATCTGGGTTGGTGTCGCTGCTTGCATGCCTAAAGGCGATGGAACGACAGATGGCGGCTCGTTATCAGTTAACTTCCGGGATTTCCGTATAAGGACTGAATAGTCGGAACGGGCTGGAGGTTTTAAATGAATAGGGTGTGAAACCTACAAGAGGAAAAACTGAAGTATATACAGGCAGTGCATTGTCCTCGTCTTCCCTTCACCATTAACCATACTCATCCCCCAGTCGCGACTCTACAAGGCTAGCAGGGATTGTAACTACATATCAACTCGGTGATATTATAAGTAGAGACGGACACGAAGAGCTAGCTGTTTCCCTATCGATAAATTTCCCAAAAGTCTGACTTAGTGACACAGCTATAGTTTCCCGTTGACGTTTGAGACACATCCAAAGCCAGTATGAGGACACAGACGCCGTCTTTCAGCCCATCTGGCTCGGATGAACTCAGCCCGCTCCCCAAGGTCCAATATAGTCCGAGGTAGTACGGAGTACTCAAAGCCTGCATATTCTAATAGCTTGCAGAAGTCTCGAAACACCTGCATCCATTCCTGTTCACTGCCGGGCATCAGTCGCACCCCATCGTCCAAGAGCCAAGGGGTGCCCGCTTCGCAACCACGATCAACGAGCTTGCCATTCTCGCTCTGACCTCTGTCCAAGCAGTCTCCAGCTGAAGGCCAGCTGCCGCATCGGCAGAGACATGTCTTTTGGTGTATACCAAGGGGTCAAGACCGGATCGATCGGAAATGAACCATTGGGAGCTTCGCAAAGCTTCTTCTTCCGCAGAAGCCTGAGCTTCAAGAATGAGTTTCTGTATGGTGAGACATCTCGTAGTTGATGAAGTGATGTCTTTGGCCGAAAACTTGTGTTTGGTGAAAACGGATCTTGCGACCTCAGGAATGATACCGGGGGTTCCAAGTGATGAATCAGCCGGCCAGCTCTGTAGGTTGCTTTGTAGCTTGTTGACTAGTGTCGTTTTCCCAGTAGATTGTGGTCCGATAATGTAAATGTTCGGAACACCAGTCTCTAAAGGCATGTTGATTGCTTGGAAGGTCGTGTGGTAGACAGTCTGATTGAGATTCCTGGGTGGAAGTGAGGGGTTGGGAGCGCGTAAGCTCATCTGTGTTACACAAACACTGGCATCTGTTGGTTCAGTTACTGATCTAAAACAACCTAGGCACTTTATGCGCGTTTAGATCAGCAGTTAGGCTTTCTTATTTTGGCGCCCTAAGCCGTAGGAGACAATGACGCGTCGAGCGAGATAGCAACAAAGCCCAATCATAACAAGCCGTTCAAGCCTCAAGCCTCACTCAGCCAACTCATCACCTTCTCCTCAATTGACTTTGGCTAAGAGAAAGTAGAAAGTCAAAATGCCGACCCAAGGCGACGCTAAGCATTTGCAAAGCTTCATCATGTCTTATCACCGATTTTGCAGATCGACGATGATGCTTGGAAATTTCACGTTCCCGAACTCCCATCCCCTTCCAAACTAGAGCAGGCGGGCTTTATCAAAGCCATCAGTCTCCACTCAGACCTGAGCGAACTACGCCATTCCATGACCCTCAGCCTCCAACTTAGCACGCCAAATCGCGCCACAGTAAACGTTCCCCTAGATCGCTTCGTCTTCTTCTCTCTTGAAGCTTTCCGTCCACTTGTCCGAGGTTCGGCATATGAACAAGGGCCAGCTCCGGATCTACAGCCTCGCACTGGTCAAGAAGTCTCAGATTACAGTATCCGATGCCTGAGGGCTGGTATCATTTTGAACGGCGTGCACTATAATTTCTACGGGCACAGTAACAGTCAGCTGAAATCGAGATCATGTTTCCTCATGGCCGCGTCGAAAGAGGAGATCCCGAAGAAGACCGAGGCTTTGGGTGACTTCACCAAGATGAAAACAGTGGGGAAGAAGGCAAAGCGTATCGGCTTACTTTTCTCATCAGCAGAAACCGTTATGGACATCAACCCGGATCGGTGTTAAGATATTCCCGACGTTGAATCACCCGACTATGTTTTCACTGATGGTTGCGGGCTTATTGCGCCAAATCTTGCCCGAGAGCTGGCGCGACGGAATCAGATACTCTTTCGAGATAGCAGATACACGCCATCTGTTTTCCAAATCCGATACCGCGGATACGAAGGCGTGGTCACAGTCGATCCGCGTATGGCATAGTAGAAAGCATGGTTGAAGCTTCGAAAGTCCATGAAGAAGTTCAACGGTGGCGATGAGCATTCATTCGCTGTCGTTGAATACTCCAAGGTAACCTATCGCCTCTCATACCGTATTCACATGACTGACATCACTGCAGCCCTTTTCCTACGGATGTCTCAATGACGAGACTATCATCCTTCTTCACGCCCTCGGTATCTCCCAGGAGACACTTCTTTCCAAACAGCGTGACCACTTCCGGCTGCTCGAAAACGCCCAAACCGACTTCCAAAATGCGTTCCGTTTCTTGAGCTATATCAACCAACCTACTCTCGCCGAACGTGTACTCCTCGATGGAGATGAGAAGATCAAACCACAGATCAAACCACAGATCAAACGTCTCATCAACGCTGAAAACGCCAAAATGCTGAACAAGAGAGATGAACAGCGATGCCGCATCTTTGTGCAAAAGTCACGACTTCTTTTTGGGGTATGCGATGCTTGGGATGTCTTGAAGGAAGGAGAGTGTGCCGTCAAGGTTACCCTCGAAGAGAGCGGGCGGCCATTTGCTCTGAATAACACCGAAGTTGCTGTCATCAGGAATCCATGTCTTCATCCTGGAGACTGGCAGAAGCTCAGGGTCGTTGAGCGCATCTCTTCGACTTGAATGTTCTTACCGCGGAACAAAAGGCGTGGGTTCTCGCGCATGTCCCGCCATCACTTACCGTGCCCGCCCTGATCACCAATGCTTTATGCTCGTCTAGCATACTGGAGATAGGTGAGTTGCAGCGATATCAGTTGGATCATGCTGGAATCAAATGGAAAAGAACATACGACTCTTCCAGGGACCGCCTCGCTACCTTCCACGATGCCATGTCAACGAACCTGGAGATGTTCCATCGCACCCCCATCGTTTTCCAACCTCACGAACGGTTATCCCTAGCCATCTATATACCAAAGAAGGTCCAGCGCTCACAAGATTGTCAAATTGACAATGTCGGTCGACTCTTTGCATTTCCACACTCATAGGGACCGCAGACGCAGCATCGTTTAGCTTTGCCAACCAAGATGCAGTACCAAGTATACTGTGATGGTAGTTTGTTCCAGTTGTTCGAAAAGAAAAGATCTAACTCCACATGTGATGCCATGGTCGGACAAGAGATCTACTCCAACCGCAAGGCACTGGAGAAGGCGACCCAGATGATTCGGAATAGCGATACAGTATTCACAACGTGCATCGGAGCAGGGATGGGACTACTGCGCTCAGAACAATTTGACACAGTCATCGTTGATGAGGCATCTCAGCAAACAGAACCAACCTCTTTGGTGCCTCTTGTTAAAGGCTGCTCGCGAGCAATACTGGTTGGCGACCATGTGCAACTCCGTCCCACCGTCAACCCGACAGCCCTTGCACTGGATTTTGACGTCTCTTTGTTCGAGCGGCTGTACACCAACGCTAAACTGAAGGGTGACCAAGGCGTAAGCACACTCATGCTTGACACGCAGTATCGGATACATCCCCAACTATGCGAATTCCCTTCCAACGAATTCTATGATGGGAATCTGAAGTCCGGAATCAGTATGTCAGATAGACGACTTGGCGCATGCGATTTCCCATTTCCCAAAATAACAGGAGCAGAGGGGCAAGATACTGGCGCACACGACAACGTGCGGGCTATCTTCATCAATTGCGACTCAACGGAAATGCCAGGTCAAAAGTCGAAAGAGAATCGAGGTCAGGCAGAGCTCTGCACACAGGTTTGCAGGCTCTTGACTACCTCACCTAGCCAAGAAGATAGCGGCCATTCAATCGTGGTGCTCACACCTTACACTCGACAAGCTGAGTCCCTAAAGCGTATGCTCCCTAGCATACCACATAAAATCGAGGTTTCCAGCACAGACGGATTCCAGGGTCGCGAGGCTGACATCATCATCTTCGTCACGGTGCGATGTAACGCGCACCGCGAGATCGGATTCCTGAAGGATATGCGTCGGGTAAATGTTGCTTTGACGCGTGCTCGGTCGACACTTATTGTGATTGGAAACAGAGCGACGTTGATGGGCGGTCCAGCAGATGATGAGAGCTCGAACATGTGGAAAAGACTATTGGGAGTACTGACGGAAGTGAAGTTGGAAGTGCCTGTCTCAGCATAGGGCGGCAAATTAAAGTGTCCCAAGTTAGCATAAAGTGACTGAATTATTTTGTTTCTTATGTTCTATCTCAGTGATCAATTGTCATGGCACCCTTGGTATGAACAAAGCAGGTCAAATAAGATTGCTCATTGTAATCAAAAACAGACTTTATTCCTCAAGCTAGCTGTTGTATAAAGGAGACCATTGCATGTACTCCTTCTTGTATATTGCTAATCCACCTCCTTGACGCCAAATGCGTGATGTCGCGCTATTGTCTTATTGTGTCAACTGCTGACAAGGGACCTTGCTCATCATGACGTTTGCATGACAGCAAAAATACAGCTTGGAGTCATGACGTGCACTAAAACCCGACATACCATGTCTTCCATATTATTGTTTGCAAGCCATCGTATCGCTCTGTAAGAGAAGTCAATATTTATATCTCATCAACGAGTGAATATTATACCTCTCGTTATCTCTCATTATCTTGTGATTGTCAACATTAAGTATCGCATGCTGTTCCGCAATATCCGCAGCATCGTCCAGGAATTACCCAAACTTCTTTTCCAGCCAGAGCACAAGTAGGGCACCTTGTTCCTGGTGTTTTGTTGACAGGGGGAGTGATAGTTGGTTGTATCATCTTTGCTATGATTGAAGAAGAGTGTTATCAGTGTTTGAGAAGAGGATGGAATAATGAAACTCATAACCGTACTTGACAGAACTATTTTATAGATAACCAGCCCTGTACATTGTCAAATCTTCCGAGACCCTTTTTTCAAAGTGTTGCGTGCATACTCTCCGATGTGGCTTGGATATGCAAGGTGATTGTATCTAGATCAACTGCAGCCACCAACAGCCAACAGCCAACAGCAAACATGGATCGAAGCCATGTCTCTCAGCCGCAAAGTGATTGACCTGTGGGACCGAAAGATTAGTGATCAAGCAAGTAGGCTATCAATCTTGAGATCTGATTTCTTACCTCACCTAGGGAAGCTTGTAATCTGATGGCATGTGAGATGCTTCTTACTTTGAGATAGGTGTCCAGCAAGAGCTTATGCTCCCGAATCTCCACAGTCCAATCAAGAATTTATATGAAGACGGCCATAGCTAGTAAAAGGTGTCAGGGTCCTTTGCTGCATAGGACGCGAATTTAGAGATCCCACCTACCTGGTTCTGTCACTCCAATTGTCCGTGCGACGGCGCCGGGTATGTCACTCGGGACTTAGTGTCCGCTGTCTAGACGGCAAACGATTCTCCAGCAACCCTCGTGAGGTCAAAGATTCGTCCGCGATCCGATGGGCTTGTGATTCCACCACCAATCCCACATAAACAAGGTACCGATCGCCAATGCTTCTTATTTTCCGATTCTGGTGTCTCTTCTCTTGCGTAAGCGTCCGATAATCATCGGAGCTGTTGGCTGTGCTGGATCTGAGACACCGATGTGACATGTCGTTTGTCTCAGCCTGTTGACCGATTCGGCCTGCGGATGGTCGTTTTACACCAATGATCATCTGTAGATGCGATGTCTATGACTCCAGTACCTTTAAAAAGGTCATTGGAATGATTGCTTTTCTGGTGCGTCAAGGTGCAGCGAACCTAAGAACACCGTGTCCGCTCTAGTATGAAGCAGTAGCTATCGAAGCTGCTGTACTATAGTTGAGGGGATAGAAAAAGCTTGACTTACAGCTCACTCGATGCTCTCTGTTCACGGTCCAAAATGCAAATTCCAAGTATTAACTTCCTCAGAACAGTAAAAGCAAAGAAAGACACAAGCCCCAACATACGAAGGCTGACAGACTACTGACAGCCACAAGAGCAAGCAAGTCAGTTATAGCCATTCGTCCATTGGGTAGATCTGTGGATCACATTGATGTTTCGTAAAAGGGTCACACACGAGATTTGTTTCCCCAACGGTACGTACAATTGCTCAAGCCATCTTGTAGGTACTCGAAACAGCTTGGCATCAGGGGATCTCCCTGCTTACTCCCTAGCTTCCATCGGCTGACTATCAAGATCGCGTATCTATCCGCGACGGTTCACGTAACTCATCCTATGGGATCGCGCAAGCTAAAAGTTAAACCAGACTACCCAAAGGCTAAAGCAGTAATTGAAACATATGCGGGAGCTTGTAGCCGTTGGGCAGGGCTATAGACTAGACGCTGAAGATGATGCATCAAGGATAGAAAGAGAAAAGAGACAGTAAATGGGTTTACCTCTGGGAGAATAAAGACAAACAAGGGAGGCTACAGGTACTCATCGTCTTCTAGTAAGCTCGGTGAATACGATCTATGCGCGTAAAGCCCAAGACGACTGATCTAATTCGTAAAAAGGTCCGAAGGGGGGTCTACGCATCACAACCGAGGGACGCGGGATGCTTTTTGTTACCGTAGTGAAGAACAAGGTCATCCAACACTGTGTTATTTTATCATGTACAATTTTATGGCTGGGCCACTTAGAGAAATTGAAATAACTTAAATAAACAAGATCATCCAAACTGGGGATATTGTGAAGGTAGGGCAAACCATTGATAAGGTTGGGCCAAGTTGGACAACGGCCCGTTGACGCTCGGGATAATGACAGTTTAAGTTTTTAACAAAGTTACATTTTTAAGGTATTACGGCTCCAAAACTTTTACAGGATACCCAAAAGGCAAGCGAGCCAAATGACATGTCGATTAAGCCTTTGCGGATATGTTATTATGTGACGAAGAGGCCACCAAGTTTGATAGGGCTTGAATCTCCCCCCTTATGGATGGGGTTGAGCGTGATTGAGCATGTAAGGGATGATGTGCAACACATCGGGGGCTTTCAAATTAAATTGTGGGAAATACTATAGAGCAGCGCGAAGGAGATCAAACTAAAGAAAATGTGAATTACTTCACCTTGTCGTTTTATCTGGTCGGTCTCTCTATATTAGTCGATCTCATTGATATTAGTGGAGTGGAGAGGACCTCCGGTCCCGGCAGTATTTTTCGTCGGGTCGATTTTGCAGGGCCCTGGACGACCCTCCAGCGGCGGTAGAGCGCAGCGGCCTATAGAGGACCACCACCTGTAATTTCAGGCCCTTCGCCAAAACTTTCTTTGGCCACACCGGATTCAATTGAAGCAATTTGATAGCCCGCGTGTCGAATAGTCACGACCAACTGAACAGTGTTAATGATCTTAATGTAAAGTATGTGTGTGTCCGTGATGAGACGTTCAGGATATAATAGACTAGCAGAGTACCTTAGAAATCGTCAGGATAGAACGCTCCCGTACCACGAAACAGACTTTGGGCGCCAAAACTTCAGCCTCGAGAATCCTGCATTGCATGGAAGCGAAGCCATTGCAAGTAGAAAGTTAAAGCGCAGGGGAAAATAAAAATAGCAGCACACGCAAAGGACTCTACACGGCTGTAACTTTGACAAAACAGTGGCTGACTTGCCAGCATTGTGTTGTTTTGCTTATACGCCTTGGGTTCGGCCACGGGAGAAACTTCAATAGACTTGCCATAGTGATAAGGAGTTGAGGTGGGAACGGATGGAGTGGAATACCGGCTACGGCAGCAAGGTTGTTTGCATGGTGGCTTTTGGTGGCTTGATCGAGGGAGATGATGAAGAAGCATCATCACCAAGAGGGATAAGAACTCTTCGGCGAACCAAACAGGTCACACAAGTAAAATGTTTACGAGGCTTGGTCTACACAGACGAAACTCCCGGCAATGACAGCGACCTAGCCAAAGCCGGGAGTGCATGGCCGCAACGATCCCAAAGCATCAATCACAAGGCTTCATTACCATGATAGCCAACGCGACATGGATGTGAGCCATAGTCCAGCACCTCTGGATCACGAGACTTATGGCAGGACAGAGCCTGGCGTTCGGCATACTAGGTGGGAACGGCATGCTGATATCCAGATCGCTTCGGCCAGATATTGCTCTTGAGTAGCTGTCGGAGATCGATCTTGCGGAGCTGACAATCGTCGGTATCAATCTTCCACGAATGAGACTACTGGATCGCGTCCCAAATTGCCGGCGACGGCTTCAAGCGCCCTACCAACAAGGCGTCGAAGCAAAAGCGCGACGACTAGCCCCAGGGATAGCGATATTGATCAAGCTCGTCACTTCCTGGGAAGACCGGATCGACCGTGGTTTTGTTCAGCATCGCTTCGGAAGCGCAGAACCGACGAGCGACGTTGGGTATGGAGGACAGCGCATTTGGAGTGGTCGATCGAGGGGCTTTGACTGCGTCGCGATGGTAAGAGGAGGGATAAGGTGGAATGCGTTTCGGTAACAATACGTAATGACCTGGAAAAAGGTGTAGCTACCAGTCAGCGAACTTGTCAATGGATAGAATAGCCTTGCCAGAACTATCGCACAACACCAGCAGCCCATGATTCCTGAGGGAACAAGCCCCCCTGCCATCACCGCGAGTTCGGTGGTATACGCATACAATAGCAAGGGAACACAGCGAGTCATTACTGAGAGGATGAGGGAAGTCGTTTGACCAAGAATTGAAGGCCGTGGAGCATTGTCGCGACATCAGTCTGGGGTCCCGCGTGGAAAGGTTTCTGCCATGCATGACCGCCTCCAGCTGGCTCTCGACATGCACCTCTACATCAAAGTCAGACGCAGTGGTCGCTCGAGAAGAAATATATCATCTTTACCTTTTGCTGTCTTTTGGCTACTCTATTCAAATTGTTTTTTCAGATAGCATGTTCTGTAATGCCGTGTGAATGCCATCATCGTTCTCCGCAAAGAACCGGCAGTCTTCCTTAGGTCCCGTTATAGCGACTTGAGCTCAGCTGCTTTGGAACAGTACTTTTGATCCTGCAATTTTCTAATCACAAATCTTTCCATCGCTTGTGCGTCAAATTATTAAAGCGGTCACGTTTTTCTCTTCCGAGGTTCCGAGAGATGCCGTTTCTCGAGCTCCATTGCCGTCGTGTGTCTGGTCTAAGATCTTAGACACGATGGGATCATCTCGGTGAGTTATAACGGACCGGGCGCTGGAAAGTTAGCTGGAACTCAAGGACCCGCGGGATGGGAGTGTTTATGTCGACGACAACATTTATAATGACCTCCCCAGCAGTCTAGTCACCCCCAATTCTATTAACGGGTTCCTGGTAAGAAATTTAGACTTACTGCAATTGTCGGGCGTTTTCTGTAGGTGAGGTACCAGCCAATTCTATGAAGGCGGTGATGGCAGTGTAAGACATACCAAGTGCAGTCAACCCTATTGTCTTCCAGCCAGCCAGCTCCTCAATTGTCTTACGGCTTATCGCTTTTTCTCAAAGATATGCATATTTAAGCATCTCGTAAACCAAATTATCTTAGGTTTGGGACAAGCATATTATTTATCGGTGTGTGGGTTGTGCCTTGCAATTAATATCGCACATCTCTTAGAGAATCTGAGACCCTCGACAACACAAATCTTGCAGCAGTTGCGATGATATGGAAGGATCTATTCCGATTTCCTTTGTGTACTGGTTCGTTTTTCTTGATTCGTGCAAGCCATATACCTCGTGTCAACATGCTTCGACCGAGTCATCGAAAGTATAACATCCATGACAATATAACTAACGTTCCAGCAAGAGATTGATAACGTGCGTCTCGTAGAGGCATAAAATCGCTCTAAATGTGCTATTTTTTCATGTGTCTTCGAGAGGTAAGAATAAAGGACCTGGCCTTGGAGTAAATAATGACGATGTCAACAATGGCGATGAGCTGCTGGAAGCTTGCGCAGTAAGGGTTAAAGAAGATTCACAGAATGCCATGCAATTCTGTCACTGAGTCTTTGTGAGTTACAAATGCACTGGAACTAGGTTTCTGCGCCATAACTTACTAAGTTTTCATCTAAAGGATATGGTCCTGCCTGGCTGCATCATCGAAAGTGTAATTCTGTTGATGATCTTATATATATTTGCCAGCCCTCGCGACCACCCTCATCTTTCAATGCCTTCAAATTCACGACAACATGAAACAACTTCACAGCCCAGGCATCCCCGAGTGGCCATCTCTGCCGCCAGAGATCCGAACCGCGATTCTGGACACAATAGTCGACCTACGGCTCCCACGCTGGTCGGCTCTCGCCTCTGTGTCTAAAGAATGGCAAAGCGTCATTGGAGCAAGGAATATGGCCAAGTTGAAGCTTCGAAAAGAATCCTGCTTTGAAGGTTTCAAGACGGTTGTTGAACAGAGACACCTCGTCAAGCATATTTATCTCAGCATCGAGCTACCAAGTTATCCGTGTCATCGCATAGGGTCTGATCCCCCTCGACATCAAGACTATGACCATATTATAGGTAAGGGGATCGATAGAGTTGCATCTATCCTTAGCACTTGGAAGACAGAAGGTCCTTTGACTTTGGACCTTAATGCAACGTCGCCTAGTGATACGCAATACTGGGCCAAAAACTTTCGCTTCGACGACGATCACGATGCAGACGCACCTATTCCAGAAACTGGTTGGCATGATCCTACTCACGGTTGGCAGAAGGGTGTTCAGACGGACCCTCCCAATTTCTCTGAACTGCAGCAGTTGTTTATGCCTGTTGTCCTAGGAGACCATCAACATCCTGCAAGAGATCCTCCTCCTATCACCGCAGTGACCTGCCTGATGATCCGTCGCCAATTTCGCCGTTACTTTGTACCTGGCAGTCTGGATCCGCTCTTAGGGAGACTTCATCGCCTGACGGATCTGATCTACGAGCCATGGTCCTTTCTTTATACCCACGTTCACCCCGACTACTTAATTGACCACAGCTACTACAAACCTGGAACAAAGGGTACGTACACCACCTTGTTGCAATCCATTCACTAATTGCTCTGTTCATAGAAACCATAGTATATGCCAGAGTGGTTGGCGCGCCGTTACCTATAACACTCAAACGGCTGATCGTATTCAGAGACGACAATGACTTTCTACAAGCGGCAAACTTCCAACAAGATTCAGAAGTTCAGAACTACCGCCAGGAGCGACAAAGACTGCGCGACGAAGGACATCGATTAGTTGACGATACGGCCAAGAACAGTCAAAGCCTAGCCCAGATAAGCTTGAGACTCGAGGAGCTGTCAGCCTCGTTTGTTGTCGATGCCAAGGATTTCTTCAAGTTCTGCGCCAAAGATTGGACGTGGAGTCATCTGCATTCTTTGGCTCTCACTTCACGCTTTCTAGATGTTGAAAAGGTTGGTCAATCCGGCAGTAATGCTCTATTGCTCACCATGTCGACGCTTGTACTCCGTATGCCTCTTTTAAGGACCTTTGTACTCTGGCACGGGCGTAGGGACAGTGCAGGTGCGTTTATCTTTACCAGAAGTGAGAAGTACGCTCATATGGTATGGCGGGGGAATCGGCATTTGGACTTTAGCCCGGAAGTCCTAGAAGCGTGGTGCAATGTTGCCAAGTTCCATTCATCGGAGCTAAGAGTCAGGCATGAGGGTATCATAGAGAAGATTCGGTGTCATGGGGATGCCATATATTACCTTGACTTGCCCTGTCAGGTCATTGAGCCCACCTCGCTTTGGCAGATCCGAATGGAGGGACCTGCATCTAGGGGCGTCCGACCTTGATTGATTCATTTAATGCGCCAATGATAATAATTCACAGCAGAGGGGGTGATGTCAAGAATGCGGATTGGCTTATCTTCAATTTTAGGGCAGGATTGGTGGGAGTTGTGTAGCCAACGGGCGGAAAGCCATTCTCAGGAGCGCCTTTATTTTTGTCAATGTTTCGTATAGAGGATTAACAATCCTCTACAGTTTAGGTGAAATACTTCGGATTCAATTAAGATGGTTTCTGCGTTTGCCACATGCAGAGGGTATAGGAGAGTCGTATCAGATGGAATGAATGTACCATCTGCCTAATACGAGCATCAGTTCCCGGAGTCTGACTGTCTCGCGTTCATCGTTACTTACCAGTATCGTTCAGCTGCAAGCAGAAGCCTTCTACTGGAACTATCACTATTCTCGTCCGCCTCTGCCATCAATGACTTCACCATTCCCCAGGCTCACTCAGCTCTGCCCACCAACGTTGCGCTGATGGGCTAGAGGAGGCGCGACTTGTTCTTGTGATCGCTTCACAGGGTCTTCGTGTGTTTGGTTGGCTCTGTATAGCGGCGTGTCAACGTGTGTAATCGGTCGATCGATTCTGTGTTGGCATTCAGCGAGTTATGTCGTGGCGAAGTGAGCTGGCAGCATCATGCAGGGTTGATAAAGATTCTCAGGTTTGAAACGCTACGACGTTTTGTGTGTAGAATAATATATGAAATGAATCTCGTGTTCGTGTGATTCTAGTTGCTCTTCCGGCGGAGGTGCTTTCGGGTTGTTGACAAGCTTTGGGTCGAAGCCTGATTGGCGGTGTTGACGAGAGGTTCCTACAGAAGCAAGTCAGCAAATTAGCGATCTCAACAGGATTTCCGAAGTTGTACCTAACTTGAAATCACCGAGGTCTTTCTGGTAGGACAGCAGTGATGGCATCAAAGTAATCTTCGCAAGAGGAATAAATCCTGGTCCAGATAAGCAATTCAAAGAAGGGCTGAGGGCGCAATGGTCGAGAGGATACAAGACTTGTTCCGTATTGACACTGAAAGTGTTGTTCGGCCTGTCTGTGTAGTTGCGACAAAGCCCAGCTGGGCAGTGTTTCGAACAGCTCGGGAATGTTTAGGCATGAGTATGCGCCTTGTTCTTTACCACTGGGAGTAAATGATTGTCTTGTGCATAAATCCTGCACAAGTTCCTTTCATGCATTGCCCCCCTAATGAAGCTGGCTGTCAGTTGCCACGGAACTTTCACAGCCCCACCCCGAGTTCCCGCCGAACTTGAACTCCCCTCTCTCATCAGCGCCGCTGCCTCCTTGCTTTCCATCATCGCTTGCCGCAGCGTCCTTTTCTAGCCCCTCAAGAAAGCGGTTTCCATGCTTCCCTAGCACTTCCCCTACGCACCTTTTCCTTCTGTACACCTTCTCTCACTCTCTCGTACTCGGGCGCTGACTTTCGAGTCCCACGCCGACTACGGGCTCATTGCCTCCTCCAATATTGCAACTAGTGCTCAACAGTGCTATTTCTCCCCTCTGGTCAGTCTCAGCAAGTGAACAAACGATTTCCTACCTCCTGACTCTGTCTTACAGCTTTACAACTCTTGCGGGTCATGTACGCCTGCAACGGCATCGCCGAACTGAAATGATGAAGACGATGGGTGCGACGAAGGCGAATATTATAGGCATGCTGGCGACATGCTTCCACCAAGATCTCCGGATAGCTGACCGCAGCTAGAAGGCACTGAAGCAGACTCTGGGCAACGAACAGAGCCGATCGGAGGGTCTCCAAGACAGTGAGAAGTGCCTGTCCTCGACACTCAGCTCGGCAAGTCTGGGTTCATCCTACGGGCAAGAAGACTAATAAGTCCTACAATCTTAGCAAGAATAGGAACGCGGTACTCCCTTGCGCTGTCCTTCAACATATCTTCCGACACCTTTTACCTAGGAACAGGTTCGATCGGCTTTTCCACGTCATGAAGCCGGGCCTCGTGATATCAGAAAAGCTGGCCCCCGACAGTACAAGGATGAAATCATCTGGTCACTTATGTCAGCTTAGGCCAGCACTTAGGCTATTTTATCATGGTAGTCTAAGCCTTAGAGGACGATTCTTCGGTTGTCCACCTGCTGGGGTCCCGAAGCCCACAGAAGGTCAATCGTTTTGCTTGGTCTTCCTTGGTGAGTTCGACTCCTTGAAGGATATGTTTCCTGTTTTCATTCGATCCTGAAAACTGATTTCTGCAGTTGCCTTCTCCGGTTCCAGAGATCTGATCTCACCCCATGGCCTAGCATCATGAAGCCCTACAAGTTTAAATTGGCTTTTCGATGGCAAGAAGCTACTTGAGTTGTGCAATCATCTGAGTCACCATGCTTCGAACGTGTATCTCTCTCCAGGGAATCCTTACCTGTCGATAACCGGAGCGTGTTTGCTCTTGGTGACGGTGGAAGGTTCAACTCGAAGCCTACAGAGCTAGACAGGCTGAGAACACGGTAAAACAAAAACAAGCTGCAAGTACAGCCACATACCCCCCGACTGACTTCTTTTCATTCTATCAGAGTAAGTGAAGAATCTTCGAATCATCCACGTCTTCCGATTCTGATTACTGGCCACATCAGTCCTTGGTCTATCAAGGCCGAATTAACGATATCCGAGCTCACCACCCAACTCAGAAGATCATGAAGCCTTACAAGTTCGATGTGGCTTCGACTAGACTTTAGTTAACGAGTCCGTTCAACATGCAGATGCTACGACTTGCCATTCACCTTCAACCGACCTCGTTTTCTCTGGTCCTGAGGCTTCGGAGAATCTCGCTCGCACAACAAGACGGAGTCGTCTCCATGCTCTATATTCCTCGGACAGCTCTGAAGCACTGTCCTGTGTCTTTGAGATAACATATCATAAAGGCGCACTCGACAGAACAGCACACTGGAGATTACTGACCGAGAGCCTTGTTGTACGATTATACATACTTCTCGGTGGAGTCTGACTCCCATGTGTCACCCTTGGTGTGCATCTGTGATCGCCCTACGACCCCGCCAACGACCAAACCCTGTGAATTATCGATGGTAGGACACTGGCCGGAGCCCAACTTTTGTTGATGGCGCCAGCTGCCTTCATTGGCCACTGGCTGAATTGAAGCTCAACCGCGCTGTGACATGGATGTCAAGGTCACCCAGTCCGGCGGTATTCTGGATTGTTTGAACAGGGTTGTTGCCCAGACGTCAGGGTGCCAGAAGGCTTGATCACAAAGGGCATAAGAGACGAAGGCCACCTTGCGCCGCTTGACCAAGGCTACTGTATTCTGGTGTCCGAAGCCTTAGAGTCTGCGGAGCTCAGGATGAGTACACGATGGATCGTGCCAGCATACAACACGAGACCGTCACTGACCGGAACGCGAATCTGAGCCAAGATCTACTCAACAGCATGGCTCTGAGATGCTCATGTTATCCGGAATCGAGCTGAAGTTACAGTTTGGGAGTTCCAGGAACTTGAGTACCATAGGATTGGTCCAACAGACTCCATTCATCTAATCTTTGGGATCTCCAAGACAGTGTCCAGGTGAAGACTGACGGAGCTGAACGGTTAGTTCATCTCGCACAAGAGGCAACCACATCGTTACTGACCTGGACTCAAACAGACTACACGAAGTCTTCGCCAACATCACGGATCTTGAGTCACTCGTGCCTATCCGGATCGATCGCGAGTGTCTTGAGCACTGACCTGTTGGTAGAGTCCTACCCGACTGGCATGTTTCTCCGGAGGCAATGCGAACTGGATGTGCTGCAGTTGGTCGACGCTCCCTGTGTTCAATGGGTCCCTATGCAGCCGATGACGAAATGTACCACAACTGCTCACGCATGTGGTGCGCTTGTCTCCTACCACGAGAATGACCAGATTTTATCCGGCAGCGACACACCTGGGCTGAGGCCGTGTTGTTTGTGCCAGGGGCTAGGGCGATTCTCCGATCACTTCATTCGTTGGCCTTCCAACATTGCTGAACAACGAAGTGAATCAGTATCGAATGAGGCTCATACACAACTCCAAGCGATTTTCAGAGAGGTCAACCAGTATCTATCTCAGGATTTGCTAACATATATCTCTAGGTCATGAGCACTCGCACGGCCTCCGTGGTGAACTTCGTTTCACCGTCGGCCCCTGGCGCTCTATCGAAGGCATCTGAGGAACTGACTTACCGCCCGAAGTTTGAGAAAGCATTTGCGAATTTTGCATCTTCTTTACCGCATCGATTTGTAGAGGTTTACGATGTTAAACAACAAAACGAGGCGTTTGATATAACCGTTATCTTGGCTCGACTACTATAGTCAGTTATTCCTCAAACACAAATTTGCGCCACAGGGCACCCTAGCACGCCGAAACTAGCACCAGATTTCGGATAAGTTCAAGAAGGAGATCAGCGACCTGCACTTGCGGTTCTGAAGTCGTCAGCACTTGTACGTTAGACCGCCAGGCCACATCGCAACAATAAGCGTGACTAGCATAAGGTTCGAGATGACCATGTAATGCGCTTTCATCTGGCTTCTTTCTCTTCCTTCCATCAACATCAACCACTCCACGAGACCTCAAGATGATAAGCGAGATCAACAGTCAAGACAGAGTACATCATGTTGTGGTGTGTCTCTTGGGCGGAGGAAGCAAGGAAATTGCTCAGCCAGAATCTGTGTTAGGGCAGAGCAAGTATTATTTTGACTTTTTTTGAGGAGCACGTCCTTCGGAGTATACAAACAGAACAGGAAAAATTTCGAGTAGGCATTGGAGTCACGATGCTCGAAAAGTGTAATTCATTAATACAAATATTATCCCGATGATGTCTCTTGGACCATGAGATTGGCTCTGGTCTGGTGGTTTATAATGTTCTGGTGAAGCTGGGCGCTTGAATAGAATTCTTGGAGAGGATTCTGGTATTAAAACGAGGCTGAGATGGGAATAAGGACAAGCGAAATGCTGAGCGACTGACTCGTAGCACTCTCGGGATAATGACAGTCAAGGTTTTCAATAACAAAGTTATACTTTTGGAGCATCATGACTCCAATGGAACGAGGTCCATATCTGACAACTCCCATTTTGTTCTTGCGTTCCATCTTGAGCAGGCACGTCCATGTCCTGGCTCTCGTTCGTAAGACAGATATCGAAGTTCACCAAGACACGCAACGTGGTAGTAGAGAAGTTGATCAGGGATCACCTTCATTTTGTCTATCAATTACGTAGCATGAGCGAAAGTAAATCCACAGCCTTATTCTTGTTGGTCGGTGATGCCTCCGCTTAACCTTAGCGAAATACTCCCAGCCACCAAATTTGACAGCGAGGCGCGCACGCGTCACTACCTACCAAGCGCCTGTAGTTCTGCCACTTTGTCCCTCTCACCGCCTAATATTTCTCTATAAAGGAGTCTCTCAGCCCGCCCAAGCTTCGCTTTTTTCTTTTCCTTTTCTCCTTAGCTCTCTTTGCCTTTTGGCTTAGATCAAGTGTAGTATCTGTTCTTTTCAGTTTAATCTCTGAAAGGTCTCTAAGGAGACCAACATTGATTATTCCTATTTTTGGATTCCGGATGATTTCCTCTGTGCTTGCACATGATTTCGTCCACTGTGTCCCTAGTATTACACTGCCTCTAGGTGACGCGAACGCGCACTTGTTTGGGCTCCTTCTTTTCATTGCTGACTTAGGCTTGCCTGGGTCGTGAGGAAGAGACTTGCAGAACTTGAATGTTACGTAAATAATTAGTAGAATTAATGTCGTGCAGCTCATCTCGATTTGAATGTTCCTACCTGTCGCCCTGTTTCGTGATGTCAGTCCGACGCGTCAAGACCTGGTGTCAGAAGGGTAGTATCGCGACAGGGTTTGTTCATGCAGCTCTTCACCATCCCCGTAGCTCTAGAGCTTCGGCTCGGACATCAAGTCGCCAGATATGAATAGAGTTCGCCAAGTTCTGTTCGTCACCTGTGTTGGTGGAAAATGTCGCGATATTTGCTTGATACCACCGTGACATTGAGAAAATGCTGTGCCTGCCGGTATCTACAGTTATCACAGGCAGCCGCAAACTTTAAAGGAACGGCCCTGCTCCGGCAAACTTTTACAGTAGTAATAGACCCATTCTAGTAAAATTAAAAATGACGCAAGGACGGCTTGTCACGCTGTAAGAGATTCGTGATCGTGATGATGCTTTGCGTGCCGGTCTACTGTCACTTTTTCTAGATGTTCAAGTTCAATCTACGTGAATGTTAAGTAAACCAGCCTCACTCCGCCACAGAATACAAAATTTTAGAAAATCCAAATTAACCGCCAGACTAATTCAAGAAGATCATGAGCTTATCGGGTGATCATCCTGTTCATAGCCTTTGACAGCTTCCCATTGCATCTTTAGAACAAACCTACAGGGTAAGATCGTGAACCAACATAGCGTTACATCCAGCGATTAGCTGCTGTCAAAAATGGTGTTGGAAGGAGATCTCCGATCCGCCAACTCACGTGGTCTGCTCGATTGGTCAGCCAAGGTAAAGCTCCGGACCAATAAAAGAGACCCTTTGAATCCACTATTTCTTTCCCAAAAACGCAAAAAACATACAACAGCGGGGATTCGCTGGTCGTCACCGACCCAACTACTAATCCGCCGGTTAGTGGCTTGACTATGGGAGAGCGGACGGGATCCCGTATTTTCCACTACCTTTGGTCGTATGTGCTTATTGACGCAGCAACAATGGTCTATATTGATAGCTTAGTATGCAGACACAATAGCAGCGTAGTATTGCCGAATCTCTGTGTCACGACACCAGCAGGGGAAAGCACGAGATCGAAGCTCACAAAATGATTAGACGATTCTGGAAACAAAGTCTAACCCTGAGGATTCAGCCTGAAACCAAAACAGTCATCCTAATGCAATGCTGTTAGAGCCAGATGACCATCTACAGAGGTGCTGTTAACCACCAGTTACTCTTGGCTTGCCAACTTGTTTCGAGCATTTCGTCCCGTCTTTCCAAGCGAGAGAAAACAATAAACATCAAGAATAATGCCTTGTAGCTTGTATCCTCTTAATTAAAAGTCCTAGGTGGAAACATCGGGCCGCGTAACTTGTAACATCGAAACAAGGATACGGGAAAATTAATCCCAAGTTGGACAAAGCTTTTCTGCTTCCTTCACGCGATTGGACACTTCAGTGGCTGGTCTCTGCATCCCTCACCCATGACTCTCGATCTGCTCCCACGATCGTCTCATGTGGCTAATACTGTACATCAGATGTCTCTCGTCCAGGCACAACTCCCATAGGTAGACGCACATAAAGCTCCGGAAGTATTTGGAATTACTGTTATTGTCTTACTGCAGACATCCGCGCCGCAAATGCTTCATCCCGAGTCTTCGGAGGGAATTTTTACCGTGCATCGCGATTCATGCTTAACCATCTTCCCGGGAAACAAAGTTTATGGTGCTGGTGATCCACCAGGGTAGGACACTATGCGGGACGACCCTCGCGGTTTTCCTAAGTGCAAAAGCCGAGACATGTTGGATCAAGCTCTTTATTTCCACGAATGATAGTTGAGAAACTCGTTTTACTAAAAGTGTTTGTTGAACTGTAAACTTGAAGCGCTCTGTAGACGCCGTGGCCATTCTTGTTTCAAAGCGGATCTTGCCAAGGTGTGAGTGGCTATACATGACGGGAAAAACGGGTTCCAAGTCCGAATTGCCTTGATCAATGACAGTTCCTGAAACAGGTCCACAGCGAATTGAATTGACTGCCGGCTTCTCTCTCCGATGTCCGTCAATGCTGACTCGTGGTTGGTCCATCTATAAACCGAATTAATGCCAGCAAAGTTGGGGCGTGCTTGGCTGCTACGTTGGGCGACCCTCCTTTAATATCGGCTTTCAACGTGGTAGTCGATGGAGATCATCGCCCAGTTCGGCAATCACGGACGCTGCATCTCCATTGTGAATGGCACGAATTCGTCCAACTCCAGTTTGGCTCCGTTGACGAAACGGGATAATTGGTTTTGTGTATAGACTCATCTTGGAGAAATGAACGATCCATCAAGTTGACGGATTTCGAATATATAAACCTTGAAGCAGTCTCCTCAAGTCAATCTCATCACAGCCTTCAACAAGTCTTTCATTCACTTCATACCACTACAACTTGCCCAACAAGCCTCTCCAGTTCTCAAACCACAAAAATGCACTGCAACACTCTCTCCCTCGCCGCTGTGGCTCTCCTCGCCAGCTCGGTCAACGCCCACGGCCACGTCGCTAAGGTCATTGCTGGTGGCAAGGAGTACACTGGTGGTATTCCCCACGGTGCTCCCTCCGACGCTGTTGGCTGGGCTGCTGGAAACCAGGACAACGGCTTCGTCGAGCCCAACTCCTTTGGCACTGCCGATATCATCTGCCACAAGAGCGCTCGCCCCGTCAGCAACGCCGTCACTGTCGCTGCTGGTGATGTTGTCACCCTGAAGTGGGACACCTGGCCCGAGTCTCACCACGGTCCCGTCACTGAGTACCTCGCCCCCGTCAGCGGCGACTTCTCCAGCATCAACAAGGGAAGCCTCCGATGGACCAAGGTCGCCGAGAAGGGCCTCGTCTCTGGCAGCAACCCCGGCCGCTGGGCTTCCGATGAGCTCATCTCTGACGGTAACTCCTGGAAGTTCACCGTCCCCAAGAACCTCAAGGCCGGTAACTACGTTCTCCGACACGAGATCATCGGTCTTCACTCCGCTGGGCAGAACAACGGTGCCCAGGCCTACCCCCAGTGCATCAACCTCAAGGTCACTGGTGGCGGCTCCAGGGCTCTCAGCGGTGGTGACTTCACCAAGTTCTACACCGCTCAGGACCCTGGCATCAAGTTCAACCTCTACGGACAGTTCAACTCTTACGATATCCCCGGCCCTGATGTCGAGCGCATCTAAGAGCCTTTCGCGACGATTACGACAAGTGGTTTCTAGTCTCAGACTGAGTTTGGGACCAGGGAGTAGGGCAATGGGCAGCCCTTGGCTCTGATATTCTTTAGCTGCCGCTAGTCGGTTCAAATTTTTACACGCAGCAGAGCTGTGTGCTTCATGTATCTACTCTTATATGACCGTACAAATTTACGCATATGAATGCAATTCACATCTAACACAAGTTCACCCCAACATTCATTTCGTGACATCAAAACGCCTTCTTACATGAACTGAGACCCATGAAAGCTCCTCTATCTCTATTAAACGCTTGTTATATGTAGCAGGTGCATTTCAGGCTGGATACTGGGTAATTACCGCCTATGAGTATGCTGACATGGTGTGAGACTCTTGTTGAAACTTGAGAACTGTAAGACAGCCAATAAAAAAAAAAGACTCCACGAGTTCCTGTCCTGTATATGCTAGCGACGGTACGAACAGCAGTCAGGTCGCTATGCGATTCATTTACGTAGTCAATCAGCCGTCCGACTTTAGCGACAGCAATGCATTTGAAAGATTGACGTGTCATGAAATGACATGAGCGTATAGCTATGTGCCTTTTGTTCGAGCGTCCTGGGTTTACGACGTACAGGTACTACAGGATGCTACATTGGTACAGAAAGCTACCTACTGTGGCAGATAGCAATTTCAAGTGGCATGGGAAAGCTGCAAGGTATCTCCTTGGACTATCTGCTACAGATGGTTCAAAGCTTGCGTTTCTGTCTTCCATACGGCTTCATAAAGGAAACGTGTACCTGGCTATGGCGACAGAGTATTGAAGGCTTTTTGAGACAAGAGATTCCACGTTGTTACAGGGTCAGGGGAGTTGTACGTCATTCTATCCCTATTTGATCGAGAGCTTGAGGGAATATGATTTGCGAATGAAATTGTGAATTCCGACAGAAATTGAAAGCGGCATGCCTCTTTGTGCTGCCCCTACCCCATGGCTTGCGTGGCTGAAACTAGAACCATGTTCGTATCATGCTCAGCGCTCAATACCGCCAGCCAATTTCAGCCACAGCTCTCCTGTAAGCCTCAAGATTTGCTGCTATTGTCAATAACCGATACAGCCATTGCTTACAGGGTTTTAGCTGACGGTAACAAAAGATTAAAAAAGTCTAACAAAGATTGGATAAATAATTTGTTAATCTCAGTCTTAGAATAGACACCGTAACTTTCGGAACACAAGGATAGAATGCTCTCTTTAAGAGTGTTGTTTTATTGAGTACGCATTGCCAGGTATCTTATCACCAGATGTGTCACTAGTAGACCCCAAATAGAATGTTCTCTTTGTCATTGCTGTGCCATAACTGAAATGGTTTTGAGGTTCTTGAAACTCTAGCTAGGTATAGGCTTCAAAGACGAATGATAGATGGGACGCTCCATATAGAGCGAGGGTTATTGTATTTAATAGTGATGAGTTTCCATCGCTTCCAGAGTCTGACAAACATATCTCCAGTCTCTATTCACTATTTCAAGAAATCTTATTTCATCATCGACAAACTAAGAACCTCCAAAGATACCTTCAGTCTCTGTTCCTTATTTCAAGAAGGTTTATTTCAACGTCAACAAACCAAGAACCTCAAGATGGACCCCCCCATCGACAATGGACCATTCGCGCCAAACAAATGCCCGATTTGCGGCCATACCGGTATAAAGGGTGCGGAGAGATGCAAAGGCACCAGGGTAGGAGGAAAACCCTGTCACTGGACTCCTCCTCGGCTGGCTCGTGGTTACTGTGAGAGAATCTGTGAGTATTGAAACGTATACCTGAGGCACGTTCTTACTAACAATCAAAGGGCAGAATATGCGCCAAGGTTGACAGGAACCACCAACTGGGTAGTCTCTACGGAAGAACAAGTAAGTGCATTGGCCCCTTCTACTTTCTTCAAAACTCGTCCTCCTCTAATCATACTAACAGAATTGATAGTACCAAACTGGCTTGTACTTGGTGATGATTTAGAGGTACTCAACGGCTTTAGGGTCAAGTACTGAGGTGCAGGGAGCATAGTGCTATAAACAAGCAAGCGAAAGAGACTGTTGGCCTTGGTAAATCTTATGCGCACTATCAAACTTGTACATCCTGGCTGTGGAGTAGATGAACGATAGTTTTGTTTCCATTACAACATTCAGGATAAGCTTTTCTCAACAAATTTACACTTTCTTTAAAGCATTATTGCTCCAATGCTTACACGGGACCTTTATAATTTGCCTTGCTCACCCTCTACAACAACCACACTCTAACCAACCTAGAAGATGCCTCTCAACCATATGCTCAGAGCTGCTATCGGCAGCCCTGATCATGATGGGGATACTTTCAACTTATAACATAACATCTTACTTGCAGTGATGTAAGTCACTGAATGAAGCACATGTCCATACATTCAGCCGTCCTGCTTCCTTTTCATATATATATAGAATTGAGATTGGGGTTAAAGATTGTGAATGGATTGTGAAAAAAAAGTAGCAAAATCAAGGAAACTATCCTAACTAAAAACCAAAACTGTATCGACCAAACATCCATCCAACCAGCCTAGATTGAATTCTCCCGTTGCTTCCCCTCTTCCCGGCTCTTTTCCATCTCCCACATCTTCTGTCTGTCCTGCACCGTCTCCCTCTCCCGTTCCTGCCGCTCCCGCATCCACGCGGTTCTCCACTCATCGTGCTTCAACGAGAATGGACGAAAACCCCTTTCCCTTAGAAAATAATCAATGCCCGAAGCCCATTTACCCACCTCGTTTTCCGGCCAGCTGCGCATTCTGTTAACAGCAAGGAGCGACGAATTGAACTTGGCCTTTGTTGCAATCCAATCCTTAGGGAGAAAGCCAGCATCTTGCCAGTGGTAGATACCGAGCAGCTTTCCACTTTCATCAATTGTAAATGTGAGCGGTGTCAAATTGTTCTGCTGAAACACCAAGTTTGAGCAGTCCATACCTATATCTTGGCAGTTTTGTAGAAGAACATCAGGAGTATATGAACCCGGAGTTTCGAGGTAGTCTTTACACAGCCATATTTCGGCCAAAGTGTCGCCGGTGATCCCGGTCATGCTTTGGCCACTCACTGCGGACAACTCGACACATGCGTCGACGATCTGCTCCAGCCATCGCTTCTTCAATGCTAAATCATTCGTCTCCGGCCAGACTTCGCAGATAGTTCTGCCGGGGAGAGCACTGTAGACGATGTAGTAAAGGTCGTTGTGGACACCGTGGTAGTAGACCTTTGGGACCTGAAAACTCAAGGACATCTTGGCCAAGGCTTCCAGGGTGAGGTGCTCTGGTGTCCCTTCGTTTGAATAAATGGCCAAGTAAGCGAGGCCAATTTCAAAAACACCATAGTGGCAAGGTTCGTAGAGAACATGATCTTTAATGGGGCAGGCATCTGAGATGGGCCTGGCGGGTGGTTTTGGGTTTGGCGCTTCGGAAATGGTGAAGAAGGCCCCTTTGCCATCGTTCCAACAAGGGCCGGGTGGCTCAGAGACGTGCCGGGATATAACCACCTCGCCAATCATCCACGTATTCTGGTCGACTTCCAGTCTTACATTGGGTTTTGGCAGAGGCGGATGATAATATGTTTGGGGAGCGAAGTTGAGCAAGTACAAATCATCCATGGTGAGCAGATGCGATGGAGTGTATTGAGGGATACTGAATAGTAGGTGTGATGGGAAGTTGAAGCTTGTGAGTTATGGGAGTTGAGGCATGGTAAAAGGTTGGCGAGGCATGAATATTTATAGCTGTGCCAGTAACTGCGAGTCGAGTCTGTTATTGTTGGACACATAATCATTCAGAACGAATAGCATCCTGATCACCCTGGCTGTTCGCAGTCAAAGCTTTCCTATTGTTGTTCATTTAGCGCAGCGATCAAGGCAGCATCACGGGCGCATGTTGGTCAAGTACGCACACCAGTTTCCTTTGTTCTGATGCTCATGGTGTACGAGGCTCACCGCCGTTTAGCTTGTGAATACGAGATTCATATTTAGAATCACCAGTTTTATTGATTCTTTGTTTACTCATCAACGCTAGGTTCATCGAGGGTCGATGTCGGCACATGGTGTTTGTTTCGAGGCTGTGGTGTATTCTTTGTTCTCTGTGTCATATGGCGTATACTTGCCCCACCGATGGGCTGAGTTGGTGCTATTCTCAGTGTTTGCTAGTGATTGACTGTGTTTGTCCTTTCTTGTAGTCCTCTGCGCTTTGGTCCACCAACGCAACTGATCTCACAATAGGAAACGCAGCTAACTCCAAGTAGCTAGAGTCATTATGCATCGCCCTCAGAATAGCAGTGGTTGACGCTACGCAAAGGTAGCTTCTTTGTCGAGTCTGTCAGAGGAAACATCTTCCAGATCGACTCGACAATCAATCAGGATCTGGGGTATACGGACAAAGCCGAGTCTCGGCTGCTGGCCTGACAAGGAGCCTGCATTCCGCACCAACGACGAAAAATTCAGTTATGTCACTAAAATCATTCCCCCGCTCAAAATGCCCATGGCATTGGATCAATGAATACGCCCATGAAAAGACTGTTCAATAAATCGCCCTCAATGAAATGACCGAGAAGCTGTAGTAAATGATATGAAGACAAAAGAGCCTTAAGTTCAACCGTCAAGCCCCTCAGTGGCAGCCCTGTTTTCCCTGTGTATCTGTGGAAGATTGGTTAGTAGCCTATTGCCTGCCGACCTTGTATTTTCTTAAACCAATTACCAAGATTAACCCAGCAGTACAAATACCAATGAAACTCCATGCCCATATAGCAGACCTACATAAGATGATATGACAGCCCTTTTGATGTTCACTTTCAATTTATGTATATACGTGATATCAGTAGTTGCTTTAGTCAAGATCTACTATCGAAGTCAGAAATCTGAGTGCCCCTAGAGTATAATGCAGATTGATACCTTTTGTCTTCATACTGCGTCCAGTCCAAGATGGTGAAGCTTCGATTCTAATGATCTTCCCAAAATAGACTTGACAGCTGACCTGTGCTCGCAACGCCTGCAATGGCGCCAATTGCACTGCAGACAGACAGGGTTGAAAGGGCAGCAGGGACCTGATGTGGCTTGGCGGCAGCCTGGATGGCAACAAAAAGGGCACTGTATGTCATTCCCATTCCGAAGCCACTATGAATAATGTGTTAGGATGAAAAAGGCCATAGTTCAGTCCTAAAGGTATTTTGCTTTGCACATACCCAGGAAGGATATAAAATGATTCAATCCAGTTTATACTGCCATGCCATGTAGTCAACAAGAGCAAGTAACAACAAGACGCAGTGGGCGTTGATACATAAATCAACCAGATGTAAATGCCCGTGCTGGTATATCTTTATTAACTCTTTGGATTCGATGATTTGACGACATACCGTTTGATTGAGTAACCACAAATAGATCCGCCCAGTGCATTCCCAAGTACAACTGGGAGCAAGTGAGCGCCCACTTTGCTATTTGAGGCTTGCCGAGTGACTTGAAAGTATAAAGACACAGAAAACATTATCTTTCAAACCCTTTAGTAATAGTTCCACAGAGCGAATCGACAGCTATGAACAGCTTTTGTGAGACATACCCCTGCTTGAGCTGCTGACTGCAGTGTAGCAATGAGCAGGGAGAGAGCCAAGTCTCGCTGCGTGAAAAGACTGAGATCCAATATTGGCTCTTTTCCCCACCGCTTTTCGATGAATACGAAAACAGCGAGTGATATACTCGCAGCCGCGAAAAGACTGGGAACAACAGGATGCGACCAGGGCACCTCGTTGCCACTCTACTGTATCAGCTAGCCAACCACCCAAAGGTCCACCAAGGGCTCGACCTGTTGTTACTGCAACATTCACATGGGATCTCCAGGCCGCAGACTCCCGCAGTGGAACCAGGTCACTGATAATGATCAAAACAAGTACCGTCATGCCTGCCCAACACTGCCAGACAATACTCTACCCAGTATAACAGTCAACATAGACTGAGCAACCGCGCTTTGTTATAGCTTAGTACGCAGCAATCGGAAGAGTCAACCTCGAGATTTGAACTTACACAATCATGCTATTAAAGTCAGCGGTGTTATCATGCAAGGGTTGTCCAAGCATACCAGCCTAAAGCAAATCCAAGATAAGAGAAAAGGATTACAGGTTTGCAACCATATATGTCGTCCAGCTTTCCAAAGATTGTTTGTGTTGCAGCTCCAGCAAGTCCGAACGCCGTGAACAGCCAGGAAGACCAGTGAAGGGCACCAAACTCTGAGCCGATGGCTGGATGTGTAGCCAGAACCAGGAACCGATCTGCATTGAAGATAAATACAGCTGTGTTGACATATGTTAGCCCTGTTATGTGCAATGAGATACATACTGATGTGATCGCGGGTAGCAATCTACCAATAAGAAGTATAAGCACAATGCGAAGTCTGGCACCTCGCTGAAGTGTTTCGCAGTTATTTTCGGTGGGCTGAGGGCCCTCAGAAGGCGAATTGACATTCGCGGAGTCGCCTAAAGACGCAACAGAAGACGCATACGATATAGGCGGAGAAACAGATGCTTTGCGACTGCTCAATAAGGGGGTCGATTCTGAGGGTGGTTTGGGGTCCTGCTTTCGCCCTTCGTTCGTGGAGGTGAGTGTTACCATTGTCAGGTCAAATTCACTGGTCTTCAAGCAGTCTTCAAGCTGAAGAAGAGATTATACAAGTCATGAAAAGATTGAGAACAGCTGAAAGAAATTTCCTCTAAGCTTAATAGACCAGTACGTTCAAAATGACGAGCAAAACGTTGTGTAATTCCGCGGGATTGAAAATCACCAGTAAGCCCCAGGGGGCTTACTGGAACACGCATGCTTTTTTTGCGAACAAATGTGTGATTAAAACAATTCCAAGAAATTATGTTTCAGTCCAGGTATAGAAAATACGACATGGCTTGGTATAACTGGCAAGGAGTTTTCTTAGTCGAGTCTTGCCGTGTCGCGTCTCACTTGACCCCTCCCAAGCTGAGTCTGTATGACCAAAGCAAAGCCTGTGACTACGAGACCTCAGCCATGCATATGCATCCGTCGCAACAAAGTAAAACCCAGTGCTCAGCTTTTGTCTTCATTGAAACCAGAGTAAAGTAGTCAAAGTCCATAGAATAGCCGACGTCACTACATACTCCTAGCAAAAACCCGGTCTTGTTGACCTATAGGCTTGAGTCGGGTAACGCATCTTCTCAATGAGACCGCGTAGTCGTGCCATCGAGGGAAACTGCCTCAAGGTAGATTTTCTGACTCGGCTATCAGCATTTCTTATAAGTCGAACCCCTCCCTCTTCAGCTCTTTGATCACTGTTGTAGTAACAGTAGGGTTTTCTATGTCCCCAGTTTTCTGGAAGTAGGTAGTTCCAACCACAAATATACTTTAATCGAGACTGTATTCGATTTTATAGCCTGTGTCATTCTTTCACGGCAAGATATGTCTGCTAGTTTTCCAACGCTCCTTGTCGAGATAAACACGTGTACCAGTCGACTAACAGAAGATGATCTCAGGTGGGTAACAGAAGAAGTGTCTTCTAAGACTTAAGCTGCCAAAATAAAGTAGCAAAAGTGGTAAATTCATCTAGAAAAAGGTGACATACATTATTTCGTCGCTTATGGCCAATTCTTCCCACACCCTGACGGATCTGTATCAATACTCAAATCTCCATCTGAGGTCCGAATCACCCTTCCAATCTTCCACCTCGCCAACATGCTTGATCTCCTCGCTTACCGCCGCCCGACTTTGATTCTGCTTCTTTAACCGCCACCCCAGAACACTCACCACAATGATATTCGCGACAAGATATGCCAAAGCCATTGAGTGACCAACCACAAACCTTGGTCCATCGCCAGATCGGTACAGCTGCGTTCCCAATACAGCTCCAAGATTTCCAATACTGATCTGCATCGCATTCGCAATAGCGCGCTTGGTCTGTCCAGAGACGTTGATGGCTGGCCAGCTGAGAACCAGGGCCGTGGCAGGGTAAATTCCAGCTGCGGCAAAGAATGTCCCCACGTAAGAGACTCCCGGCCTGGAGGTCGGGTTCGTGTTGCCGAGAAGAATTGCGTATCCTATAACGGCAACCGCTGAGGATCCAGCGATGAAGACCGCGCGCTTGGCGAGCTTCTCCGAAGCTATGGCCACACTCAAGGTAGTAACAAAGGCTACAGCATAAGGCGGTATGGTCAAGAGCTGGGCGACTGCTGCTGTATATCCAAGATCCTTAATGATAGTGGGCTAATCAGTCAGTTAGTGCTGTACACGATCAATTCCAGAAGAACTTACCAGAAACAGAGAGAGCGTATATAATGGTAAACTCATGGTGTGAAATCCCAAACCGTATAGCCAACAGCTTGGATCCTGGAATGCTTCGCGGACAGCAGCCCAGCTAAACTTCTCTTCACGAATGGCGTCACTATCTGCGTTCAAACGCTCATGAATGAAAGCACGCTCTCCCTGAGTGAGGAATTTGGAAGTGCTGGGATAGTTCTCTATGAACCAGAATGCTGCCACAGCTACCAACACGGTAGCAATACCTTCCTATCTATGGGTTAGCTTGATGGCGGGCTATCTGTCAGGGTCTTACCAGGATAAATATCCATCGCCACCCATTCTCCCAAACGACGCCTGCCATTTTCCCAATGCCCTTCTCGCTGTTAGCTATTGCGCGCATTGGAAGTTGGAAGTCATACATATGCCAGAATACCACCAAAGGCTCCAGCGAGGGAGGCAGCGCTGAAGAACAAAGAGATACGGTATTGTCTCTCGCGTCGCTTATACCACATCGAAAAATAGTAGACCACGCCTTTGATCTTGTCAACATATATCCCGCATTAAAATTTGATGGTTCTTGTAACTTACCAGGGAAAAGTCCACTTTCTGTTACACCAAGGAAAAACCGAGCGACAAAGAATCCAGCCTTGTTCTGGACAATACCGAGGAGGGTTGCCACAATACCCCAAGCAATTGTTAGTGTAGGAAGCCATAGTCGGGGCGTCGTCCGTTTAAGAATAATGTTGCACGGAATCTGACAATGGTGAGAAGATGATTGACTCAAAGGCATAACAACAAACCTCGAAGATGACATAACCGATAAAGTACAAAGTCAATCCTGTAAGGTATTCATTTCCCGCTACAAAGCTTTAGAAATTGGTAAGAATAGAAGTCTGATAATCTTACACATATGCAAATCATCGATCATTCCTTCAATGCGAGCGTTTCCAACTAATCAAGATATATCAGCTAAAGAACACGTCTTAACATAAATTGAACCATACCATTGCTGCGGTCCAAGAATGACAAGAGATACAGTATTCCAACCGCTGGCAGAAGACGTAAATCAAGCTTCCGTAGGAGAGCTTTCTCATTCACTGGAGTTGCTGCACCTGCCTCATCGCTGAGATCCGGCGACGAAGGCTGCTTTAGGTCGGCGAACATTGTGTCAATCTGTCAGAATTGACTTACGGGAGTAGAGCAGGGTGGAAAGATGATAATTTTATCTGAATTAAATATGTTTGAGGGGTGATTCATGACGTGTCTGGCTATATCCATTGCACCATATAACCCCTGTTAAACGTTTAAAAGGTTGCATGCATAGAGGCTGCAATAATCTCCGTGTTGATCGGCATTGGCTACAAACAACGGTATTTATGATGCTCCTGATGTAACTCTCATACTAAAATTTATCTATGACATCAAGTAAAGCATATTTGCGCTGTGAGGTAGAGATCGGAGTGCTATGTCGCCATGTTAGCACGGCTGTCGTCATTTCTTATCAACCAATCAGAGCGCTGATGATGTTGTTTCTAAACAACCTCGGCCTCAAAAACCTACAGAAGTTGCGCTCGCTTATAGGCCAATGTACGCTTCTATCGTCGCCAAACTGGCAGTGAAGTCTACACAACTGGTACCCCGAAGACGATGTAAAGTTATAGTCTAGGTAGTAATCCACTGAGCCCATCACCCGTGATCCAGGCCCGGGGCCTCGAATTTCCCCGCAAGACTGATACTTCTCAAGCTCCCATTCCTGGAAAGTCGTCAAGACGCTACAGAGAAAGTCAATGCCTTCGATCTCACTTACTTCTGCTTTGCTTAGGCTGCCCGATCTGTGGGTATAGCGTTGCGCTACTGAGTTTAAATTCCTCAGAATACCACGGAACCACAAATTGTCAAGAAATTGGTCTTGATTAGCCTGGTGATAAAGCACGCTCTGTTCTATGGCTCTTGCGAAGATCGTCGTCCTGGGGAAAAGTCTTATCAAAGGTGCCAAGACGCGACCAGAGAAATATCCGCATTACCCTTCCCTCTTGGCATACCTTGTTTAATAGGCGCGTTACGACGTTGTTGCTTTCACTGGGAATAGCGCTCGAAACAAGCTGTTTGTTTATGGTAATCATCGATATCGGGGACTGCTTTCAGAAGCATTAGTCGGCCGTCGGCTTACATGTGCAGCATAGGTGGGCAACAAAAGGATTGTCCCAAGACATGGGAGTCAAAACAAAGTAGCCTTAAAGCCAGCCTAGACTTGCTAAACGTGACTAAACTATTTCGTCTCCTATGCTTTGTAGCCAATTCTCTCAACATCCTGACGAGAGCTAATGCGGAACGGACCGTATTAGAGTTCTGAGTGAACGTGATATTGGTCCTGATTTAGAATGATATTGTCACTGTGAACGGATACTTCAACACTACCCGGGACGCCGACTTGGACATGTCCGAGGTTTAACAGTCTACGATTTCACTCTTCAATGCACATAGAAGCCTTTAGGGCAAGTGTCGGGGTATCATGTATAAGTAACTAAACCAATATATACGTAATGGAAGAAAGTAATTTAGAAAGAAGGCGCTCGCTCATGCTCATGGCTCTGATAACCACCACCCTTGACTTGCGCTTGCGGCAAGTTCCTCAACTCTATTGAGTGCTCGTCGCTAAATGTGCTCAGGCGTTCGTGTTGCACCCTGACCTCCTCCGTCTTCATGACGCCGCCCGAGTTCACAGACGCCTTCATGCCGCTGATGCTTTCGTCAGAGTCTTGTAGGTGCTCTTGTGACTCCTGCCAGCCGGACATGATAACTACCGAGTTTCGACCATATCGTGAGTTGGGGCCGTATCGTCTGGATTGTCTGGCTTGAGATGATGGGACCGTGTTTCTTGTTTCGTGGTCGTTGGGGGTCGTGTTGGTCTTGTTCTTGTTGTAGCTCCTTGAGCTCGACTTGAGTTCATGGTAAAGCATTCGCCTGGTTTGGATTAGTATCGAACTTGAAGACAATGGAAACAAATGGAACATACAAGACAGGAATGCAAATAGCCATGATGGAAGCGGCAGGTTCTGTCAAGGTCCAGATGGTAAGGTCGACACGATCGTAGGTGATGTCTTGGCTCTTCATATTGACAACAAGGACAGACTTGACAATACCAGTCATACCAGCACTATTGAACATATTAGATACTAAGAATATGTCAAGTTGGAAGCAGTGTGGACTTACATAGCTCCCAAACTCATCGCAACAGCAACTCCAAGTCGTTCTCGTCGTCGCATTGTCATTCGCATCAAGATCGCCCATGGGAGGAGTGCAAGCACAAAGTCGAGGACAGCCGAGTAGTCTGAGTTAGATTAGTTTATGATGAAGCCGATCGACTGATTCGAAACTCACATGCAGCAAAGAGCTGAAACTGGAGCAGCGCCTTTGGATCCCAACAGGTACCTGGGACCTTCTTATCGAAGACTCTGGCGAGAGGCGAGCATTTGGCGAGACCAAAGATCCAAACCAAGTTCATAGAGATGTTGATGGTGATGATGACGAAGATGAGGAAGTATTTCATCCACACGTTGGTGGCAATTCGGTACAAGGTGATGGCGAAGGATGTTTTACTCGTCGTCGTCGCGATGATACCGAAAGCCGCACCGACAATGGTGTTGAGGTTGATCGTTCTCAAGTTCTCGTCGCTAATCGTGTCCATATGTCGTCCAAATCCCAGAGATACCAAGTACGTATTGATGGCCACAGAGATCATTAGTGTCACCTAAGACGAAACATCCATCGGTTAGCGCCAACAGCCTCGAAAGCTTGAAGATTGAGGTTGAACCAACTCACCTGGGCCGCGATGAGGAACCAGTCATCGTACCACAGACCCTTGCCTCTCCATCTTTTGCAGTAGATACGCAGAAACAACAGAATAAGAGAGAGAAGCGCTAACGTCCATATGCTCGCAAGCAAGCGGGTACCTCGCTCTTCTGCCATTGCGAAACTATCACAAGAGGATGTGACAAGGAATTAAAAAGAAAAAGGATCTCACGATCATCTGAAAACAAAAAGCAAAATTGGTAGATTCAACGCCGATCCGATTCCATCACAAATCCTGGTTGCATTGGGACCCTGGGCCTGGGGAGATATATGTATAACGTCGTACTGATCATCAGAGAGTCCCCATTGCGCCCCTCATTTGGGGGTATGAACTAGCGTCAGGCCCAGGAGTAACCTTGGAAGATTGGTTCCGACTCCGAGGTTCAATCATGCCATCAACAGCCGATGTGGTAAAGATTGGCAAAATGGCCGTGGCTGAAGGCACTTTTGGGCCGACGCATTGATGGTGAATCCACTCAGCACCTCCGGAGCAGAATCCTGTCTTGCAATACGTAGTAGGACTGCAGCTAAAGCAGAACAAAGTTCCACTAACCACGGCACCCCTTTTTTGCTACAGGATTAATGATGCAGTCATTGCAGGTGCCACTAGCTCGGCGCTGGTGGCTGAAAAGGATTCTAGTAGCTTTCACAGCGAGGACAGTGGCATAGTAAAGCAGCCAATGATGTTGGCGAGGATGCTTCCTTCAACAGGGACTAATTCTCCAAAATCTCCTTGGTCAGGGCTGAACCGGGAGATGCATGCTAGGATCAAACACGCTGCCGAGACGACGGAAATTTTGTTACCAAATGCCTAGACGATTTGCATCCATCGTCTGTGTGCAGAATTGTGAAACAGGAAATGTGTTGGCTATTAAATGGCAGTTGCAGTTGCAGGTGCAGCATCTGAGAATTCCACGTGGGCATAAAGAGGAAACGGTGATGATCATTGCCTTTATTGTGAAAGTCAGAGAAGATCCGGCTCCCTCGGCACGAACGAACACTCGCATGAACCGTGTGTTGGCAGATCTCGTCTCACAAAAAGTGAGAAAAGACAGAAATCCAAAGTGACATGCTGTTATCCAGCAAGGACCGGGGGATCATCGTGTAGGCGAATGTAACGTTAGGGAGAGATTTCTAATTAATTTCCCACCGAGCTAGGAGCGTAAATCCCATGGAGAATGTGGATCGAAATTTATCCAACTTAACCTTCTGCATTCTTCTGCCCACGCAAATTCCGTTGACAGCGGCCGCGGACTTGGTATGCACAGACAAAAGACAGAAGAGCTGTGAAACGAAGGAAGCTTAGCAGTGAGACCGTCGTTTTTCTAGCTTCCTTCACTGACCAACGTCTATACGAGTAGCCTAACAAAGGGGAAACCCGAGGTACCCGCGCCACGCTCCAGCTGCCAAGAGGTACTAAAGGAAAATCTCTGGTCCATCTTCTCCACTAAAAGGGCCTTCGGGAGAAATTCCGCAAGGCCGGACTCCTGTTTATAATGGATACGATGCTATAAACTCGTCTTCCGAGTCGCTATTCCTGGAGTCAGTGCCTCGACAAGTCTCGGGGCCGCTTCTTAATCACGCAACGTCTCCAAGCGAAGGATGACATGTTGGTCCTTGGTCCTCGCTACGGGGCAACTGTCGGCCGATTTTTAGGGCAGTTTGACCATCTTCTAGCGTTCATCCAGATAGAGCTAAGCCTAAACCAGTCACTGTTGCGACTCTTTGTGATCCATTTTCCCCTTCTCTGTCGACTAATTAATCTCGAGGGTCCCCCAACGGCTTTTCTTTCCTCTGTCCCCTCGGAAATAAAAGGATCCGGAACTAGGAACTGCCTTACCGGACCCTGCGGCTGACAGTCTAGTTAAGAGCCGGTGGACGGTACGATGGATATCTGCAGCGGTAACTGTGATAGCCGAACGGGGCGATGAGATTTTAGAAGAAAAAAAGAAATAATAGTAAGAAACAACTGTCGACAAACACGTTTCCAATGACTCGAGATTGCAGATTCATGGTGGGGAGCTGAGCACTAACCTTCGGCGTCGTAGAGGAGATGGGGAAGTGATCGACAGTGCTAACTGAAGCATAATTCTTGGAGGTTGTCTTTGCTCGCAACCAAAGTCTTGACCCAATGGACCATCTTAACAGCCCAGTTTTTCAGGCGGAGCGCAGGGGATCTTCTTCGGATCTAATCGTTCAAGGGCCCAACCCAAGTTGAAGGGCAAATTACACAAGCATTAGCCATGCTCGTAGCATGGGGGAAGATCCGAACATTATGCGACCATTGGCCCACCAGCCCTTTACTCTTAAAGAACAGCTGAGCCGTGATCGACACGTTTTACTGCACGTTAAGCCACTGGTGCAAGTTTGTCTCTCTTTATACGAGCTTCCATTCTTTCCTTCCAGAACAACACCCTAGAAGCTTACTTGTTCTTCATAGCAAGCCACAAAGATGCACTCAAACACACTAAGCCTCTTCCTGGCTGCTGTCTCAGGATTGACACTTTCCGAAGCGTCTGTTCTCCCGCGTCACCCTCCTCCCCCTCCTTTCGCTGCTGGTCCTCCTGGTCTTGGACCTCACGGTCCCAGAGATCCCCCCCCTCCTCCTCCTGGTCCCCCTGGCCCTCCAGGTCCTCGTGGTCCTCCCGGTCCTCCTGGTCCCCCTCCTCCCTCTCCTCCTAGTGTTCCCGCTGTTCAGCTTAGCAATGGTACCTACCATGGCAAGCACAGCGATGAGTTTGACCACGATCTCTTCCTTGGCATGCCCTACGCTCAGCCCCCTGTAGGATCTCTCCGCTTCTCCTCCCCCAAGGCTCTTGACAAGGCCTGGAAGGGACACCGAGATGCTAAGGAATTCGGATGGATGTGCATCGGTTACGGTTCCGATACCCAGAACCTTGGTAACCCTGTTAACGAGGACTGCTTGACTATCAACATCGTCCGCCCCTCTGGTGTCGAGGCTGGAGACGAGCTTCCTGTCGGTCTTTGGGTTCACGGCGGTGTAAGTACTCATCTTGACTGTTATATCGATCTACTTTGACTAACACATGCAACAGAGCTACACCAACGGTGGTTCTCGTGACCCCAGATACAACCTCAGCTGGATCGTTGACCAGTCCGTCAAGGAGGGTAAGCCCATCATTGCTGCTTCCATCAACTACCGTGTCTCCCAATGGGGTTTCCTCTTCAGTGAGGAGATGCAGAAGGAGAACGCTGGTAACCTTGCATTCAAGGATCAGCGCATGGCCTTGAAATGGCTCAACGACAACGTCGCTGCCTTCGGTGGTAGCCCCGACAAGGTCACCGTCTGGGGAGAGTCTGCTGGTGCTCGATCTCTCGGTATGCAGCTTGTCGCCTACGATGGTCAGCATGATGACCTCTTCCGTGGTGCCATCCTTGAGTCTGGTAGCCCTCTCGCTCTGTTCGGTGATGCCGCTTCTTGGCAGGACTACTACAACGCTCTTGTCAAGAAGACTGGATGCGCCGACTCCTCCAACACTCTCGACTGCCTTCGTGAGCTCCCTTGGGAGACTCTCAACAACATCTTCAACAGCACCACTGCCCTCAGTGTCCCTACCCCTCCCCTCACTGCTGTCGTCGATGGTGACTTCATGACTGCCCAGGCTCCTGAGCTCCTCAGAGCCGGCAAGTTCGCTCACGTTCCCCTCCTGATGGGCAACAACTTCGACGAGGGTACTGCCTACGGTAAGAAGGGTATCAACACCACCGAGCAGTTCCAGTCTTGGATCTCCAGCCTCGGCCTTGACAAGGATGCTGTCGCTACCGCCACCGAGCTCTACCCCGATGAGCCTGAGAAGGGCATTCCCGCCTCTTTCGTCGGCCGACCCCAGAACGAGTACGGACTCCAGTGGAAGCGTTCTGCTTCTTTCGCTGGTGACTTCCAGCAGCACGCTGGCCGTCGTCTCTTGGCCGAGACCTACTCCGGTGCCAACATCCCTGTCTTTGCTTACCTCTGGAACCTCTATGTCAACCCTCTCCCAGCCATCCTCGGTGCCACCCATTTCCAGGAGGTTGCCTTCGTCTTCAACAACGTCAAGGGTGTCGGTTACGCTGCTAGCCCCTTCGAGGGAAAGCCCGAGTCTTTCGTCAAGATGGCTGACCTCATGAGCAAGATGTGGGTTGCCTTCATGCACGACCAGACTCCCAACACCATGAAGTCTGCTCCTGAGCACGTCCCCTGGCCCCAATACACTCTTGAGGAGCCCCTCAACATTGTCTTTGACGCCAACAGGACTGAGCTTACCTACACTGCTGTTGATGACGTCCACAAGAAGGAGATTGATTTCCTCCTCAAGGATGTGTTTGCTTAAATGAGCCCCATAAGTATTGCAAACTATTAGCTGATATAATGTGTAATGGGATGCCCTTCCGTTTTCCACCCAGAGACGGATTTATTAGATAGCCTTCAGCCGATTGGCGCCTTGTATATATATAGACTTCTACGAACCTGTTTATAACCAAACACTCAAGATTTAGATCAATGTCTTTCATACATAACAGTTATCGTGACAGTGTCTGATTTTCCATGTCAAGTATGAGCTTAATGACCTCGCATGCATTTTGTATTCCCTGAACTAACATGATTGATCTCATCAAAATAATATAAACTTGAAATACTATCTTATTAAATAAGACTGGATGCATGTACTATCGGGGACTTCTTAGTTATATGAGATCAATTCTGCAGACTACTATCAAGAGCATGCGCACGCACAGAATATATACATAATCCATTGTGCCTATCGCCACGGTGTTAGAAGAATTGGCCGTCGACAGCATAAGAGATAAAATAATTTAGTCACCACATGCTAGGCTGGGCTACAACTTAAGCTGCTTTATTTAGTAGCCCAAGCCTTAGATTACATTTCTTCTGTCACCCACCCAGCCTATACTCTGGCTAGACCGATTGAATCTACTAGATGTGACCACCACAAAGGCTTACTCTCGCTTCGTGAATACGAGCTGACATTCATCCTAGCAGTGAAACTTGTCAGCACATCACAATCACTTCTCAAGTCAAAATACTTCTGCGGATGAACATACCTCAGGAAACAACGTAGCAAACACTCTGATCTCCTCTGACTGGCTAGTCGCATGATGTACCCAACCGAGCTCCAGCGACGCCTTTCCAATCATAGCAGCCATAGTCAGTGGAACATACTTGCGAGCCAAACAATCATGAGGACCAGCCCCAAAGACAAGCCAATTCTTGGTCTTCGATTCAGCATCACCCGTGATCCATCGCTGTGGGTCGAAGGTCTCAGGGTTTGGGTACACTTGCGGATCATGGAGGGCAGGATAACATGAGGGCACGATCATAGAACCCTTGGAGATGGTGTAGTTGGGCGTGACGGGGAATGTCTTGGTAGCTTCGTAAGGAACAAAGATAACAGGGGGTCGGTATCGGAGAAGCTCTTTGATGACTGCGTTGGTGTAAGGAAGTGACTCAAGCATTGAGAGCTCGAACGGCTTCTTCTTGTTGCCACCGCGAACAGCTAGATTCTCTTCTCGAAGGCGGTCAAGTACATCAGGTCGTTGAGCCAGGACCTGAAACAGCCAAGTCGTCGCACTGCTAGAAGCATCTTGTGACGCAAATAGGAACGTGAACATTGTCTGTCCAATTTCCTCGTTCGTGAACTCGCGGATGAGGTTCTTAGGCTTCTCGATACCCACCTCCCCAGCAGCAATGCGGTCGTTGTATCTCTTGGACTCCATCATATGGAGCACCCATTGGTCGACGATGCACTTGGGCTCAGCACCAGCAGCCATGTTTGCCTTGCAAGCAGCAGCACAAGAGGCGAACTCTGCCAAAACAGCGTCTGCAGTACGCTTGCCTCGCCAGCATTTGGTGAAAGGGATGTATACAGATAAAGGAACGTTGACAAGCTCGAGTGCAGCAGTGACTTGGTAAAAGTCTTCAGCGATCTTCTCGACAGCACCCTGAGAGATGTAGTCACCGAAGAATGTTCGACAGGAGAGCGCGCAATTGATCTCCCTAAAGAGACGCATGAAGGCCATAGGCTTTCCCTTGTTGTCTTGGCTCGCCGCGACGAATCGATCGAAGTAGTCGTCGTACACTGTCTCCTGGACAGGTAGGTAAGTGCTGATTGCTTGATTGGTGAATAGGCCGTTGAGTCCTCGGCGGTATTCGGTATGTGCCTTGCCCTGGAGGAAGACCCAGGCACTTGGTCGAAGGAGGGTTTCGGCCATGGGGACGATGCATGGTTTGGCAAAGGTGGGAGACTTGAAGACCTTGTGTGCGATATCACGATCGGAAGCGAGGACGACGAACCTAGGATGGTATGGTGAGTATAGCTCAGGACTTTGGATAAGGTATGACTTTACTTGTGGAAGACTGATACGCAACTCAGGGGACCACTGGCCCATTGGGCGAGGTAGGCGTCGAACTTGGGGTAGAGAGCTTGAACAAATGGTCCCATGAAAGGGATCTTGAATGCTGGACCTGCGATGGGACCTTTTCTCCAGAGATACATGAATTGGTCGTAGGCTATCAGGACGGCGAGGATAGTGAGGGCGATCTGAGTGTTGCTACATCCTTCGAGCCAGGTAGACAAGAGGCCACTCTCCTTGGTGAGGTCGTTTGCGTGGGTCGAGAAGGATGCATTGTTGGCAACCGGCCCAACACTGGGCTCGACTATTGATGCCATGATGGGTTGTCGAAGTAATGGGAGAATGTAATAATATCGAAATCATGGGAGAAACCAGAGCTTTTAAGTATCGCCTGGACAAGCCCCTTGGTGAAGGACTGGCTTGACATCCGGAACCGCTCGGCTCTTCCAACAAGAATACGAAACATGCAAACTACGAATGTGATAAGCAACGTCCTTACTGCTCTGAACTATTTGGAAAGTCAGGCCAATGTGCTTCCTTCATTTTGGCTTTCTATTGCTATGGGCTGATATCTGATGTATTCGAGATTTCCCTTTGAGGACTAGACTCCGATCTGTAATGTGGAGAAAGTGACTGGTGATATCTCGAATCAGATGTCTCTCAATTCTCCATACGCCGCAATTTGTCCCGTGATAGACGCATCAAATCAGAGATGCGTTATCTTGTCTTGATAGAGCGGACAACTCTCTTTGTCTCCGACACGGTTGCTTCTGGTCTGGTCAAGCCAAGACCTTATCCTGATGACGTACCTGAAAGCATCAGTAAGGACTGACCCATCTCGTTGCGTGATCTCAGGTGATTGCTGCAATTGGCAGGTCCCAGGATCAGCCTGTTAAGCCTTTTGCTCCTCTGTCTGCAGGATCGCTTGGCATCTTCAACGGTTCGGAGACTAGTCCGAATCGGGTTTAGTCTCCGATTTGAAACCATGAATCCGAATACGCACACGCGAGAGAAACTCAAAGGACGTGTCGTGCATTTTTGAAGCGAGGCTGGGAATAACAGACGAACAAAGAGGGAATTTGTGTGTCAATTCGAATGAATTAAGTGATATTATTGTGCGCTCACGTCAAAATCCCATCCCACTGAAGTCGAAATACCTCAGCCCTCTCGCTCTCTAGCCATAAAATATTCTTCAGATGGATGACGACATTATCCCAAGTCTGCAAGCCCATGGCATTAGCAGCAATCTTGGCGGCCAGGTTCAGCCATTGAAGTTCTGTTGGATCTGTTGCTGAGACAATGGCCACGGAAAGGACCCATATCTGCAAGGAGTCGAAAAGGACATTTCCGATCCTTCCGGCTAATGACTGGAGATACCCCTTGAGTTGTTGGATAACGTTATTCGCAAGTTCAGTATGCGTGTAGTACGTTGTGCCGTGAATGATGAGCATATAAAGTACCATGGCGCATCGTAGGCATTCAGAATGTGGCGAGTCCGTGTATGGTGGTATGAGCAAGAGCTTATGAACCACAAAGCATGTGAGGTCGTGAAGCTCTGTGCCCAGTAAGACTGAAGCACCGGGCTGATGGAAAATGCCGCGTAAACGGGCAAAAACGTCCGCAATAGCAGGTTCAAGGTGAAGGGCCTGGACGACCGGGTCTGGCGTCTCTCGGAAGGATGACGATAACAGCCATTGTAGCGTAGGGCTGACTCCATCCCCGAAGCCATTGTCATCCTTTGTGGCATACTGAGGAAGGCCAGTGACCAGTAACGATACCCTGGAGGACGGTTAGCACAAGAGGTCTTCTCCTCATAACGGACAACGCGACCTACCAAGCTATCATTCTGGCAGTCAACGGGCTTGCTTGCTTGACTTGGTCAAGCCCGCCACGGATCCCAACGATACGTTTGGCGCCGTCTATGTGTGCTCTGCTAGCATCGATATTGCCTTTACCATGCTGCATCTGAAGTTGGCAATTGAGAATAGTAGCATGACTGGAAATCACTCACCTCAATAGCAGCCAAGGTAACAACAGAATTTAAAGTTTCATCTCGAATAGCTAGGGATGTACTCCCAATCTTCTTCCGTATCAAGGAAACAGAGTCAGCCATGAGGAGTTCCGATATTGGAAAACCTCTTTGAGCTCGTCGTTCTTCATCTAGAGACGCTGTCTGTATCGACACATGAAACAAGGCCGGATCTGCCAAAGCTAGTGGCCACCATGAAACAACGAAAGGGTTGGAGGCCATGTTGAGGTCAAGAGGATAGTATTGAAAGGATATACTCGAGAGGACTATGAAGACATTAGATATCTATACTTGCTTGGTCTGACATTTGTGACTCTACAGTGCTGTATCAACCGCTGGACGTGGACTCTGGGGAGTCTTGTTGTAGGGTATGAGTCAAAAGGATCAAAAGACGCATTCACCGGCGTAGATAGCGCCATTGACCTGTCATGAGGCGCATTGGAATCATAGCTCTTGGATGTAGGCCTCTTCACCTCAACTTTGTCTATCGATTTGCTTCGACCCGACGTATCCGGCGTCACCGATGCGGTTGAAGACGTTGATGATGATGAGGACAAAGGCTCATTTGCGTAAACACACGTGACCTTTCTTTTGATACATCGCGAGCATTTCGGTGTTCCGAGGTCACAACTATGTTTTGCTTTGGCACATGCGTTGCAAGATCTTCGTAGGGAGGTTCGCATGGCTAACCAAGAAAAGTTAGGTAAGCCGTTATAGGTGGTAGAGGTGAAGGAAGTTTCGTTACGGATACGCTCACGCGGTATGGGATCCGCCGCGTTGAGTGAGTGGAGAAAAGGTTGGAGCTGACAGGTCCAGGTCCAGGTCCAGGCCCAGAGGTCAGTCTAACCCGACTCGGGCGTCAGCCCTGTCCTGCCCAGTCTGACTCAGTTCTAGACCTCATCGCCTGTGGCACTGACACTTGTCTGATTGCCGATCATCCTACCCTATATCCATACAGCCAAGTAGAGTTGAGTTTGAATGCAACAACATGATGTGGAATGACGGCATTTCGCAAGCATTCCTGTTTGTGGGCAAGATCATATGTATGCTGAAGCTGAAACAAAAGGAGATGGCTTCGGCATTCGCGCGGCACTTGTCGCGTCTTGCTGAATATCTTTTCGCTTCTGCAAGTCATATTGCTTTTTGCGACTCCAAGTTTCATCGTACGAAGCAATTATATGGTTCACGCAAGGTAGATTAAGCATCCGCTTGTCAGGTGGATCCTGTCAATGGCAATTCCTAGCGCTGATCTCGCAAACCAGGTCCCAAAAGGAGCGTGGCGAACATTGATCCTACGTACGTCGGACTTTCTCGCTACTCAGAACGGAGTTGTACGGTTGAATGTCATTTAACTTTTTACAATTTTTATGATATATCAGAATAATTCTCTTCTCCTTTGTTTCAAATTGCTGGAGAATTCACTGGGGGGCGACGAAATATAACCATGTGTTAATTGGGCCGGAGTAGCTTTCTGGATTCTGTCCTGGTTCCGCTGTGGGGGATCTACTACCGGAAACTGCGGAACTTGAGACGTTGACAGGTACACCGACACTTAAAACTTAGTCTAACATGCTGGCCCTACGGGCGTCGGTAAACTTATCTGGGTTCTGGGATCAAGTAACAATACGTGCTTTGCCTTATCTAGATGCTTACGCATTAGTAGTAAGCGGACTTGGTGGTGCCAAGGTCTTGAACGCCAAGGATCATGTATCAAAGGTAAACGGTTGCCTTTCTCCAACAGGTAATTATGTAAGGATAGACTTCAACTATAACTACATGGGAATCCCGAGCAAGGTTACATCGAGCAACTGGGCAATCTGGTCCGTCTTACCCGGATATCAATTATCCAGCTATGTATACACTATTCTCAACGTCTATACTACCGTATTATCACTAGACCATCAAGTCCCTGGCCAAATCTGGGGCAAAATAAGCGAGTCTAATGCCGTACAAATCCCGAACCGAGATAAGCCGCATCTTGCAATCCTCCACTTGTTCAGGGCTGCTATGAGGGCTAACAATGATAACAGAGAGCGGCCAGACGAGGTGGTACATAATAACGCTTTGCCGTTCCGGCACCGAGAGAGGCCGCCCCTGTTTATCGACCTCGCCCATCATATAGGGCAAGCAACTGCAAACCTTGTGAATCATGGCCTTGATCTGCCCCTCGGAGATGGCGCCGGCGGTCCGGGCCAATTGCATCGCGCCGTCATCTATCGATTCCAGCTGTAACAGAGCGTCCGAGCACTTGTATAGCCTCTCGAAGAAGAGGACCAAGAACAAGGTAAACAGACACCACGTACATGCCGTCCATCGTGATTCGAAGCTGATGAGATTCTGATTTGTTGGGGTCGCCGGCCGTTTGTCCGCCGTCTCCCGCGGCCTTAGCTTGGTCGGTATTGCATCCTTTTCAATCATGGCCAGCTCCTTAGCGATTGCCAAGGCTTGTTTGATGCTCGACACGAGCTGGATCTGCTTCTCAGCCTCTGTCAATGGCGAGTCTGCAGCTGTGATTTGCCTGGCAGCTCGATAGAAGTGTCCAATGCGCGTGACGACCAGGGCCAAGCGAACGCCATGTCTCTTCGTATCCAAGTGCGCATCGGGGATGGCGAGGCAGTCCATATCGTCTTTGGCCAGAAGCGAGGGGATTTGCTTTGTCTGTGTTTTAGGACCCATGCTATAAAACAATTGAATTAAGATGCACTAACCATTTGCGTAAAGATCCATCCATGAAGCGACGATTCATCGACGTTTGTGAGCACTCGATGACCTACAACCTCGAATAACTTGGAAATGCCTGCCATGTGCACGGCCTTTGTTGTTTGCCCTTGGCACTCGATATCCTGGAAGGTCTCGTCAGCGCGTGCAGATCATTTGAGGCGCAGGGGCTTACGGTACCTCAATCATGCCCATGAGCATAAGGGATGCCAAGGTCTCATCTTTCAGGGGCCGCTTAGATGCAGACAGATCTCTATTTACAGTACGTAGGGCAGCCCCATAGTGACTCCTTGCTGTGACATAGAGTGTTGAAGACTTGTAATGACGGGAGAGCACCATGTAAGCCACGGCCAGAGTGGCCGGGCGTATGCATGAGTGGCGGCTTGAATTCCGGTACAAGCCTTCGAGGAAGTCCAGGTGGCCTCTGAAGACACCGGGTGCCGGGTAGATGCAATACTCTGAGATGAAGAAGGCCAGAGACTCATCCTCGAATGACGGCTGGGGTTGTCTTGCGAACCCTGGGCTATAGGACCTCGACCCCTTGCTGAAGACGAGGGCCTGGACAGATTTGCGCGCGGCATTGGGCTCACCGCGAACAAGACTATGGCCTGGCTCTCCATGAAATCGGAACGCTAGTGGGCGATCATAGCCAGGGCATGGAGCTTTGTATAGCTCACAACGTTTGCATCCTGGACGTCGACCATCGCACTGACAGGGACAAACGAGTTAGCACGTGATGGGGACTGAAACGAACGACTGGCATGTGATAAATAAATGGAGATGGAAGGGAAAAGTAAATTAAAAAAGAAAATAAAAGAAAGAACCACCTTGATCTTTCGTTTTCTGCAGCGGTCGCAGCCCCGGCTGAGGGCGCCAGGGAAGACCATGATTTCGCTTGGGGGGATTGCTTGGCTTGCTGGAACCAACGGGGAACGAGAGAGGAGTGTGTATGGCCAGTGGCTGTAGATACGATACGATACGATACGATGCGATACGATAAAATGTGCAAGATCCAATATACTGTACTGCACTGTACTGTACTGTAATGCAGACCCCAGTGGAGCTTGTAATGTACGGGCTGTTGTTCTACTCTGCAATAGGGCAATAGGTGCATCCGGTACGAGAAAAGACTGTGGAGAGAAGTTTATGGCTGGCTGTTATTTCAGAAACGAAGACCAATCAACCTTGGCGGAGACGTGTCTGGCTATCTGAGTCAGCAATTATCTCATGTCCCTGAAACAACATTGGTGGATTTAATCAACAACGGCTTTCTTGTCGGTCCGTAAGAAGTCAAAGCGTTTCAACCCACGTCGCAAGCTAGTCCAGAAGTGGAGAATTGGATTACGCGACCTTTTTTTTCCCTTCCATTCTTTTCATCTGAAGATATCCTAGGTTTGGAACTACAGGCCTCCAAGTGCCAGTACAGGGCTCATCTACAGGGTCTACTACAGGCTCTACAGCAGTCTACAGGGCACACTGCACAAGGACACCACACATCATGCAAGGCATCAGCCTATCAATCTACCATCTGATTAATTTAATTATAGCATCTCCATTCTATTATGAACGCCACATTTTGTTGGTTTCGTCTGATCGCGTCCATGCTGTGAGACAAGATGCATAAGCTTTCCCTTATACAGCAAAGAACAACTCTTGGGGTAGTCCCCGGAAGTCTTACCCGCACCTGTCACTGTCGATATTAACAATTGCACCCAATACTGTACCACACAGCATCCCCCCACTGGATTATCATTCTAATGATGAATCAGAGTTAAAACTCTTTCCCATTGCTTCCTGCACTTTTCATTTTTTTATTACTACGTAGCAACGCTCCCTGCCAGGGTCACCTGACCCCACCCGGGGTCCATCGTCCGGGTAGAGTACCATTGCTGGTCTTGATAATTTCCTACTCTGGACTAACCCCAGAAGACACTCTCTCTTGGTACCTGCTCAACGTAGCATTGGATCTACTCATGTACCGTTAACGGCGAGACTATACACCGGGTTCATAGTCTCAACTAGTTCCCCAGTTTCCCTGATAGGCCCCTGTTTACGACCACATCCTCGCCATGCCTCCTAGGCAGTTCGAGGAATGACATCCGAAGCTTGTGCGGCCAAGACGTGTTCTCGGCCGGGCTTGCAAAGATCTACCTACTTCCTGGTACCTTGTAAAGTAATTTTCACGATCCTCTTTACGTCAGGAACCGCTCATTTTGCATGTCTCAAGTGGCGTCCAGGCCTAGACTCAGGAGACTCTCGAGTCATAGCATAGCATAGGGTGCAGCCTATACTAGGCCGAATCTGATCGGACATCCAGAGTCTAAGCGCAAGGGTACTTAAAAGATGCATAAAACCGTCCTGTTCCCAGCCGGCTGACTACCCCCGCTGATTAGCTCTCGTCGGTCGATATACGAAGACGCTCGTTCCCTGACCACTAACTCACCCTTTTCCTTGATCATATCATACACATGTCGTACAAGCCGCCAACGATGAGCAACCACAACCACACTAGGAACGGCAATAGAAGAAGGTGAGAAAGCTAAATTTGACTTCACTTCAACAAGTCACTGACAGTACAAATAGCCATACAAAGTCTCGCACAGGCTGTTTGACGTGGTGTGTTGGACTGGATATTGTCGATACTAGTCGGCCATGATGCTAATCATTTTTCTGGTCCAGCAAGCGCCGCCACATCCGTTGCGATGAAAGTTATCCCCAATGGTAAGTTGCCCCTTCCATCCCTACGCGCCAAGGGCCATCAGCTAATGTCTTGACCATAGTCAAAACTGCACCAAGCACAAGGTCAAATGTGCATTCCACGACGTCCCATCGCAAGAAGAAACACTACTACAAACATCACCAACCGGTAGCAAAGTGCAGCCTTCCTCGACAACGAAATCTCGTCGACCCTGGTCGGCAAAGGCTAGGGCAGAGGTCAGGCAGTGGAGAAGAACAGGATCCATGCCAATACCGGATGCGCGCATCAGAATAACCCTGCAACCGACCATCTACTCTGAAGATGATCTGTGCTTTGTCTACCAGGCTGCAAGTAACCAGCACAGACTTACGGCAATGGGACTTAGCAAGCTTACAATTATATCCTCCTACTTACCGAGGTGCGTTGGAACAATACTATCTATGTCCATCGCTAACTTTGACTTGCAGCTTCTTTCGCATCATCACCACATCTCGATTAGCCATGAATGGAGTCCTCGCTCTCTCCGCATATCAAGTCGCATCGGTTACACACTGCCAACACGCCCGACGAAAAGAATACCAATACCAGATGCTTGCGATACAGGATCTTCGGGAATGCCTAGCCAACTTTAGCCCTGAGCATGCGGATGGGGCACTTGTTGCTTCCATGGCGCTGTTATGGCTCTGCGAGGATATGTATGTGCAAATCTCTCAATGATGTGCATTAGCGAAGCGCTAACAAATGATCCTAGGTCGAGCCGAAGTCAAATATCGGAAGGAATAACGGCTGTAAGTACTACTTCGGGAATAAACGAGGATCCCATCTGACCGGACTTTAGATACTGGAAACCTGTCACCGACTGGGACACAGATCGAGCTTCTACCTTATGCTTGCTAAAGCTTGGCGTCCAGCTTCCGACCGCTGTGCAACTCCCAACTCCGAATGCGATACGTCCATGGTCTTAGAGGACCTTATTGTCGAGATGCACAAATTTAAGACATATATTAAGGACCAGGAGCCTGAGGACGATAGCTGGAAAAAGTTACGGTCACTTATCTCTCTGGCTCAAGATTTGGCAAAGCTTGGTCCAATGACACCCCCGGATAAGCAGTTTGAGCGTGTCCGACTGCTGCGTGACTACAAGCTATGGCTACCTCTCAACGACCTATTGTCAGGGAAGAACCTTTCGAGCACGTTGATGGTCAACGGTTACTTGTACGCCCTGGCGCTTTACGCCCAGCGACATACATCGCAGGCTTACATGATTGACTCCATGGTGGACTTGGAGGAGTTACTGCAGGACACATTACGGCACGTGAACCCTAGCGACGCGTATGCCGAGCCGCTCAACAACCTCAGGGGGCTGGTGGCTTCGATGTGATGGATTTGGTCAATGCACTGATGTTACAAATTATAATTATATGCATGTTATGTTGGGATACACGAGCTATAACAATAATTGATAGGAACAAATACGTTAAATTACTCAACTAGTTGATGCTTCATGTAAATCAAAATGAAATGCAGAGTGAATGCTTGGCCATTCAGATGATGACAAAGGTCTCCTTATCTGTCCAGCCAATAGAAGTTGACCCCGAATCCTTTGTAATGCGACGTCGATCAAAATCTCGCAGTCGAAGGATTCAGTCAATCCTTCTCCCGTCAACCTGCAACTTCGCTTAACATGACAGCTCAGATAAGCCCGGACTCGAAGTCTCTCCGCGTCGAGAAAGTCGTTCTGGATGACATTCCCACGCTCACCGAAGTGTGGTTTGCAGCATTTACTGATGCGGGCATACGACGCATATGGCCTGATACACCGGCCGTCCGCAATTGGTGGACCGAGGCTAACAAGCACGACCTCCTTCACAAGCCGTTTCAACACTATATAAAAGTGATCGACCCGCAAACCCAAGACGCCCGGGGACGACCTCGAATAGCCGCTTTCGCCAAGTGGGATACTGAGATGCCAGAGGGGCGGGGGCGTCGATACCCACCGTGGACCGAAGACCAGCCAAGCCAAATCTGCGACGAATTTATTGCCAAGGAGGAAAATGAGAGGCTGCGAGTCATGAGCGACCAGAAACATTACTGTGAGTGGCCATGCAACAACCAACCAAAAACTCTGATTGAGGCTGACTTGCGGTCAGACCTCGACACGCTCGTAACGCACCCGGACTATCAACGCCGCGGAGCCGGGTCAATGCTTATGAAATGGGGCTGCGATCTGGCGGATGAGAATGGGGTTGCAGCGTATGTGGATGCTAGCAAGTCGGGGGCGGCCTTGTATGAACGTTTCGGATTTGTGGATGAGAGTCTACCTGATTCTGGAGATGTCGCTTCTATGGCGAGACGATGAGGTAGTATTCCGGACATAATTAGCCAACTAGCTGTTTTATTACCGTGCAGTAGCGTATAGAATGTCACTGTATGGATGTGGAACTTCCTACCATGGGCTGGTGCATATTGCCCACGAGACAGAGATCGTCCAAAGAACCACAAAACATGGCAATTATTCCTGCTGAATAAGTATGTTCACGGTTCACCAAGGAGGAAGACTGTAATGCGGGTCAAGTAATACCAATATCGTCTTTACTTTTGATACTATAGCTGGGAGTTGAAGCAAATCACCGTGGACAGACTATGGCGTGATTGACAAGAAGATGGCATGACAGGGCCTTACTGGTTGTCAACTAACAATCTAGGTTTGTATTAATACCGATGGAAAGGAGAATGAAATGGCTGCTGGGGAAGTTGATTGGACTTTTGGAAGAGTGACACGTGTACTCGGTCAAGGTTTCGGTGAAAGGATCGCGGCTAAAGAATTACCCCAATACCGAATTAAAGGGTCCGATACAGCCCACAGGGGTGTATGTCCACAACGGGGATACTTCAACTTCACTATGGCCAGCAATTTATCACTTATGTATCGACTTACTACTGGGCGAGATAGAGGCCAATAAGAAGGTCTCGATACAGCGGAAATACGTGCGGAAAAGCGGAAATTGGGAAAGTAAGCCCCTGCGGACTGTACCGGATTTCTATCTTAGGTACCGGCAAACCGTAGACCTTTATCTTATCAGTCTACTTTTTGGAGCTTGATGATGGAGAGGCCTGAGGATCCAACCCAGCTAGAACTCACCTCGATGGAGACGAATCACACGACATAACATCACAACAAACTTTAAGAAATCCCACAGAACACAAACTCTTTTCAACACAGGACCAGAGGGAAGGTATATATATAAGTTTAACCAATATGCCTACTGTTCAGGGCGCGGTGTAGTGGTAAGTGCCACCGCATCGTCGCCCTGCAGGTAAGTCACGAGTCTCCTATGTTCGAATTTGCCAAAACAGAAAAAAAAAGACAAAAAAGCGAGAATAAGGTTTCCCGTGACTTGACTGTACAGCCACTTGCCATCCACCGTGACAGATAACGTGACTGTTAAGTTGTAAGTACTGTGATGTGCCGTGACTCCACTGTGACGGTTAACGTGACAGCCAAACTTGTGACTCCGCCGTGATGTTCTGTGTCCGTGATGTGGCAAGCCATAACGTGAACTTGTAATGTATTCTGTAATTGTAATGTAATGTAAACTTGCAAGTCGTAGGTCGTAATTTGTAAATTCTATTGTATTTTTCGTTTTCGTCGCCCGATGATTGCGATAGTTATCGTCGGTCGAAGGCGTGTTGTTTTTGCCACGTCCAAGTTCTGTATGTAGTTAAGCAAAGTAGAACACTGCCTATAATACATTATCTACCTTAACTTTATATATATATCGAATACCAATTTATACTCCCTGACCAGGATAGCGTTATTTCCCCATTCAATTGCCTAAAAAGGTGACATTGCTGACATCTGCATGCACGGTTCTTCAATGATCCGAACCGAGGTTACGATGCAGTCAGCAAAGCTTCCCCCTCTTGACACACTCTGTAAACAAATCGCTATAGGTCTCGTTATAATGGGAGCTCTAAAGCATCACAGACTTCCTACCCAGTGTGGTATTTGTGCCCAGGCTATTGAGGACGGCGATGATATCGTGCCCTGTAGGTTGCGCCTGACCTATCACCATTTCTTATGACTACCTACACTTGCTAATATGCCTAGTGTTGGGAAGTGATCTGGATCCTGAAATCGCCTGCTGTTTAGACAGAACAACACTCGTGAACTTTTCAGAAGGCGATGTCACCGAAATCACCATTGGCGGGAAAGTTCTCTGCTGGTCGGCTAACTGCTTCCGATGCAAAGCTGGCTCCGAGGTTGTAGGATTACACACTCTCTGTCTTGCAATCTTCCAAAAGAACTGCAAGATTGACCGAGCTCTTGATCGGCTATGGACCACAGTAGGTCAATCGAACACTTGGAAAGGCGCTCCAGTTCTTCGACTCGATCGCCAACCCACGCTTGCGGTCAACCTTGTTCGTGAGAAGGCAGAAGTCTATGGCATACCCATGCTGGGTGCGCTACCAGCAGAGCTCGTCCACTCCATTCACAGATATAGCAAACCTGCAAAATTCTGGCATTGTATCGCAGCTCTTAGCCTTGCTAGAGAGATATCACAACTGCAGGCAGACATAAATCCCCCGATTACTGATGTGCCTTTGCGCGAAGTTCTGGCATGGACCCGGGGAAATTCTTCCGTTGAACTCTCCAAAGATTGCCCACATTATGCACTACTTACCCTCGATAGTAGAGGTATTTGCAAGATCGACAAACTCCAAGAGAGACCGCCATATCAGCCACGTCGGTCGGACAAGCAGGCATTTGTCGTACTACACGAAGATGAGTTTCAGGATGTTACAGTCACATCAAAGGTTGTGCGCCATACCACTCGGATGATGTTGGTCTAACTCGAGGTAGTTCAACGTCTTACGACTCCAGTGTCCAAAGAATACACGAGGTTTTCAAATCTGGGATACCCCTAGCCCCCCTTCCCTCGAAGACTGCGAAATCCAAGGTCGTGTGTCATCATCGTTACAGCTCAAGACCGTCGACCTGTGTGGTGTGTCGGGCCTCACTTTCTTCTTCGCTTTTAGTAAGCTTTATGCCGTGCATGCACATACTCCAGCAAGACCGTATGCAACTTCAACCTTCGACCGCCTTTCCAGAAGGCGGCATCTTGATGTCAGTTGGGCATACCTGCCGATGCCCAGAGGAGAGGAGATCTACTCCATAGTTATCAGGCTGAAAGTCACTTCAAATGGGCAAATATCTACATTACAGAAACCCTGGTTCCTGGTAAGCTTGCACCTATTGGCCATTCTCTCAAAGTACTACTAACGGTGCTAGATTCGGACGAAATTGGCTGGCGACATCTCCATTGGCATGTTTCATTCGGGAGCGCACAAAGATATCGTTCTCAGCCAATCAAGCCCCGAACTTTTCATATATAGTGCTGCCGATGTTGGTCCAGCAACGATATTTGGAACATACCCTCGAGAAGAGCAGAAGCGCGAAATATCCCCTCCATTTCCCGACCCTTGGTCCAGTAGCCCAGCATTCGTTCCCCACGTCCAATGTTACTTAGCGTCTTTGGATAATGTCAGCTGCATGCACGTCCTGGAAGATGACGGAGGCAAATGTAACGGGCTTCTGTTGGAATACAACGATGGGGCCCAGAGGGCGCTAGGGAACTGCCGACTCGGTGTAGATCGCATGGTGAAATATTGGAAGCCGTCGCGGATCTGTCAAATGGGCGGCTCTCAGGGAAGTCCACGTTTGCGCATTTCTTATGTCGAAGCTGGTAATGATGACGAACATGAGCATGAGTTGCTAGGCTGGACCTGCAATCCTTGTCAGGGCGTTCTCGAGTTTTGGTTCTCGAAGAATCTCTCTATTATTCGCATTGTGGAGTAGAATCAGTACGAGCAAGGTGGTACTTAGGTAACAGAAGAATTGTCCTTGACCTTAGGCTACTCTAATAAAGTAGCCTAAGTGCTGGTCTAAGCTAGCATAAAGTGACCAGACTATTTCGTCTCTTGTGCTTTCTGGGGCCAATTCTTGTTACCTACCTGGAGTGGTGGTGCTGTTGGTATTGTGACACCGCCCTTGGCGCGGTAATGTGGTCAGCCATTGCTTCCTTGGCATTTCCTTAGGATTGCATCCTGACCGACAAAGACAATAGAGTGCTGTGGAACATCAATCGCGATTGCTCCTGCCGTGCAGATTGATATGCGGTGCTAGGTCACTGCTAGTAAAGTCAGCTCGAAATGATCTCCATTAGGTGCAGAATTGTGCCCCAGCTGAGGTCATAGAAGTCAGCAAGATAGCCACTTTTCTTACCCAGCTGTAGGGCACAGACATGTCAGCTCTGTCAGCAGCACCAACTACCGAGAAACATATCAAATTGATCTGCTGGAGATGCAGTGCCAAGAGGTCATTGCAAATGCTGATCAGTGTGATAACAGTCCGTGCAAGACCTTTATAGTCTGGAGAGAATTCCACAGTCGACAGGCGGCCCGTTGCATATGATGCCATGCTTACTCCCTCAGCAGTGATCGACCGATGGTCTGATTTAAACGGTTTAGTACGACTTGAGCTGTGCAACCACTTTTCCCCATTGGGACTCGTGATCTTCATTTCCGGACGTCAAGTCCGGGCTAGTGCGACGCCAATCCAATGAGCCGCTGCTATGATATTCACTCTAATTCAATAGTTTGAGACGCAGACAACTGCCAAGCAGAAGAGGGGGCCCTGTCTTCATTCATGTCAAGCTGTGGAATTTGTCGTAAGATGAGATTATCACTGGCTAGTCTCAACGGGCGCCCCCATTCTTTTATTGCAACTCTGACGTTTTTACTGCGTTATGGTCTCACAGAGGCCAGCTTGTGCGCGCGTCATACCTGCAGCCACTGCAAAGTGCACAGAGCAAAAAAGTGATGAGCCCTTTGTTCAAGGGAGATGATTGCAATTATTAAAGCCTCACTAGACGGCTCCGGTTACTCAATCAGCCGTTGAACATTCCTCTCTATCTCTCCGGATTTACATACTTACCTTGACTCAATCCGCTTTTATTTTGCTTTTGACTTTTATCTCCCTCATCAATCAAGTCTCCCTTACAATTTCTTCCAAAAACCCCCAAAAATGGCAGACATTCACGGTTACAACGGTCACGTGAACGGCCACAACGGACACAACGGACACAATAGACTCTACGTTCATGAAAAGCAAAAACCACGAAAGCACCTAAGCGAGTTCGGCACTCACTTGGTAGCGGCATCTGGAGAATTTGTGGGCACATTTCTATTCCTGTATTTTGCCTATGCAGGTAATGTCGTTGCTGTTCTCCAAGAGCCCATCTCGGGGCCCAATGGCTCCTTGGCCAACAACACTGTCATGTATATCGCCATGGCATATGGTTTTTCGCTTCTAGTCAACGTCTGGGCTTTCTACCGAATTAGTGGTGGACTATTCAACCCTGCAGTAAGTCGCTCTACTTTCAATCTATCATTTGTGTTATCTAACCGTGGACCAGGTCACTTTTGGACTCTGCCTATCTGGACAGCTCCCATGGATACGTGCACTGTTTCTTTTCCCGGCTCAGATCACTGCAGCCATGTGTGCAGGTGGTCTTGTCAACGCCATGTTTCCTGGAAGTGCCTCTCTCGCAAACACTACGCTCGGGCCCAACACTTCAATCGCCCAGGGTGTCTTCCTTGAGATGTTCTTCGCCGCACAGTTGGTCTTTGTTGTTTTGATGCTGGCTGCTGAGAAGTCTCGTGATACCTTCCTGGCACCCGTCGGTATTGGTCTGGCTCTTTTCGTCGCACTCATTCCAGGTAAGCATCGTCGTAAAATGATACTTTGACAAATCAACTAACATGGATTTTAATAGGTGTCTTCGTGACTGGCGGATCTGCCAATCCTGTTCGATCCTTTGGCTGTGCTGTTGGCTCCAGAGAGTTCCCTGGCTACCACTGGATCTACTGGGTTGGTCCTTTCCTTGGTGCTGCCCTTGCTGCTGGTTACTTCCGCCTCGTGAAGATGATGCACTACGAGGAGGCGAACCCTGGACAAGACAGCCCTGTAGATGTGTAAAAAGCATTTTAAGTTTTTTGACTTGGCCATCTTCAAGCTGGCGTTTGGGCTCATAACTTAATAGCATGGAGGATTAATGGAAGACATCGTGGAGGAAACCAATTTGCAAGAATGGGTGTTGTTAATTGTTTAGAACGATAGTTGGGACAGTATATGCATGGGATAGTAACAAAGAGTTTGGCATTTGCAACAGCCTTTCAATACCACAGAAGCACAATCGGAATTCGAGACTTTGAATCCACATCTCAATTCATGGTAGTGAGTAAATGACAGAGATACTCAAGATAATGACAATTCAGCTTTCAACAAAGTTGCACATTTGAGGCAGCATGACTTCGATTTGCACATGATATATCGGAGTCATGGTGCTTCATGTTTGCCCTACCTTGGTATAAGGTTCGGCTTGAGGCACAAAATGACTTGCTTGCTTCTTTCTGGCGGGGACCGTGATATACACAATCAAGACAAACGATCCCAAAAGCGGAGTGCCTCCATATGCAAGGCCTAAAGCACATGTCGGATACAATGTCGCTTACACAAGATCTACGAAGTAACCTTAACAGATATCTACCGTAGAAATACACAGAGGTTCAAGGCAGAAACAACACAGCCGTCCAATGAGCATTTTCTCATTAAAAGATTTCAGTATTTATCATGCATATTGCTTATTACCCATCATAACAGACCCAAATAACAATCTAGAATACAACGCTCATAGTTCCCATGCTCCTCTATCATCCATAAACACCACATCCCACCAGTTTTGCTTCTCCTTCTTGGCCCACTTCGACATGCAAATGCCATCAAAGTCCGAAGTCACCAGCTCCCTGCGGAGATCCATAAACCGCCTTATCTCCTTGTACTTCTCAAGACCCCAGTAAACAATCTTACCGTCCTCCGGAGTCTGTATTCTGTGGAGAGGTTGCTGTCGGCGCTGCTTGAGCTGCGCTGTGACAAGATCGCGCAGATAGGGGAAGAACCACATGCGGGGCCACCACCAGATGCGACGGCCCTTGAGGTTGTTGATGTGCGCATTGTGATGAATGTTGACGGGGATGGCAGTGGTGAAGAAGTCGGCATAGACGTTCATGTCACCCCAATCAAGGCTGCGGCGCTGTTCCGCACTTACAACGCGACCGATGGGGTTGGTGGCGTTGGCAATTTCGGGAGGAACCTGAGTGAGACGAACAGGTTCGATTTCAAGCTCCGCGGATCGCGCAGCGATCATGGTTTGGTTGTTGAGCGAAACGATATCACCATCATCTTCCTCAAACACAGTAGGGATGGAGATGGTTTGGTAGTAATCCAGGCCGACATGGTACTCAAACTGGTCACGAACCATAGCAGAGGCATTCAGGTTACCGTCAATGTTGTCACCGATTTCTCGCCTCCACGTGCGCCAAACCTCTTGCTCTCCCCAGATCTCACCGAAGAAACCTTGGTCGCTGTAAAAGTGGTTTCCTTGGATGGCCTTTTTATCCGTGTAACGATCCTGAGCGCGTCGGAAGTACCGTCGCATGTCGCCAACAGGTCCGATGAAGGCTCCACTGTTGATGTACTTGGGACGGACATCGACCATGCGCATCTCCGGGTCAGCATCTGTTTCAGGTCCGTAAAGGTCCTCACGAAGAGGACTCTCTGGAAGCTCAGTGCAGTGAAGCTCAGATCCAGACGGAGGGCTGGGCCAGCACCTCTTCTGTGTGGATACCATGATGGTCTGCTTCATGGGGCATGGGCCTGAGCCAGTCCATTGCTTCTGCAGACGCTCGTCGGCCTCGGCATTGAGATCGTGGTAGCGCTGAATGAGAACACTGGGAGGAAGTTGGAACCAGGAATCGGAACTATCAGCTACCATGATAAGATCGTCTGGGTTCAAGTGATCCTTGTGGCTCGACTTGAGACGCACGCTCCAGTCGAGGTAATCGAGAACACCGGCAATCTTGGCGAGATGGGAACCGCTCTTACCCCAGTTGAGGATGATGGGTGTGGGATATCCGAGGGCTATAGCCGTAACCATGGCCTTACAAAGATTAACACCGGGGGCGTTGGCGGGGAGGAGAATAACGAGGCGACGGTTGGAAACTAGTTGCGGGATCTTAGGAGGCTTGGACATGACGGGAATGGCGACGGGAACCTCGGGAGCTTCGGGAGCATCGACGGCATCGACGGCATCGACGGAATCTGGGGCAGTCGCAGCATCGGGATCCTCCGGGCTAGTGGGGATGGCAGGGGCTTCCGGGTCGACAGCAACTTCAGATTCATCAAGGACATCAAGGGAATCGGGCATATCCAGAGAATCTCCAGGGATGTCAGGGACGACGTCAGCAGCTGGCGATGAACCCTTGACAAGGCCAGGAACGACTCCAGGAGTAGCTTTCGGCACAGCTACCTGGCCCTCAGCCACCTCAAACACGTCGCCCGTTCCATCGGAGAGGTATTGTCGGCCCTGCAATTATTTGTCAGTCTGGTCACTTCACCACTCACGATATCCATACCTCAAGCGCCGCAAGAGCCAAGAATGTAGGGACAAGCAGAATAGCTGCGAGCACGAGGAAAATTCCCCGAGTCGACAGACGAAGACATCTCCTTGGCGTATACTGAGAGGTTGTTTCCGCTTTGTCCTTCACTGTCGTCGTGGGTAACTCTTGGTACCCAGTGTTGTTAAACATCTGACTCCACCAGCTACCAGTTTCTCGAGTGTTCGACATGATGGTAGAATGACCCAGTAGTTGATCTCAATCGACCAACTAAACTTCGAGTCACTTGCCTAAAATGAGTGTTCAAAAGAATGAATGGGCGAACAGAGAGAGCGAGCTGGAAAAAGCCAAGTAGTTCAGGTCATATATCAAGGGACTGAACCCCTAAAAAGTGCATGAAAAAGGGATTGAAGCCACTGGAATTTTGACTCTCCCTTGCGCAGGGTATCTTGGCAAGAATGCATTCATCGATTGGTTGCTTTTGTTACTGCATCTTCCGCGAAGGTCAGTGGTTGAACGACTGTTGAGGGAAGAAGCAAATGGCTTGCCAAGTACAGAGTAGTTTGTCTCTTATTGTCTCTCGGGCGCTCAGGGGTAGAAAAATGCCAACAGGCATTCCACATGCTAATCGCCGCCACCTCAAATGGCGTTAAGAGGGCCACAGAATAAATGCGTACTCGAACGCGATCGACTTGTTTCTTCCTTTTTGCTTCTTAGCAGAATAGACGCTAATGCCAATAGCTCCCTATTACCCCTGGAACGATATCGCTAGCGCTCCAGCTAGACACCACCTAAAACTCAGGACCCAACACGGTGGCGCTTCAATTCGGGTTTCCAAGAACACGCCATATTTAGCTGGATCTTCAGTCTACAGCATCTCCCCAAGCATCACAATCGATTGAAATGACCCTCTGTCTATCTTGGCGGAGGCCAAAAAGGTATTCGGCCCAGTGAGACAATCGCATCGTCAAAGGGCTCTTAAACATGACCACGAGATTTTGCCTAGATTGTCCCGGTCGGGAAAAGTATTAAATGACATATGGCCCGTCTCAAGAATGTTCAAACACTTATTGCGATACAGATATTTTTGCCAATAATGGATGCATGCCTGATCTTGATGCTTTTGCCAGGCTGGGTGTTGGTTACCGACTGGCGCGAACCCAGCTTATTGAACTGGCTCCCTCATCAGATCGTATCGCAGCCTACGCTGAGCGACGTCTGTCCATCGCAGATTCAAGGCTCCTGTTAATTTGATCGCAATCTGATCTAGTTATTGCGCATGTTGAGCTTCATCCTCGGACAATGCAGTCTTCATTGTGCACAGTTCTCTTGTCACTGAAACGAGGTACCGATGAGCTGGAAAAAAGCAACGACGCTGGCTTTTATTGCTGTGAGACATCGCTAATAAAACTCTTAGATAAGGCTAAACCGACATGTACCCCTGCGTTCCTAGCCCGCCCAGATCATTCCTCCTCAAGCAAGGGAGATCTCCCTTGCTGTGAGTGCCCCTCGTCCTAATATTACGCATATATCGGAATTGATTGCTGCTCAAACTGTGAGAATGCTCCTGTTTTGACCACAGTGGGAAGATCCTGCGGCATCGATTGTCTGAGGTACAATGCCAGAGGAAAAGGTCGATCTTCCTGTGTCCAGAAGCCTTCCCCACTGACGGCGCGTCGGCGATAATTGCCCGCTCGCGTCCCTTGGATCAATCCCTCAACGTCTTTGCGCTCCGATGTTCGCTTGTCCCATTTTAGTCGGAGGGCGTTGAAGTCGTCACTGAATAAAATTGGTACATTGACTGGGACTGCAGAGGATTGTGAGGATGATAGTAGGAGTTTGTAGGTTTCGAGGGTGAGGAACGGGCTGTAGACAAGGGTTTCTTCATCCATCATTCGTCCCGCCTCGCCGAGATCAGCGATTGACGGTGTTTTTAGTACCACGATGCCAAGACTTTGTAGAAAAGTATCATCAGCTGCTGTGAATGTGGGATCCTGGGCGTAAATCTGCAGAGCACTCTTGTCGTTTAACGGTAATGCAAGATGTGACGCGATGGCCATGAGCATCACCAGCTGCTTGATGCGACGCTGCTGATCCTTAGCGTCAAGCAAACTCCCTAGACCCAGTGAAACAATTCTGGTGATGCGCGGTCGGTTCTTGGTTCGCAGCATATCTTCAATTGTCTTTGCAAAAGCGGATTGGTTGTAAATGTCCATCGCATCTTCATAAAGTCTATAGAGTTGCTGGAGTTGCTTTCCGGATGACGCATTGTTTTTTCTTGAGTTTTGTGACTTTTTGCTGGGTGCGTAGTGGTGGGCTTCTAGGGGTTGTGTTAGTGGGTTGGGCGCTAAAACGAGTAGCCTGGGGTGAATTACCATCACTCTCAGCCATCTGTATCTTCTTTGAGTGTCGCATTATGGCTGAACTTCTTTTGATTCACTTGTCGGGCGTCTTATTCTTTGATAAGTGTTTATTGTTCTTGGAACTGAATGTCAGATCGATGCTATTCTCATTTACAGCTGGGCTTTCATCCTCTCATATACTCAATCCATTCGACACCACCCTTATGAGATCCATCAGACTCATCCATTGCTTGCTCGGTGTTCGGTCGTCAGCAAAAGCCTTTGTAATCTTCCGTGTAACGATATTCTCTCTATGTAAGCTACAGGGTTGTCGGGCTGCGACCTATTGTTGCTCACTGCATGAAGGAGCGTTATCTTCATTTCTAAGCTAAAGTCCACTAAACCATTTTCGGTTCAACGTTACAAATCGACCTAGCTGACAAAAGCTTCAATGACGACAGCCTCCATATTTATCACGGAATTAATCAAGATACTTGAATATTGTTTAGATGAAACGGGATATTCATGATTTAGTATGGAAGTAAATAAAATGCACTCGCGCCCGACTCTCGCGCATAGGGTCACAGCCGCCGTCTACAGATCACTGCTTGGTTGCGACCGTGAGTGAGATCACCCTACACCTGCGAAAGCCCAATTGCAATTAATAATTCAGGCCCTTCGCATTTCCAGTCTAGCATTTCGCATCATCGGCAAATGACTCACCGTTAATCTGCTCCTTCCATTTTTTTAAATTAACTGCATAATCCTTCTTCTTTCTAAAGTGACTCATTTGATGGGCGCTTGGTGTTCTCGTCGAAATATTGCGCACCTCGGCCTTTCTAAAGCCCGACTCAGCTACCGCCAATCGGTCTTGGCTTTTTCCGATCGCACGAAGCGGAGGAACCTTTACAAACTCGGTGCTGAAGGATTGCCGACAACTGATCCTTTCAGATCCCCAGTCAGCTTTCGAGAATGAAGCCGCTCAATTGAATGGCAGAGAAGGGAACATCAGACTTTTTTCGGTCGATCGAGAAATTGAGGATAATCTTTAGTCTTCCAGGCGATCGCACGGCAAATCGAATTTGGTAGAGAGCATCAAATGTCGCAATTCATAGTACAATCCTCATTCATTCCTATCTACTTCATCAAAAATACCCAAGAACTATCATTCCTCAGCCAAACCGATTGTGATCCGACCAAGGGACCTTCATCCCCATAAATGACGTCCGTGATGACTTCCTAGTTGCTTCCGGTCTGGGTTGTCCAGGAACACCAGGCGCATACGGCACGAACCCAGGCTCAGGCGAAGTATGACTTGGCGGCGTGAAGCTCGGTGGTGAGTACCCAGGTTGTGTTTCATGAGGTGGCGTTTGTTGTTGAGTAGGTTGATACGCCTGAAAAGCGTTTGCTAGCGATCCAGGAGGAGTCGAATGCCGTACGTTGTCGCCCGAGCCGGGTACGTATGGTCTGTACGTGGGCGGATGAGGACCAGTAATTGGCTTCCTTCGGATGGGACTTGATGCTTGTCCTGATGCCATGGAACCGAGATCGGATTGCCGTTTGAACAGTGGCTCGGGATTAAAGTCGAGGATGCCTGTGGCTGGGCTGTACAAGTCTTGGACCGAGTCGGCAGAAGGTCCTGATGGTGTAATGGAGGGTCTGTTTATCTGTTCTTGTAAAGTATAACCATGGCTTGACGCAGCCTGGGGTTCACCCGCGGGAATTTTCTCCGAATGGAAGTTAGACATTGCAGGCTGGAACGCTCCCAGCGGAGTTTCTGGTGGTACTCCTCCGTACACAGAGCTTCTCGCGCTCTCAACTTTGACCTCTACAGGTGGATCGTCGTAATTGAGTTCCTGCCCCTTGCTCTGCACACTCCGAACCACCGCAGTAACAGCAGCATCGCCGGATTCCATAGAGACTCTCATTGCATCCATCAGCTTGGAGACATGCTCGACCACTGCCGAGGTAGTCAAGTAATCGCCGGATGTGAAAGCCTTCTGCAAAGCATTGTCACCATCCTGATCCACGATCAGAACGTCTGCGCCGCGCTCGAGTAGCAGTTCCACGGACTCGTGCTCTCCCCTTCCAGCCGCCAGCATCAGCGCCGTGTTGCCGTAGAGATCCTTATGGTTGATGTCCGCCCCGGCGTCGAGGACGAGCTGCAGCGATTCCTTGGATAGGTAGAACGCTGCTTCAACAAGAGGAGTGGTGTCATCTGAGCCGCCTAAAACGTTGACGTCGGCCTTGGCTGCGATGAGTTTCTTAAAGATATCCTCTTCCATCTTCTTCGCTGCACCGATAATAGGATACTTGTTATCACCTCCTCCGAGATTGGGATCGGCCCCGTGTTCAAGTAATATGTCGACAACCTCGTCGTTGCCGTATTCGACGGCGACTTGGAGGGCTCTACGTTCAGGCATATTCTCGTGAGTCGTGGATTTGTTGACGTCGGCGCCGCGCTCCAAGAGGAGCTTGACTACATCAATATGGGCATGTTCCGCAGCGGTTTGAAGAGCCCAGCCGTCATCAGAGTTGATGTCAGCGCCAGCATCGAGAAGCATGGTAACAATGTCGTGGTTACCATCATACGCTGCTGCTGTGAGGGCATTGCCATATCTTTCGATCCATGGTTAGCAAAATTCTTCACAACTTGTTTGTTTGGTACACTTACACTTCACCAGTCGCATTGGCACTGGCTCCATATCTCAAAAGCAACTCGACAGTCCTCTTATTCTCGTGGTCAGTCGCTTCGTATAGCGATTCATCCAGTGCCTCTGGGGATATGCCTCCCTGGCTATACTCCCATATAGCCTCGAGGATTCGCAACTCCTCATCACCGTCAGATCCCTGAGCTGTGAAGAGAAAAGCCTTGTCACAGTTCAGACCGGGACATCTCTCCAGTATCATGGTAACGATGTCCCAATGTCCTTCGGCGGCTCTTGCTGCCTCGTCCAGAGCTTGCTGCTTGGCATCTAGCGACTGTTCAAAATCGTTGAAGAGTCGCTTGAAAGCTTCAGTTCGACCCCATTCTGCCGCTTTGATCAGTGCAGTCTCGAATTCTGAGGAGGGCAGCTTGTCTGAGTACTCGCTTATTAGGAACTCAAAGACTGACAGGTCGGCTCTCATGGCTGCCAGGGCGAGAGGACATTTCACAATCTCCTCATCATCATCTTCGTCCCCATCGTCATCGCTGTCGCTGCCGCTGTCGCTACCACTGTCATCATCATCATCGTTGTCGTCATCGCCATCACTGTCTTCGTTCTTTCCTTTCTCCTCCTTGTCTCCAGACTCAGGCTCATCATCCTCCTCTTTCGGAGTGACGAGAGAGACATTGCGAGCAACCAAAAGCTTCACCGCTTCGGTGTTTCCAGACTTAATAGCTGAGCAGATCACGGCTCCAGATTCCGAACAGCTGGCATTTGGATCTGCCCCTCGTTGCAAAAGCTGTGTCATGATCTTAACGTCTCCTACCTCTGCCGCCATACCTAAAGGAGTCACCGCATCCCGCTCTTTGCCCGCATCGAGATTGGCGCCTCTGTTGAGGAGTTCTTCCACATTTTCGGATTGACCAAGGTATGCAGCGAAATGAAGCGGTTGGTTGTCAAGGTCATCGTACGCATGAATGTCTTCAGCATATCCGTTGTCCATTAGACTGGAGACAAGTCCTCTAAAGCCAATGGCAGCCGCGACGTGCAGTCCAGTGAGGCTGGCTCGGTTGAAGTAACCGAAGGACCAAGTCAACCGGTTGTGTTCTGTCAGCCAACGGCGTCGAATCTTGGAATCCTTCTCCCAGAATTTCTCTTCCCAGCTGAGCGCCTCGGCAATTTCGGCTGTAGCCTGGCTGGCATGATCAAGCCAATGCTTAACCGCGTAAGCTAAGGCGATGTCCTTCAGGCGCGGCGCCTCGGGGTCTTCCTCCTCGTACTCTTCTTGTTCAATCCCACCATCGGAGGGCCCAGAATCATCGTCCGAATCGCTATCATGGGCCTCATTCGCGACAGACTCCTCATCGTTCTCATTCTCCTGGGCTTCTTGGTGATCAGCGTTGCTTCCTGATCCATCTTCATCCTGTTCTTCTTCGACAGTATCGAGTGCCTGATCCGCGTTCTCTTGTAGCTCCTCTACATCTTCATCAGGAAGGTCGCCGAAGGTCTCTATGACGTGACTGAATGCACGGAAACCGAGGATTCCGTGTTGTAGTTTAATGTCATCTTCTGTGAGACCTAGTAGTCGATGGGCGTTCTCGAGAAGATGGGTCTTGACTACAGGGAAAGCGAAGCATACGGTAGGCTCAACAGACCCTTCGTTTGTCTTTAGCACGATTAAAGGCCTGCACTTGAGAATGAGTTCGTGCAACTCTGAAACCTGTTCGTTCGATGATTGCAATCCAGCAAGAAGGCCAAGCTCTGACTCGGTCGGATCCACATACGTGAGAACAAGCACACGCAGCATCTCCTTAATCTCGCCAGCTTTGGACCGGTTCTTATCCAAGACATCCTGCCATGCAGCATTGAGAAGCGAGTCCAGTTCTTGCGGGACACCTTCGAGTAGACGACGGACTTGGAGATCGTTGTCATGCTGCGGTAAGTCTTCAAGAGAATCGCATGTGATGTCGATCCATTGCGTGTTCTGGGCTCGTTGACCGATGACACTGCTGGTGAAATACACTAGAGCCTTGCTGTACTTCTTGTGTTGCACCAATTCCTGCACCTTTTTCTGAGCATGCTTGCGTAACTCCAGCTGAACCTGGTCGCCGTACTTCTCATCTTCGAGATCGACTAGACGGACTAAAGGCTTCCTCAGCGCCTGGTCGATTTCCCAGGACTGGCCACTCGTGAACATCCATCGTACAAGTGGACGTCTGCCACTTCCATCGTGCTCGATTTCGGAGCTTATAAGACTCAACAAAGTCGCTGTCGAGACAGCGTCTGGAGAAATAGTCTCCAAATTGTTGATGACGAAGTACATCCGAGCCCCGATAAACACGTCATCCGTAAGGATGTCTTGGAGTACCTGCCACAGATTCTCAACAGTCAGTAAAGCTGCAGTCTCACGCCCTTTCTTCTTGAGCAGAAATTTGGCGTGTATTGCAGCCAACTCTTGCTTGGAAATGATCTGGTGGATGAGAGCCTTCAGCAGTTCCTCAGCTGTGCTGTAGTCTGCTGTTTTGTCGCAAAAGAAATAAGCCAGATAGACTTGTGACGAGGCACGATGAGACTCCTCTGCGTTCTCAACCTCCGCCTCGTCTTCATCTTCTTTGGACAACTCCTCAATCTTCTCAATGGCGGACAAGGCAGCGCTTGTCTTACCACGGCCATCGCGACCACGGACCCATAGAGAATCGCACTTCTTAACAAGAGATACATCTTCTGCCTCATTAGGCTTAGAAAGCCAACCTATGAATTCGGGTTCCTTGGCGAACCAAGGTGATGTTGTGGTGTTGCGCTTGATGGCTTCTCTCTTCCTCTGCACTGACGCACCTTCCAGTGCTCTTCTTGCTTGGTTGACGAGTGCTTGGTCCACATGACGTGTTGCGTTGTGTCGGCTCTTGACGCGCAGACCTGAACCATTGATAAGACGTTTTAGAGGACCTCGCACCAACATGTATTGATCGTCCTTGGAGCTTTTGAACTTGACCAAGTCTCGATGATTGGCGGATAGTCCCATCGTTTCCATGACACCATCCAGGACGGCAGACTCTCGTGTGACAAACTCGCCAACCTTTTTGGGGAGTGGAATATTCAGGACTGATAGAAACTGGGGCATTCCGGACAAATCCTTGATAGTCGTAGGCTGTTGCTCGTAGAAGCCGTATAACTGAATCTTGGGGTCGGTCTTGACTGCAAGACGGATAAACTCCTTTCTGAGCTCATTCAAGTATTCATCATCAGGTCTCATGAGTTCGAGCAGTTTCGACGCTGTTGAAGCTCCTACCACTTCTCCTACATGAGAAAGCATACAAGCTAATGACGCGGCTTCGGCGCCCTTGAAAGGAGTTCCAAAGAATGCGCAGCCAGCTATGGATTCAAACATGCCAGGGAAGAGATCTGGTCGCGATGCAGCGATGCAGACAGCCTGTCTATGTGAGATACGCTTGGACAATTGGGAAAGGTCGTCCATACCTTGGCGATAACAAGTCCACCCATACTGTGTCCGATAAATGTGATCGGTCTCGGAAAAACGGCATTCTATGAATGGTTAACCTCAACCTCCATTCTCAGTCTGTAGACCTACCTCTCTCTTCACTTTCAATCCTTCAAGTAACGTCTGTGCTAAGTTGTGTAGAAACTGCTTCACTTTTATGGCGCCAGTCCATGATGACTCGGAGTGGTAAAGGAGGATACGGGCGTTCTGAAAGTCGCGAGATATACCATCTTCATCACTCGCCCAGTTAAAATTTGTTTCTGTTGATTTGAAGCTCAAAAGTGGGTGAGCGCCCAGTCCTGGAACGAATACAATACTATACGTGTTAAGTAACGATCAATCTTTGATAAAAAGGTCTGCTTACTCCATGTCTGTCTTCTTGTCAGACGAAGAGTCGGGGTAGAGCTGCTTGACTCCCTGCTCGACATTTTCGTATCCTTTTTTCGGCTTGGGAGCCGCCAAGGGAGGCGGGCCGCGCCGTGTTGCTGAGCGATGAAGCGACATGTTTGTTGTGATGTTCAGCTCCAGATGATGAATATTGAAGCTTTTGGTGTTGTGCTTACGGTCCGGAGACAAATGAGCGGGAAGCCAAGCTCTTAATTTTAGCTGGGTGGCTTAGTGGTACTGTACCACCACAGGGCTGCTAGTCCGATGAAGGCGTAGCATCCGGGTTGACTTCTAAATAAAGGATGTAAGAAATAACGATACTGAATCTGCCATGATACCCGGTAAGCTGACTGATTTATTTTAGAGCCCTTTCTGTCACCACTCATTTTGAGGCCGCTGGTTTCATTTTCAGCCCCCAACACCTAGGCAAGATTAGGGGGCGATAAGAGGATACTGTACCCGCGTATCCACCAAGCATTCGATCTTTGCTGACCACGGGATCATCCGCAACGGGCGCTTACACAGTATATGATCCGATGTATCGAAATGAACAGAACTTGGAGAGAAATTAGTCAAGCCTTATCCGTAGACTACGGGAGGGACAATGTACTGCTCCGCGACTCGCTGAAGACTGACAAAACGACAAGCTGACAATTGTCCCAACGCAAAGGATTCCATGAATGGCCCCCGGACAATCCTTTTTACCCGAGTGTAACGCTGAGATCCTTCAAGCGTAGACGGTCCAATCATGGCCTCTTAGAACCGATTTAGTCCACCAGGGATCATGGCTTAGCCAGCATCCAGCCCTGTGACCCTTGCTTGGTAAGGGTGCATTTTAATTTCCACTCTTTTCTTTTCATCACACGAGCTGAATGATTGTCATCACGGTACAGTAGGGAGGGGGCGCTTTATTTATGCCTTCCTCCTTACCATATCCTTGGACATCAGGTCAATATCAGATCTTACATGCCTACCATGGCTAGTCCGCCTCCGCCATTTACCGTTCGCATTCTAGAGAGGGACTTCCTTGGGACCACTAGTTCCTCGGCGAAGGAGGATTTCACCAATCTTTTACCGGCGAGTGCTCGTTTCAACGATGATATTGTCACTCCGACGTCGGATCCAAATTTCCTGGAGAGAGAACTATCTGTGTCGCGTCTGACCGATGTGCAAGAATATCTCTGGATGTGTGGCCGTTTGATGCCCCCTCGTCAACTTCATCACCAGAGGCTCATCTCTCGAGACATCATCATCAGTGAGCAGGCTGAGCTTCACATGGTTTGGTGGAGGAATCGCATTTTCCTCAAGCCTATGCCAAAGTATCTGCTCGACCCAAGCTTCTGGGCTGCCAATATCAGCGACACAGCACATCTTGACGACACGACACAAGGCAACCTTGATGCCTCAGCGCGAGGGTTCCTCTTCTCATATACCGCGCTCATCGCGTACAAGAGTGACTTTCGCATCGCTAAAGAATATGGTTTACTTCCAGAAGAGGTTACCTGGGAAGGATGGAAAGCTTTTGCCGCAGAGGTTCTCGAAAATCATCGCTACGACCGCGTGAACCCACGATATTGGTATGGAGAGTTGCGCTTAAGCAGACTCAACAAGATCTACGCCTTCCGAAAAGGATATTTACTGCGCGGCTACTCAAGAGTCGCATCTCACACCGTCTACGGCGATCTCATCCGCGACAACTTCTCAGTGCTGGCAGGTATCCTAGCTTACGTCGTGATTGCGCTCACGGCGATGCAAGTAGGATTGGGTGTTGACGGGTTAGTCGAGGAACAGGCGTTCCAAAACGCCAGCTATTTCTTGACGGTGTTTGCATTGATTGTGCCATTGATAGGCGCGATTTTCATTTTCTTGCTTGTTTTTGTTATGATTGTTAGTAACTGGAGGGTTACGAAGACGTTTGAGAGTAGGCGTTTAAAGAAGATGAAGGTGAAGCTTTTGCGACGTAGGGAATAATGTGGTTAAGACAAAGCGGGCGTTTGGTTCAATTGTTTAACGAATAAGAATTACTATAGATGTTAGAAATGTTGTATTATAAACTGCTAATGGATCTAGAATGTCATGTTGTAAAGAAATAAAAATAAGCCCGAAGCACTGAGGTTATGACGGGCAAAAATTGATCACGCTGGGGATCGAACCCAGAATCTTCTGATTCGTAGTCAGACGCCTTGCCATTGGGCCACGCGACCTTGCTTGTTGAAAATCAGTGTCCGTATCAGTCACTAGATCGGTCCAGGCAGTCTCTCGCTTTCCTCCAATCCATCCTTTCAGAACATGTATCGTTAGTCGCATGTTTGTATATCATGAAAACCACAGTCGTGATAAAGTTTCTTCTTCTCAACTCGCTACAACGTCTTTGGCGACGCGAGGAAAACGTGCTTGTATGTCAACAGGTCGAAACGTAGCTCTGAGCAGGCAATCTGGACAGAGACGGTGGAAACAATAGTCGAAGGTACTGTGATTTGGACAATGATGTCATGACCAAGCACGGACAATGGCTAAAAGGAAACGGAAAGAAGAAGAAGAAGAAAATAATAACAATAATAATAATTTTAAGATTTAGCAAGTGCTTAAGTGCTGTTGAAGGGCAAAAGTCACCTTGCTGTTGCTCCGTCATAGGGTAGCTTTTGTAATGAACAGCTGTCTTCTCAAGTGTTGTACCGGCTGATGCGCTAGTGAGATTGCACCCACTTGTTCTCGATCAGAAAAGACGCGTTCTACGCTCTGACTCGACAGAAATTTACAGTCTAGTATTCCGCTTAAAGTGCGGTAAACTGGCTGAGTTATTTCCTTCACTACGTATCTGGCGGTCAAGTTTTCTGACACCCAATGGCCTCGGGGCCTTTCTACTTCTAGAAATAGTGAGTCATTGAATGTAACTCCACTATTGGGCGTCAGGGTGACAGAAAAGTTGGCCGAGGAAAGCACAAGAGACGGCATAATTTGGTGACCTTGCGTGTTGCTGGAGGAGTACTAGAGTGGTTTATTTTGACACTCCAATCATCAAAGGGCGACTTCTCTGTTGCCAACCTGGATGGAATATGATATCTTCTTGCTACCTCAATAGAATAAAGCTACTATTAGTGATTCAACAAGGAAGCCGGCTGCATCTCAAAAGTGGCCTGGATAGGCGCCACAACCCCATTGAAAAAGTGTCGGCGAAACGGCTGAAACTCGAAATCCTTTGTGACATCACGTCCTGGAAACTCGCACCGCAAACATCTTTGCACCGCATATCCATATGAATGTCCTGCCTCCAAGTATATATCTTCCGTCAGTCTGTTCGCAACCTCGAAATCGCTGGGCTCTGGAGATAGTACACCGAGAGAAGCAGCGAAGTCGTTAGCTTGAAGTTCTCGACGAAGTTGGTCGAGAGTTTTATTCAGACATAGCTCAATGAGTAGGATGCCCAGACTGAATAGAGTTTTGTTGCGTATTTGGCTGTTTTGGAAGTCTGTGACGGGGTTCATAGGTCCTGATGATAATCGCTGTGATATCGGCTTGAATAGTTGTGAGATACTTGGATAGTCGGCCTGTAAGGATGCTGATCCGGCACCCTGCGCCTCTTCCAAGAATAATTGGAGATGGTTCTTCCCATCCCAGTCATCATTAAGCCATGGTGAACCGCAAAGGTACAACACTGCCCAACTGGACGCTGCAGCGATAGCAAGCCTCTGCTTCCGTGAGAGTACAAGATGTGACAGTCGTACGGGATTCGTCTTTGGTCTTAGTAGCGTCTCAAGATGGACGGTTTCTGTTGTCTTCTTTACATTGTCGACGTTTTCCAAGACAACTAGCCGCTTATCATCATCTGACAGTTGAACAACGCCCCGTTTTGCGTCTTTTAGATTATTGATGAATTGGCACATGCAGGCTATTTCTTGAGACACTAATGTTTCGGCCGATGATGTCGCGGTGACTGGATAGTACTAGTAAGTTTATAAACCTATATACTAGCATGGGTTTACTGAGAAAGCAGATTGAAGAACCTACCTGCTGCGTCTGGCGTCACGAGGCACTCCGGTGACTTTTGTGATAGACCAAACATTTCTTTGAACTTCTGTCTTCTTGGTGATGGCGTGTGAGGCACCTGAGGTGAGACTCCAGGCGAGATAATTCGTGGACTCTCTTGCGATTGTGTATTTAGCTTGTCCTTTTCTTCCACTCGGATATGGATCGACTGCCAAGATATTGAACTTTGAGGCGATGAGAAGCAAAAGTCCAGCTTTTCGGAGGTGATAGTCTTCTCCATATGCCAGCAAAGGCGTATGCTTCCCCAATGTTCAGCACAATGGCAAGTCCACCCCACAGATTGAAGAGCTTTGTGAATCAAACACACGTTCTCCCTGATTCTGTCACACTCTCTTTGGTTGTAGCGGGACTGTAACCTTTCCGCAAGTTGGTCTGATTCATCTGAAGGTATTTCAGTCTTCTCAAAGACGTTTTTGAGACACTCGTTCCAGTACCGAAGCTCATCGATAAAGGCTTGGCGCTCCTTACGACGAAAGCTTCGCTTCACTCTTCGCCATTCCCAATTTGCTCTTTCGGGAGCAGTGTCTGTCCATTTGGGCTGTATGAGATCCGTCAGTCATGTTCCAACAGTATGTTTTGGCGATATACCTTGCCGGAAGAATCAACATCCAGGCTAACCATCATTTTCGCCAATAAGGCCTCCATCCTGTCAATGATCGCCATGAACTCATCACATTTTGCCTTCGTATAGATCTCTGATAAATGCTCTTCTAGTTCCTGGCGAGTTGGCCTTGTCAAACCGATGCCACTCAGTGTAACGTTCAATTGCTCCCCTTGGATAAAGACATGGGTTCGTATTGTTTGAAGTGTCGATTGGTATTTCCAATAGTCTTTGACTTGACCCAGACATCTCTCGTAGTTATCAAAAGCATAAAGCACAAGAGGCACGGCACCGAGGACCAACCCAGCGGTCTCCATTGTCGGAAAGTTTATTGTGCGAAATATACAATAATTAGAACCCTACAAAGTGTTCGATAAGAGACGGTTGAGAACGGACGCTGGAAAGGAGACCCGGGATCGGTCCCCCAATAAGATAAATGCCGCACAGGGATCAGACTGCTAATAGGTAGCTTTGATACGCTCAGTGTATGCTGCCTTCAGCCGCAAATCTCACTGCATGTCATATCCCGCTTATTACCCCGCCTCGACCCGGAGTGCTATACAGTAGACGAGCTGTAGTTTGTCGCTTGCTAGCCTCAGTTTGGTAGAGACTACTCACACATTGGATTGAATTTAATCCTGATTCTAAAAGGTTGAGAGATACCGGTGCTCACGACAGCTTTTCAAGCATTTTCCAAATGTCTTCATCAGAAGATGAGCAAGAAACTGCCCAAAGTCGCTCGCTCGCTGAGCTGTTTGGAACCTCCATCAATGGGTACTCTAAGCTCCTCCTTGCTCTAGGCGACGAAGACTGCCAGGTTGTCAAACTCCAACAAATTAGTGTCGAAAAGGCCCTCGATGGTTACGGACGACTCAAGGTATGGGGAGAGCAAAATAAGGCCACGGTTCAGGCTTCGACTCGAGGTTCTTTGGATGATGCTTTACGCCGTGATGACAGTCTCAAGAGGAATGTGGCCCAGATACTCAACCTCCTGATTCACCAACTAGAAGCAGGTATGACTTTGTGAGCATTTGTGTGTCTACACCCTCTTTGTAAGCGACACTAACGCTTATAGCTGTGCCAATTGCTTCTCAGAAGATTGGGGATACCGTCGGATCGGTGGTTAAGTCCACAAGCGGCTCAGAGTCTGGATCAGATAGCGAATACTCCTCCGACAGCTCGGAAGATAGCTATGCCTCAACTGAGCGCCTAAACCCCAGGCAGAGGCCTTCGAAGGTTGCAGTCTTGATGACACATATTCAAGAACAGATAAAGCTCTTGTATCATCTCGATGCACTACTGCGCCGCCCACGGCTATCGGGAAGATATCTCAAGTCAACAAATGAAAATCGCCAGGTTTCACTGAAGGAAAAGTATGACTATGCCCATATAGAAGAAAAGCACCGACAATGGATTAAGTCGTTCAAGTCAGAAAATGAGACAGAGAACAAAGAACCCTCAGAGGACCTCCCGTCGCATTCACCAACAAACCAGGTCTACGAAACATGGGATGACGAGCCAATTGTCAGCCAGGATGTTTTGGAGGCGAGAGAAAAGTGTCAAGAGAAAGATGACAGCCACGGCACCATATCACGTCTCGCCAGAGCAAACACCAGAAGGAGAGAACAGCTGAGGTACTGGGAGCGACATCCGTTTAGCAAAAATATCGAAGAGGTTGTTTCAGTCACAAACAAGGAGCCGCGTATTCCTTTTCGAGGTCTGGATCTGAGTAAAGACAGGGGCGCTGAAAGGCCCAAATCGCTGACGTCGGTTCCTACTGTCCAGAGCTTCTCTACGGTGGCGAGGTCAGCTATTGATGAGACGAATACTCTATCAGGGCGGCCGCGAACTGTGTACGCCGCTTCGGTCGTTATGGGTCGACAATCCGCTCGTGTTCCCGATATTCCCAAGGCAGCATTCAGGGAGGATCAAGTGGAATGCCCATTTTGCCATGCAATGCTCGACTCAGCCACAATAAAATCGAGGATGTCTTGGAAGTAAGTTATAAAGAAATGTCGAAATATTGACGCGTATATGTATGCTAACAGAGTCAAAGGCGTCATGTGTTTCGCGATTTGCGGCCTTATACCTGTACATACGAGGACTGCTCCAACCCGGATAAGATGTACGCGACACGCCATGACTGGATCTACCACGAGATGCAAATGCACAGACGACAATGGAAGTGCCAAAAGTGCGATGTTGGCTTTCATAGCAAAGCCTCGATGGCTCATCATCTAAGAGAGATCCACTCTGAGTCTGTGGCTACTCAAATATCGATATTTCTTGAGATGAGCGAAAGACCAATAGACGATGACCGTCGCATGAAATGTGTCATGTGCCCAAGTCAACTCTCGCTCAGCCGTCTGCTGGAGCATCTGGCCCAGCATATGGAAGAGATTGCTTTGTTCGTCCTACCGTCTCTTTCGGACGACGACGAAGACGCAAAGTCGAATGCTGCGCGGTTAAGTCGAGATCACGATCAGAATGGCCAAGAAGAAAGCCCTGCCAGTAGTCTCGGCTTTTCTGAGATTGATTGGGACGAGAGAAATCGTACCGCCCACAAGTGGCAATGCGTAAGTTGACAGAAAGCATATCCCACTTAACAGCAGCATACTAATTTTACTCAGTGCAACTGCGACCACGGTTTGTTTAACGTTATTCTTGACCCTTGCTGTCCTAACTGCAGCGTCCCTCGCTGCGCAAGCTGTGTCCATTGGCCACAGCAGCATCCCAGTGACTTTGACAGGCTTATTGAAAGCCAGGGTCCCAGAGACGAGGGCCAGCAAGGCGACCCCGGCAGCGCTGATTCTCCCAAGATAGACAAGTTCCAGCAACGTGAACAAACGACAAAGGAACTTGAAGCTGAAGTAGAAGAGAAAATGAACACTCTGGGTAAAGAGGATAGAGAGACTCTCGAACCCATGCAAAAGCTCATCGTGGCCTACCAGGAACTTGGAGAATACGAGGCAGCGAAGGAGCTCGGCATCCAATATATTGAGGGTTGTAAGAAAGTGTATGGAGAAGCAGATCCTTTGACGATGGACGGTGTCCTAGACCTGGCCTTCTGCCACAGGAGGTTGATGGATCTCGATGAAGCAGAGAGACTTATCCTGGAAGTACTAGAAGTAGACAAGAGAGAGCGAGGTGAAAAGCACTGGGACACGCTCAGAACCCTGAGGGACCTATCCAAGGTCTACATCGAGGCAGCTAAGTGGGACGACGCCGAGGAGATTCTGACGAAGACTGCGGAAACTATGGCTGAGGTACTTGGCGAGACTCACGGAAGCACGCTGGAGGTAAAGAGTGAGCTTGCTCTGACATACGCCAGGCAAGGCAAACTTGGAGATGCCGAGGAGCTTGGAAGCCGGGCTTTGGAACTAGCCAGGCTGAACGTGCCGGACGACTACGTCATGTTCAGAGCTCTGGATAATATGGCTCGAATTTACAGGAGTCAACGTCGGAAGGAAGAGGCTTGCGCCGCCTTGCGAGAAACTATTGATGTGAACATCAAGAGGTATGGAGCGGATTCTCCATGGACAGCAGGATCAATGGAGAAGTTGAAGAATTGGGAGAATGAGGATTGGGATACATGACCAATTTCGGAATGCAAACATATCTGATAGACCTTCCAGCTGAGATGATTATGGCACTGGCTCGACTGTGCAGTGATTCTTCAAGTTATTACCGGAGGTGGGGTTTGCATCATGTTGCTGATATTAGGACTATATAACGTGTCACCAACAATGTCTATGCGATATTGCTGCGATCCGATTCTTCCCCCATTCGGATCTTCTCCTCAACAATAAAAGCCTCCTGTTCCCTCGCACTCTTCTCCAAGTCGAGGAAAGACCATATACCGATCGCGCTGACCAAGCTCAGAGCAAACAAGAAGTAGAAAGGGGCGCTATTGTTTGTACCTCCGGGAGTAGCATCGATAATAGCACTGCTGATAAAAGGTCCAATGAAACTTGACGATTTGCCAATGATGTTGAACAGGGAGAAGAAGAGGAATTCGTGACCTCTGGGCGTGACGGAACTAATCATGATTTGAGAGTAACTGTACCACGGACAGACGAAGAGGCCGTAGAAGGCTTGATACAGCCAGATCTCCCAGACGTTCTTGAAACCGAACTTATCGGTCCAGTTACCGATCATGCCCCAACCGTCCAGAAGGATGATGAAAACCATGACGGCATTGAACATGGCTTTGACGCTGAGGTTGAACTTCTTCTGGATGAGCCAAAAGGCGCCGATTCCGATGGCTTGAGCAACGATACCGACGATGAGAAGGTAAGTCAAAGTGAGGGTCTCGTAGCTGACAACCTGGTTTTGTAGTGTTCCAATGACTGTCACCGTGGTATTTAGTGAATCTCCAAGAAGGAAGTACCCGACAAGGTAGATCAGGCTCTGTTTCAAGTGCCAGATCTGTGTGAGAGCCTCCCAAAGCTGCCAGAAACCGACCGTAACAATGTTCAAGTGATCCGGAACCTTCATACCAGGGCGCTTCTTTTCGAGGATAAACCAAGGGATTGAGAGGACCAGCCAACAAGCTGTGGCAAAAGCGACCAGCACGGAAAGTCCCCAGTTGTTATTCTCGGGACTCTTGTCGACCTTGACACCAAACATGACGCCCACGATCATGGCCAGAATGACGACTTCACCAACAGACTGGATGTAGAATGCGACGTTGCTGAGCCTGCTTCTCTCCATCTCATCCTTTCGGTCCATCTCCTGCTGCGTGATTTCGCCTGACTCAAACTGAAGAACAGCGTCTTTCAGCTGCGGTGTGTTTCGAGCAAGCGAGGGAAATGCTGCAGTCCAGTACGTGAGAGTCATCTGGTATGCGATCAGACCGACGATGTACAAGCCGGTCGCTGTCTGCCATTTGCTCGGGTCATGGACGCCCAGCCAGCCGAAGCCAATTCCGTACGCCACGATTGACCAAACCAGTAAAATCCACCGTCGCCCAGTTCCGAAATCTGCGTACGCTCCAATGATGAGAAACAAAACGGCCTGCAGAGCGAAAGATATGCCGTTGGCGAGCAGAACAATGCTGTTGACGTCTCGTTCACGACCTGCAAACGCCAGAAGACCGGTATCCTTCGGCGCTGCCTGAGAGAGCAGGTTCTGAAAGGCAGTCGGTCCAAAGTTGAACAGGGCGAGTCCATTGGCACCGATGTAATAAGCATACCAACTCCAGATCTCCCATTTTGAAGTCTCAGGCATTTCGCCTTCTGCCAGTGCAGGCACCACAATACCTGCACTGACATCCTTCTTCATGGGTTCATCATGCAGGTCTTTGGGCCCCGTCGTCGCTGGATCCGAATGTGAAGCCATTTTCTCGAAGTCGTTTGTAGAGAGGAGAAATTGAGATGTCAGAGTCAGAGGCTGAACTTTCTCAGAAGGCGAGGGATTTTATTCTTCCATGTTGCAATACAGATGCCGTGTAACCGTTTGTGTGCCTGCAATGATAGGTAGATCGCTGTTTAAACGTCGCTAGTGTCTCACGATTAGCACTATCGCCCCATATAGTGGACTGTGTCGCTCCATGGGGTTAGTGGCCGGGGACGATTGATGCTGCGGAGATAAAGATCCTTGGTTGTGATTTGCTGCTCGGAGGTTGCATTATGGAGATGGCGAGATCTAAGAATTTTATTTTGCCCCTTTGGTTCGAGAATAGACAATCTTAAATTTGCTACTTGATGTAACCTAACCTATTGTCAGGGTGTCTGAAGACTCGGGCGCCGAAAGCATAACGAACGAAATAATCTGGTCATCTTATGCGGGCTTAGGCTACCATACAGTCTTCTTGATTCCGGCACCCTATGGCAATCTTTCCCCGCCTGCCCATCAATTCGATCCCAATTCGACATAATGAAAGCTGCCATATCCTGATATGGGCTTCAGAAGCAGATGGAGTCGTTCGAGGAAATTATTATAGTCGCGGGATGGTATATATCGGAGGAAGATTTCGGTTCCAACCCTCATTTGACTACCTATGAAGAACTAAATAAAGTGAAATGCATCAGGTAATATTCCTTCTAGAACCAGATCATAAAACATCATGAATGAAAGCTCTGCATTATGCGCAACCATCAGACTTGTGGACAAGAGCCTGCGGGTCCTCTGCTTGCAAGTAGCTCTGCTGAATCAGAAATTTGACATTGCCCAACTCTCCGGTAAAGAACTGTGCTCCGAGACCAGGCTGACCGAACCAAGGGGCAATGGGTCCTCCTACGACAGGTAGCGGCTTGATAACACGATACACGTGGTAGTTGTAAGGAAAGTCGGGAGTATCAGGGTTTGTAGCCAGGTTTGACGGAGGAAGAGCCCGTTGTGAGTAGGGAGCGGCAGCTGCAGAGATAAAGGATCCTATCATCGAGTTAGAATGTCTGGGTCAAATCCTGGTAATGCAAAACTGACCGTATTCACTTCCAAATCGGTCTACAAGTGTTCCGACAGGAAGGACCATGCTTCCGTTGATGGCATTGCCTTCAGCATCAAGTTGGAAACCCTGAGTAAAGTCAGTATAATTCATAGACGGAAAACTATTGGCATACATTTTGAGGAGGGTATCTGTAGGATCCCTTCTCATCGGTCCATGTCAATAGAAACTGAGCCGGCGTCAAACCGCCAAATCGGTTGTAGCTCTCAACGAAAGTGCTCAAAGGTAGTTTCTTGGGAAGCTTGGTGGGACCGAGTCGAGCATCACGGCAGATGTACTCCTTGGAGTTTGAACCGCCGTCGCGTGTACCAGTGCAGTCACATGCCGCTCGCTCTGCCACAATTGGGTTTGGTAGAGCTGAGACGGCGGAAAAGCACAGCAACGACGAGAGCAGGAATGAAGGAAGCATATTGGCCGCGGTAGTAGGTAAAGAGTCGTGAAGATCAGTTTTTGCTTAGGAAAGTTGATGGACGAACCACTGCTTTATATAATAAATAGCCCATGTACGACTCAAGATCTTACTCCGGACTGTTTGTCTGTCGTGTCTGCTGAGATCTGCAGTGATCTCCGCCATCACTCGGGCGGTCAAAGACGGGTCGTCCGAAGCGAGCACAATGTTTCACTCATCACTGCCAGGGTAGTGCAAACTAATGCACGAATGTCGGCAAATGAGGCCCTGAGAAGTGCATAGCCAATCTCGTTGCCAGGGTCTCAGGTGTTCGTACTGGATGTCAATCTGACACGGCCTGTGATTTAGCTGTGAGGGTCCCCGAAATGACGACCGGGAGGACCGTCGCGTCTCACTCCCGCTTGCTTGTCTTGGACTTGATGAGTCAGACATTGACTTTTATTCTCCACAGTCGAGTACCGCTACTTGGACTGAATCGGCTGGGTACATGATGACTCGGGATACAATAGCATGTTGGCTCAACAAGATAGCTGCATGCTCACCTAATATTAGTGGGCGCACCTCTCTTTCAGCTACGGTATGCCCGCCAGCAGACCTTGCAGGGGTTGAGTCGTGGGCGTAGCTTGTCAGATTAACCTGAGAGCTGAGAATTCAGGTGGCTGGCTGGCTTGGCACAGCACCAGCCTCCGATGCTTCAAAGGTGTAACTTTGATGAGGAAAACCTTGACCTTCGTTATCCCGAGCGCGCCAACCTCCCTGTACTACCCTTCGTCTTACGCCTTCATGCACAGTTGTTCGTGTAGCGACTCAGGTAAAGCCTTCGGACAGAGGGAATTTTTGTAGCCCCATTGACCAGGTTCCGGCGTGATCTCAAGAAAAGGCCTCCTTCCAGCCCGACGTAAAGAAGCCTAGACGGTCGCAAAAATGCAGAGCCTCAAAACGGTAGGTACATGGCAATTGAGTCTGCTGTGCGATGAGTAGAAAATGCAAAAATGAAATGCTTGATGAGACTGGGACTCGAACCCAGGAGGATTGCTCCACCAGGAAATTAGTGTTAAGGTTAACCTTAACCTGGCGCCATAACCAACTCGGCCATCTCACCGATTTGCTTGCTGACAAAGCACAAACTGCAACCTATATACCGCTTGCTGCAGTAGGGACGATGAACTTCCGATGTAAACAGATTGCTTTCATTGTTATCTATCTACTGAGTTTCACGCTGGGATACGCCAAGCGTTGACCCTTGTGCATTGATCAATGTCAATGCACGGCCCAAGCAGAGATCATTCTGGGGTCCTTGACCAAAAAGTACTTCCCAGTTCCCGTCTTAACACCCTTTAGTGTCCGTACTTGGGTTTGTCCTTCTTCACAAGGTCCTTGAATAAAGCCGACATGCCAGCCCAAATCTCCTCACCCGACTTGATAATCTGCTTGGGAGGGAGCACGAACCCGTCGCCCGTCAACCTCCCTGGTCGAAGCTCAATACCCCAGGCGATTTCAGCCTTGGCAACATCGAAAACCCAATCGCTGCTTCCACCCGAAGTCTGATAGATAGTCTGGCAAGTTGGACCATAAAGAAAGTCGATTCCCGAGTTATCTTCAATTGCAGCCGCAACTTCTCCTGCCAGTTTCATTTGGTAGTTGGTGTTTGTCGCGTTGATGTCGCATGTGTAGCCGTAGGGCAGAAGGATGAGTTGGCTGTATGAATGCCAGTCGATGTAGGAACGAATTCCTGTCTTCTTCGAGACGGCCAGGGCGTGGCTTGTGAGAGCCTTGATTTCGGGAGTGTCGCCAGGCTTACGACCTCGGTAGGTCTCATCGCAGGGGTTTGTGGAAGAACCGCCAGGAATATCCCACTTGTAGGGCCAGTTGCGGTTCATGTCGGTGCCCACACATTTCTTGTCATCCTTGGAGCGATTCTTGCGCCACAGCCTATCGGACTTGATGCTGTAGACGAAACCTAGACCTCAAATGTTAGTACAAGTGTTGAGCTTTCTGTATTAAGCGTGGTAAGCTCACCGTCGGGGTTGACGATTGGGATGATATAAAAGTCATGAGTGTCGATGATTGATCGAACGAGCTTTTCCTTGTTACCATAACCTTGTACCAGCTTCCAAGCCAGGTACTCGACTGTCTATAGCAAACGTTAGAGCTTATCAATCTAATTGCTGGAGAAGAAGTATCGCTTACCATGCTGCTGATCCACTCGCGAGCGTGGACGTTTCCATGCCAGATAATGGCTGGGTTCTTGGCCTTGCCGCGCTTGCCCCAGAGGTGGATGCCCTTGATCTCTCGGCCCTCAACACTCTTTCCGGTGGTGAAAACCTCGGAGTTCTTGGGGAACGATTTCTGCAAGTCATTGAGGAACTGGGTGTGCTGTTCAAAGCTGTGGTAGGACTTGAAGTAGGACTGGTCGGGGTACGCAACCTTCTTACTTCCATGAGTGCGAGCAGCTATGGGGTATTAGCTTGTGGTAACTGTCAGCAAAGAAGGGCTACTGACCGCTAAGTTCCTCAAAGCTTCCCTCCTTGGCAAACTCTTCGTCCATGTCGTTGATGAAAAGCTTGACGTTCAAATCAAGACCTTCAAACTTGCCCAGGCTTTTCGGGTCCACCGCAACTTCAATAGCATCGTGATGCTCGCCGATCGGAATATGATTGATTCCGCTCAGGGCCTTCACGACATCATCGTGGGTAGAGCCAGCAGTGTCGATGGAGTACACCTTCCAGTTTTTGTAGGATGTCTTGGCGAATGCCAAGGGGATCAAGGCCGCGATGGCAATGCTGAATCGCATGTTGAGAGGCGACTGGTATAGGCGATAGGTAAAGAATGATGTGAAGTGTGAAGGATGAGAAGTGAAGAGTGGGTGGCTGAGAAGGAAGAAGACTCTCCTAAATACTTTTTCCTGTGCCTTGGCTGCTGCTCAGAGAAGTGAGGAAGGAGGAACGACAGTGAATCACTGGCACTGCAGCCTGTTGGAAGTCCGACCCTTGCTCCTGCCCCAGAATAGGCTGTGTGTTGGTCGAGAGTAAGACAACGCACAATAGGAAAGATGCCTGATAAGTTATGCGGAGAGCAAAACATGCATGGTTCACTGGCGGGGAAAGTCCTAGCTTCCGCTGTTGGTCGTTTTTTATATTGTTCTCTGCATATGATATTCATCTGGAAGCTTTATGGAATCACCAACTATTTAAAAGATGCAGAGAATGTTTCAGAATCTTCCAATTAGAAGCGTTTGTGATTTAACGTCCAACAGAACAATGCAACGCCACCCACGCCTCAGCCATTTTAACTTCCCTGGTATTACCAACGAACACGAAGCGCCTTCCTCTTTCCAACAACGTTTCCGCTGGTACCTCATCTGTTGCTAATTCCGTCTTGTTATTAGCTCGTGGTCCATGTTGTCCTGCGGACCCTATTTAACACTACCGGATATGGCGTTGACCAACACCTAACTCTGAGTCTCGTTAAGCCTGGCCTTGGCTGTACAACCATTTCCGGGCACTTGAACGATTTGGGCTTTTCTACCTCTTACCAACCACTCTTGTGCGATACATCACTGTAATCCAGCCACTTCTTAAACAGTATACTGTGCCTGTGTTCCTGTTCCCCGCCTCGTGTAGCCAATACCTTAGCCTCCTTTCCCTGTCGTTAGCCTCAGCCATGAGCCGTCGTATTTCTTCATTCCGAGATAGATGGAGGTCCCTTTCCATTCCCCAAATCTACTAACATGCCACAATACGAAGCTGAGACCGCCCTCAGCGCAAAAGCTAGTCTTGTCACCTAGAGTCGCATGATCACGTGTTATGGGTGATAACTATTTCATATCTACGCATCAAACGGAAATCGTGTCTTACCCTAGATATCATATGCGAGGTGCAGCAGCTATAAACCTATTATTGGAGCAAAGTTGGAAGCTTGTCAGATTATTTGCAATATTCATTGATGCCATTTCTCATGAACCCTCCATCTGGGCTTGTCGCATCCACTCGTCTTACGGCGATCTATTTACACAGGTTCTACCTCCGAAAATCTTGCAGGATAAGCATATCGACTTTTGTATGTTCCAGTGCTCCCAACTTCTAGCTGAGGCGTTTTATAAACGAGTAGCTAGAGCATGAATATAGTAAGCCAATAACGTAGGGTCTGGCGATCATTGAAGACTTCTCATCTCTAATTAAGCGTCTGAACACGAAGAGACTGTTTTTTACTTCCTCTGAGACTGTTCGCGGCGACCCCCGGGTAGCTTGGCGATTGGAATGCATTTTAGTAACAACAGTATCATCTATGTATACAGGGTACCAAATTTGCCCAGAATGCCAACACCAACGGTTTGCGTCTCTTTCTACGCATGGCGTGCGACATTTGCTAATCTGCTGGTGAACTTCTTAACCTTCGACGCCACTTACACACGATACTTGGAGTCTGAGGGGTTATGATGCCACGAGGTTTGGTATTCCTGTCGCTGAAGGTAGTTTGTCTTCTGAGAATCCAGTCACACGAGGGCTTGAGCAACAAATAGGCTGTATTAATAAGGACAAACAGCCAGCGACATCTTGGGAGCTTCATCATTCATGACGTTGCGCACTCAAATCAGGCTCGAGTTGCCAGCCCAAACGTTGCACAATTACAATGAATATGCGTCTTCACCGTTGTGAGTCGTGCGACACACATTCTGAAGCAAGCGGAATGAGGTCACCACTGCAGTGCAAAAGATGTCGATTACGAACCAGGCTGCGATTGCTAAGCCAGTGAGAAGGGAATGTTTGTGATTGTCGGATTCGGATGCTTTGATGGATGGTGAAACAGAACAAAGATGTGCTTCATTGACGTCAATGATCTGAGGTAATGGTAATCATGTAATAGTAAGCGCAGATAAAAAGGATCATCTCGGTGAAAACGTTGTGCGGACACCGATCGGTCTTTTGCAGGGCTTATCTTATCGACGGTTTTTGGAAAAGACCGAAGGATTCTATTGGATGACCAGAGTTAGTCAGCGGAACTTTGCAAAAGACCGCCTTCCTTAATCTTCCGTGCCCCATCAGAGGATTCACGATTCTTTATCTATCCGGATTTTAGCGCCATCTTCGGTGTTTAAGCTTGCACTCTCCGCCGTCGCGTCGCGAACGGTCTTCGCTCCAGACCCTGAACCCCTGTAAGCTTACTGAAAGAGTGCAGTAAACTGGGTCACTGTGGGCTGTTTCATCGCCGTGGACTTTTTTAGCTCGCTCTTCGGACATGCAAACATGACCGACACATGCGAAAAATGTTCAGGCGGCTCAATTGAAATCGCACCATGATGGATCTTTTTTATTTATACTGCCTGCAATCTCGGCATAATTAATTCTACAATCTAACAATTTATCTTTTGTGGTTCCACACTCCCCATTAAAATAAATACTTCGCTGGTCCCTGCAATTTCATACAAGCTTATTCCCATTTAGCTTTTTTTGCACATCATCTCTCGTCCCCAGCGATCATAATGGCGACCAACGATATAGAAAACCAGTCTTCATCCCCTGCTCCCACGTTACACGATGAGCCCACTATGGATGACAATGAGCGACAAGGCATCAACTCACCAGAGATGAAGGTCAAGAGAGGACTTGTCATCAAGATCCTAACTGGAGTCATGGTGGCTATTCTCGTCATCTTCCTTGCCGACCTTTCATACCTTTTCGGTTCATCCTTTCGAACGAACGATCGAGTATCCGCCCTTAAGATCCTTGTCGTCGATTATGATGGTGGTGCTGTTGGCGAGTCCGTCGCCAACGCTTACAAGATGTTGGAGGACAAGCGTTTCCCATCTCTCGAGTTCCACTCCGCCGACGAATACCCCGAGACTTCAGATGTCAAGAAGAGTGTCTGCAAGGCTGATTACTGGGGCGCCCTGTATATCAACAAGGGTGCTTCCGACCGTCTGGCCGCTGCCTATGAAGGTGGCTCTGCTGCTGAGGACTACAACCCTGCCGACAGCATCACCTACATCTACAACGCCGCCAGATATCCCACTGTCGCATCTGGTTATTTGATCCCCAACTTCCAGGCCATCGTCGGCGCTGCTCGTGGCGGTTACTACCAGACTCAAGAAGGCCGCTCTGCTCTTCGCAGTGTCAACACCAGCGACCCAGCCGCTGTCGAGGCCTACCTCAACCCCATCACTAGCACACCCGATGTCATCCGCCCTACCAACCAAGGCTCCCGAACCCTGTACAACACCATCAACATCGTCATGGCTATTCTCGGACAATTCTTCTACGTCCTCGCCATGAACGGCATCTACGACAAGTTCGGCCTCCACAAGAAGATGCGCGTCCGTGATGTCTGGGCCATGCGCTTCATCAACGGCAAGATCTTCTCCATGCTTTTCGCCGTTGTTGTCACTGGATACATCTGGGCTTTCCGCGAGGACTGGGGCGTCAGCGGTAGTCAGTGGGCCCTGACGTGGTTGACATTCTGGCTGTTCATGGACGTCAACTTCCAGGTTCTCGAGACTGTCATCGGCAGTTTTGTACCTATGCCTCTCACACCTTTCTTCCTTCTCACCTGGTTCATGGTCAATGTTGCTTCTGTCGTCTACCCCTTTGAGCTTACCGCTGGCTTTTACCGTATTGGCTACATCTTCCCTGCCCACTCTCTCTGGATTGTTCTCATCCAAGTCTGGTCTGGATGTGGCAACTCTCTGCACATTGGTCTACCTATTCTGTTTGCCTGGTGGGTTGTTGGACATGTTACCGCTTTCTTCAGCGTCAAGAAGAGATGTTTGGATCAATCGAAGCCTCAAGCTTCCGAGGAAGGAAAGCAAGAATAAGGAACAAGCGATGTACTTAACGACCAATCTTGATGTATTATGATATCCCATAGAATAGGCGCGCCACTCAGATAGACTATACTTAATATGTACTTTACCACTCAATACTTCCATGGTCACCATGTTTAAAAGCTTGCCAGACTACTGCCTTTGCTGCTCGTCGATTCGAGGCAATCGCAACTAATCCAACTTTCGCTACGTGGCTACTATTGTCGTTGACTTGACAGAATATGGTCACATCGAGATATCTATGCACATGAACAATGTTGAAATTGTATAGCAAACAGCCCAAATTTTGACAATCTGACAACTCCATAGCTATCGTGATTAAAATGCAAGACGGACTTTCAGTTTGTCATCCTTGACAATCTCCTGCTCCTTCGACATCAACTCTGGCATATCCCAAGTCAAGTTGATATACCTTCCAGCCAACCACGGTCGTCTTTCTGATGCCAAGTACACCAGGGAGTTTCCAGTCAGTTCAGGAGTATCGACGAATGCTAAAAATGTTCGTTAGCCAATAGTAATAGGAAAGTCGAGCGGGGGAGAACAAACCTGGTCTCAATGGTTCAGGGATACCCTCAATACCACCAGACATTTCTGACGGAGCATTGCCGGGATGAACACAGAAAGACACGATACCCTGGTCTCCATATTCGGCCGCGATGAACTCGGTCAGTCTCACGATCGCCAGCTTGGAGATTTGATATGCGCTGATACCGGGTGAAATAAGATGAGCACCAACGCTAGCAATGTTGATGATGGTTTTCGTCTCGGACTTGAGAAGCAGAGGGGCTAGAGCCCGTGCAACGAGATAAGGTCCAAAGACATTTGCTGTGAGAGTGGTCAACCAGTCAGCAGGATCGGACTCAGCAATAGAGGCCAATTTCATAAATGCTGCGTTGTTGATCACAACATCCAAAGACCCGAACTTCTCATCAATCTCTTTCGCCAAAGCATTGACACTTTCTGGAACTCCGACATCAGTTTTGATGGTCAATACCTCAGGTTCCGGTCGTCCTGCCTCTTTTGCTGCAGCTTTGATGGCTTCAGCGGTCGTTGACATGTCTGATCGTGAGGCAACTACGAAGCGAGAAGCTCCAGCCTTGGCGAAAGAAACACACATGGCTCGACCGAAACCTCGGGATGCTCCTGTGACGAGAATGGCTTTGCCTTTGAAGTTGAAGTTGGTTGGGTCAATGGCGGGATAGGTGTCAGAGTGGACTTCGGAGGTAACATCATAGTCGCCTTTGAACAATTAGACTTTGCATGGGAGTAATCAAATAGAAGCACTGCTGACCTGGGCCTTCGAGAGGGTTGGGAGTTCCTTTTGGGGGAGGCATGATGGAATACGTTCGACTTGAGGTTATTGAAAGAAGTTTAAAGAAGTTTATTCTTGACGAAGGAGATTGGGAAGATTAAATTGACCTTAGGCGATAGTTCCTGGGGACCGGTTTATATCTATCTTCTCAGGGCAGATTTATTGGTGGAGACGACCAAGTTTGGCTGGCCTCGCCACGGACGGAATTTCCGACCACCAAGTACAACACCGAGCTGACCAATCATCTCAACGTATTTTCTGTATCCAAGGCATCATTCATGTACATAGGTATGACGTCGAGCTGCATTGCGTGGATTTCTCATCAATACGACTTTTAAACCGAGGCGTAAATCTAATCTGGACAGTCTTTCCTCATTCCAAAATTGCAATCAAGAACTATGAAGATAATCATCGTATAGTCAAAGTAACACCGGCTCGCGTTCAGTTGTAGTAGTAATTCCAGCGAGCAACTCCTCCCAAGTCGAATCATCAATTCCTTCCAAATCCAACACCGCATCCGTCGCATTGCCAGAACCCGTGCTCGACAAGTACCCTCCAGAACTACCTATCTCAGATGTCGAACACGCGGCATCAAGAGCGAAATTGAGAGGACCTTGTTCAAGGCCTCTTGTCTGGTCATAAGCAATAAAGACTGCCCATATCATGTCCGAAAACCCAAACATAATATCAGCCTCGTCACCAGTATTCTGCACAAGTGGCGAGAGATTCTTGAACTTGGCTCGCAGGCGCTTCGCTTCACCTTCTAGATCGGCTGCCCTTTCTATAGTACTGGCGTCGTAGAGAGAAGTCCCAGGGTACGAGAAGTTCATACTGTTTAGAGCAAGCCCTACGTCTCTGAATATCTCCGGCCAGATCTTACCAGCATTTGATAGACATGAAAGCGTTCTGCAGACTTTGGCGGTGGTGTAGAACGTGATGTACCAGAGATCTTCGTCTGGACAGTCTATCACGGCATCGTTTAAAGCCTTACAGCTGCGCAGTAAGTTGAACAAAATCGAAAGTCGGGTGCTTGTAGACAAAGAAGGGTTGCTCGTTGCCAAAGAGTTGGCCATTCCTGAGTGGTCCCAAAAGTCATCATGCAGTGAAACCTCGCCTATCAATGTATCAAGCAAGTACAGTTCAACTTTGATCGCGACTATGATATTATTAGTAACTGTTGCTTAAAGAAAAGAGTAATGTTTTGACTAACAGTCATTCTGGATAGCTGGTGGAATAGACGATTTGAGTAACGTTGACTCGTTGCTTAGTGTCTGCAAAGCCATCGAACTGACAAACTCGCCCTTGATTCCTGTGTTTTCCAAATCATCGTACCCAAAGGTATCACATATTCGACGGCTTAGTTCGTTTATACGAACGAGATGGGCAATGAGGATGTCACTCGGGTACTCTTCTCTCGCACCAAGAAGCTCCCAGCTTTGCTTGATATACCCGGTATAAGGTATCGCACAGCGTGTTCGAAACTTGGTAGAAACCCTGACAATTAGCACTCACTCATGTTTTCGGCTGAGGCAACTTACCAACTGGCTGTACAGTATGTTCCAAGAAGAGCCCGCAGCTGATCCGTAGACCGAGCCGCCTTTCGACCAGGCGCTGTCTCGTCAGGCCCAAGGTCCACTTTTCGTCTAGTGTTGTTCGGATTCTGGTCAAGGCCCAGGTTATGAACTAGCGATACACATAGCTGTGCAAGTTGAACAATTTGCTGCTTCTCGTAGCTGAAGAAATATTGATACCAAGCGATATAAATCAGGACTCCTTGAAGAAGCTCTAGGCTGCTCTCAGACTCCATCAGTACCCTCTGGTGGGCTTGCATCTTGACTTCCTCGCCTATCTGTCGCTGGATTGTGCAGTTGTCAACCTTCATGGTTGCCATGATGCACATGAACAGAAATGGCTTGGTGGTTCTCAAAGATTCGACTGTAGTATCAGCTGAGATCGGTACGAAAGGAAAGTGAGGGACAGCTTTGGTTCTGTAGTTGTCCAGAAGGCCCTTAGCCTCGTCAAGGGTCAGGAGTCCATGGTCAATCACATCCAACGTCTGACGTGGGGCGAAGCTGCGAGGCAGTGAGAACCCAGGTAGTTGGTCTGTCCCGAGCAGATCTATGTCAATGTCGGCTGAAGATAGCTGTGTAATGAACCCGCTTAATGGAGTCCCCTTGGCTCTCTCAGTGAGCATGGACAGAACTCTATTCAGCCGCTGTTCCAACACCCTCGTACGACTAGCAAGCAGGTTAGTCTCTTGGGTTATCCACTTGATACTGTTTTAAGACATACGATGCGCTCGAGGGGCTCTTTCGCTTCTCAACGACATTGAGATACGTGCATCGCTTGCCAAGGCGATTGCAACGCTGACACTCGTCAGCTGAGAGGGGAAGACATTTCGACTTGACTGACGTGCAATTAACACACGCTCTTCGTCTCACACCGACAATCTTGGACGAACTATCGGTCGGCATTTCATATACTCGTATAGAGAATGTCACCGAAAAAGAATCGTGAGAGTTTAGTTGCGCAAAGCGCCTATTAGCAAGCAAATCACTTCCGCGGACTGTCGGAGTATACGGAGCTTCCGTCGGATCATTTGACAAACAGGCATGTGCAGGATGACGTTTTTCCGTATTATTTGCAGCTGTTGTATCAGGGTCAGTGCTTGAAGGCTGAATGCTGACAGGTCCCGGAGTTAGGACGGCTTGCAGGGTGACGTCTGTCAGCATTGAAAGGCCAATAAGCATACTTTTGCCTAACCAGAAACAGTGCTTATGCTGCGACGAAGGATTTAGAAAGTGTCAAATTGGTTCTAGCTTGTACGATGGCCACCGCCGCTCAACCGTTACACCATCGAAGTTGGTTTCTTCTTCATCGAACAGGTGAAGTAAATAACTTCAAATCAAAACCATAATCACGACAATCGCACGGTATTCCAAGCATTTATAGCATAGTTCTTGAGCCTCTTCAATGCTTAATCTCAGTCATTCTGAGTTATCCTATTAGGTCGAAGCAGAGTCTGTGTTGATCAGCTCGTCAAACACGACCATCTCTTCAAATCTATCCGCCATGGAATGCACCTGCGCCTCACTAGCCCTGTTAGACCCAGGGTCGAAGAGGAAACTCGTAAAAGCTTCTGCAGCCGTCTTGTGATGCTCTCCACTCTGCTCGATACCCCGCAGGAGCTTTTGCGCCTCCTTGGCTGATATAGCACCTTTCTCCATAGCCATAGACAAGAATGCTTTAGCAACATCCCGAAAAATGGGGAAACAGAAATAGAGGTCCTGCCAGCACCGCATACAGAGATAGAAGTAACACTGCCAGGAAGAATCTTTCAGATCTTCGAGTAGGGCCAAACTTAGTGTGAAAAGACTAGTGTTGAATAATGCCGTGAAGTAAGCTTCGGGGTATCTTTGTCGGTAACAGAATGTTAGGTCTTTTAGCTGATTCACCGATGCAGCATATACTGCTTTGGGATGACTGTCCGCCGAGGTTAGGGACATCAACCTTACTGATCGAGGGGCCGTGATGAAGGGGCGTAGTATGATGGTTGCTACAACATGGAAAAAGATGCTATCTTGTGGTCAGAGGCGAGACTGGCGGTCAAAGGGATTAAGGACTCACTGGAACATCATCACATCAGGTGTACAGCCTTTTGCACGTTCCAGGTCGGTTTGAAGGGTGCGGGCCCCTACCAGAAGCTTCTGGTACTTACCCTCAGCAAAGGCCAGTGGTACACGCTCCGATACTGGTGTGCTGCTAGAATATGAATATACGCTCAACACCTCTTGAACGATCATCCAAAGCCGGCAGAACTTAGAGAACGTGGGCCCCAGGTAAAGCGGCGGGGAAACAGCCGTGTCGTGACTACCGGCCTCTCCTGGAATCGGGAATGCTGGAGAGTATCGCATCGGCCTGTGGTTATAGAAAACAAGATGTATCCTGACATCAAGAACAGTTAGGACGGCTCTGAGTTTCGCTTGAGATTACATACGTTAGCCAGTTGTACACTCCCCAGGCAATCTGCGAGGTTGCCCTCACCCATTCTGACGAGTCTAAGCGGAGGTTTCTCGAGTCTAGACCGTCAGCAGAATCGCCGCAAAGGCTGAGACGCTCAGTTTCGCGACGAAGTACAGCTACTAGTTCCTGCCCAAGCACGTCTTTGCCCTCAAAGATACAGGCGGCACTGAAGATACCGATGGCTGCCAGAGAGATGAGTGACGCATCGGATCGCTCTCCTTGCCAAAGCATCTCGGCTTCTCTCAAAGCGGCATGGCGGATTTCATTCGTTTGAGGCTGGATCGCTGAATAACCTTGCTACTGCATTTAGTATACACATAATAACATATTGACTATACTGGACACTCACACATGCGAGGCATAATATAGCACTAACGAGAAAGGAAGAACAGAATCTTTGACGACACTCGACAAGATCTTCGAGGAACAGATCAACATCGAAGAATCCAAAGAACTTATGGTCCTTTTCAATATAGAAGGATATTAGTGATGCGGCCATTTCATCCGACACAGGTATTTTACTCCAATAGCTAATGCGGAGACTTTGGAGACGGTTATCACAATAGTCACCAGACGCTGAGGGAGTAGCAGTCTGGCTTGAGCCTTGTGATGTGGAGGGTAGCAGATCTGGGACTCTGCGAAGATTGGGAAGAACATTTCTACCGTTGTCCTGCATGATCAACTTTCTCAATGCATGTAAATCCGGTGGCGGTAATCTTGGATATGCTGCGCTGAACTGTGTAGTAAGCTCAAACTCTGTAGCAGACCCTGTCGGCGGAGCTACAGCCCGAGCCACACGGAGATCTGAAGGACGCGCTATCAAATTACAGCTTTGCTGCATTGAGGAAATAGCAGTGGGCAAATCTGAATTGTTCCGAAGTTGCTGAAGCATCTGTGTTGCTTTATCCAGAGGCAACGATCGCAGCAGATTGATAACCTCGGACTGAACCTGCTCATTCCTTTCGCTGTTTCTAAGACGATTGAAGATCTCTTCCTCCTCTGGATGTTGAGAGCTCCGAAAATTTCTGTATTCACATTGGAGCTGAGCTCTTTCGCAGTTTTTACAACTTGGTTTTACGCCATTGCACTGCGCTAAAAGTTAGACAAGAACATGCACGTCGTGAAGGTTGCACTAACACTAATCTTTTTGGTTCGGCACCGATTACAGGCGATGTGATGCACGGACCGTCGTCTTTTCTTGCTGTCGGTCTCTTGTACATTGACATTGATAGTGGACGCATTGTTTACTGGTTGCCCAGGATTCGGTAGAATGGGTTTGTATCTTGAGGCCATCTGAAAATGGCGATACTGAATATTGTTGAGGATTCCTTTATTGCGACTTGAAGGGAGGAAGGAAATGCCAGATGCGTCATATGTGTCCTTATGTCAGCACTAGACGAGCCAATCATTGTCGCCCGGGACTCATTCCGTTTGCTGATGGAAGTGCTCCGGGGACGGGGGACTACTCCGAGACTTCTGATTGGAAGAGGAAGACCAGAATCACGATGCATTATTAAGTGTTGCGTTGAAATGATGGGAGTTACCCAACATACAGTAAATCTAATTATATATACATGAAACGAACACATTATTTCTCATACCATCCACTACCCACAGCCTTGGTCTTAGCAGGACCAACATACTTCTTCTCATAAGCAGCAAACTTCTTGCTCGCAGAAGAGCCCTTGGCATCGGGGAAATCGACCTTGCACCCCAAAGCCTTATATCCAGGCACCAATGTCTCCGAAAGCCCATTGAGGACAGATTGAAGAAGCTTGACAGAGTTAAAGAGCTCAGCAGGGAAGTTGGCATAGATGGCGTTATATATGAAGCAGCTCAAGCCCTGAGGATCCTTGGGAAGATCAAGTGGGCCAACTACCCAGCTTCCATCAGCACCAGATCCTCCCAACGCTGGCTGAGCGTAGAGATAGACGTCAAGAATCCCTCCAACGGCCTCGACGATGGTCATGGGTGTAGCACGGCGATACCAGCCTTGCTCGGGGATACGCTCTGGAACGTGAGTATAGTCAAGATCCTTGTCCTTCCAGGCGTCCTTCTTAGTTGAGGCTGGTTTAGCGCCATAGAATGAAGTGATGGAAGCTTCGTTGGCGATACCACCAGCACCAATAGTACCATTGGAGAAGAAGCCGGGCACGAAGTAGTATGCGCCCATCACCACAAAGGCACTGGGGGCATTGAAGTAAAACTGCTTGTTGGCTGCCTTGGAGTCTCGGTATCTGTTCTTGAAGTGTTCCTTAACTGCATCGACGTTGTAGGTACCATCACCCTTGGATAGAGCCTGCTGGTGAAGCCGCTTGAAAAGCTTGGGTTGGAAGGAGATGTTGTCGCCGTTGAGATAGAAGTCCTCTCGGGTGGCAGATGCGTCGCCTTCGTTGAACTTGCCTGGGTTACTATTAGTAATTGTTGCTCTTGTGTATGGAACAGACACTTACCATGGCCAGCAATACCAGATGGCTTGCCAAAGATCTTGTTCAAGGCACCATTAAGAAGGCCAACTCGGTTGTCGGGTCCACCAATGCTCATCTTTTGAGAAAGAATATCGCCACCATCAACATCACCGCCGACAGCGAGAAGAGCGGATAGGTCGGCACCCATATTAAAGACCTTCGCCGTGCCAGCTTGGATCTGACCAATCGTGGCGATACCGTTTCGCGGAATATCTGGGGCTTGTCAGAACAGTCCCTCACTGTCATATGTCCATCACTTACATCCATGATTAGCCAACGTGTTGAGACCAGGGCAAGGGCCTCTTTGGTCAGTCTTTCCCGGGGCCTTGAAAGGATGTGACTTCTCGGGGAACTTTTGCAAGCCCTTGACAGCCTTGTTGGTAGGGATGAGTCCAACAACGTTGTCTAAGACGGCCTCGACAGTGCCTCCAAGCAGAGACACAACGCCACCAACCAGTCCAGTCTTGAGTTGTCGGGGCTCATGTCGCTTCTCTTGTTGAACTTGTCCAGCTTGGTGTTCTTTCAACCGCCGGTCGATCTCGGCACGTGCCTCGGGGTGGTTCATAAGAGCATCCATTCCCTCGGGTGCTAGCCAGGGGAAGGATAAGGCTGAGGGTGCGCAAAGCGCTGCGGCGAAGAGGGAGAAGCGCATGGTGGCAATGAGATGGGAAAGCTTATTCGAGAACCCGTACTCTTCTCAATGCTGATCTGACTGCTAGAACAGACCTTTGGTGGTCATTATATAAGTATCTCAGCATGATTACGGTACCCATTATTCTCCATTCTCTCAACCCTACCGCAAAAAGGTCATGATGGTGTCTGACGTAGTAACACAATCCATTTCAAGTTGTTAGAAATCGAGCTCATGCAATATAACCCAGATCAATGTCTTCGATCAATCGTGTTACCTACTATTGGTTGGAAGAATGGGCAAACTATTGATTTTACTAGAGCATTTTCGGTAGTCCATCCGTCAATATCGAGTAGACGAGGGGCAATCTCCCGATGTAGCTATACAACGGCTGATCAATTACGGGAGATTGAAAAGCGCAAGTGCCAATTGGTTCATACTTTGATGGAGAATTGACCGAGATCTTTTGTTTCGACCCAGAAGCAGGGGGCGTGCCCTGGTTTATTTGGGTCGAGCTGAGAAACAAGCTTGGAGGATGGAGAAGGATTCGGTGATCTGTATGTAACCTCGCCTACTTCGCCAGCCTCACAAAGCTGAAGCCTGAGCTGGGGCACGGTGGATACTTAGAGAACCTGATACCGATGCTTTGGAACGCGGTGAGGACGCGTAGCTAGAGATGAATGTAGTGCTTAAGCTTACCTTGAAGCAATTCTTAGGTTGACAGAGACATTCAAGGTTACCTATGTAAGCGTCACAGATCTCTCAGTCTCTTTTTTGCATTGATAAAGTGATAGGTTGTAATATCTCCTTTTTACACGGCACTTATCATCCGAACTTACGAACTCCTGGCTTCGGATATTGGGATACCCGTTTGTGTGCCCCATGAGACAATGCCTTAGCGCCTTAAATTTTGCTCTTTATCAGGAACCGAGGTATAAAAGGAGTGGTGACACGTCTTGACGTAGAAATGCGATCATTGTGACCAGCTCGGGTCCGGTTCAAATTGTTCTCTCGGCCGAGGAGACGACGACTCAATTGTCGGAAGATGGATGGCTACTGATTATGCTTGCTTGTTGCATATCCTTTTACAGACACTGTCTTTGCAAACTGAACTTTGTATCGAATTACTTACGCCAGTTGACGCCGTTTGCAGTTAAAGTGGTGGAGAATTGGCGGTTAGCTTGCTCGAAGCGAAGTTAAACAGTGCTTGTCAGGCTTGTCTTCTGTCACTGGACGCTTGGCACCGGGTTTATCACGAGGATAAGCTTCGCAGCAGCCCCACTATCAAATGATCGTCATCGAGATTGGATGATCCGATCTAGGGTAAGAAAATGCTCAGTTGCGATGAATCGCACAACATTGAAGTCGAATAACTATTTGAGCAATTTATGTGCTAAATCTACAAGGTCGAGAAAGAAATTAAGCAGAGATCATTATTTGCAACGAGATTCTCTTTTTGGGGGGACTGCAAGTGCTGAGGTTGTGATCGAGATAGTCACCTACTTTTGCTGTTTTGTGAAAAGTCAGACTTTACCTGTGTTGCGCTGGACACTACCCGTTTCAACTGCACGCAATAGAAGGGCTCCAACACGAGAGCCTAGAAGGCCAATATTGATTGAGGGTATGGAGAAAGTGTAAATAAAAAAGGATCGGTTTCTATACGCAAAAGAAATGCAAAAAAAGAGTAATGCTTCAATAGCAGCTACTGGTTTCGATCCAGTGACCTCCGGGTTATGAGCCCGGCTGAGAGGGGTTAGTGCCTGATGAGACCTCGAATTTTGAGATAAACATACCGCGCTTCCACTGCGCCAAGCTGCTTTCGCTTGAGCTTATGTAATTGGCGTAATTTATTTCCATAATATGTACCCTTCTTAGGCTGTGCTCATTGAAACTTACAAAATGATGCCCGGCACTGCCTTGTCTTTGACGTCACACGACCAGCAGCAGCCAAGAAGAGACATGTTCAATTGGTGCTTTTTTCATGGAACACGGACAACGCCTTGGCCCAAAAGCAATTCTGTCAATTTACGCCACCTATTCACTGAACCAGCCAAATATACGGCATGCCCGGTGATTCAACCTTGATGATAGAAGGTCAATTGCAATCAACTTTCTCTTCCTTTTTAGTGAGTTTGCACTTGCGACAAAGTCAGAATCGACTTGGCCGATCAGATCTATGACAGACCAACGGACTCGCTGATCCGCGGACGCCGTTTGAGCCCGTGCTCCGCGTCGTCCCTCTTTTTGAAGTTTACGAGGAGCTTTGAGCATCTGGAGAAAATAAGGTGTGCAACGTTTGTCATTGTTTCGGGAGCTTCGGGGAAATGCCTTGTTCTGATTGGAGATGTCGTCCAGGAGAGTGCCATGATCCATGTTACCCAAGCCCAGCCTTTGTTCACAGTTGGCTGACGACCATGAAATTCCCTGCCGAAACCAAGGCCAAGCAAGCCTCCGTCTCAGCACCCCCGCAGATCTAGCGCTTATATCAGACCACCACGTCACGTCAAATGATCTCCCAGCCAAGGGATGGCAGTCAACCGGCACTTTAATATTCCCCGAGCCCTACAGAGTTAGTGCCTCTGTCGATTAAATATCTTGCAGGACCGCGTTCTCTGCTCTGCACCGTTATTCGGTGCCCCATTTGCCATTTACCATGCGTTGTAACCATATTTCCCATCTATCTGTTTACCATATATCTTTATTGTTTACTGCCCAGCCATCATGTCTAACAGCAAGATGATGCGACGCTTCCGGACTTCGTCCGTGGGAAGAAATCTTTTTGGCATTTGGCAGGCTCTCTTCGCACTCATCGTCTTCTTAATCTTCGTCTCGACATGGCTCGTACAGGGAGGGACTATCGATATGCCCGACTGGACCAAAGATCTTCGAAAGTATGATGGCGCCGAGTGGGATCGATACGCGACCATATTAATCGTAGCTACCACCGTCTTCTTTACACTCACTATTGTCACTGGCGTGGCCCTTCTGCGGTCGGAGCAGCGAGGTTAGATTTAACCAGCAAAGGCAAAACAAACGCCAAACCTTTTTCATTTTGTTTGACCAACGACGTGGCCTCTTTAATGGAGGGGGTCAAGGGAGGCGTTATGGCGCGGCAACGAAATTAGCCAACAACCCTGGAATGTGGATGCTACGACAACCACCGAGAATCGCAAATGCGACCGTCGCTTTGTCTCACCCTGCTGTCCCCCGCCACTCCCAAGGGAACTCTACCCGGCCGAGCCGCTTATATATGTTGGAAAAGGTGTTCTCTCCTCTGAGAATGCCAGGCGATGGCACATGGTATTACCAAGCACTCCTGAGGGTAGGATACGTATGCGGTCCGTTACCCGCTTCAGAACAGTCCGACCTGGTCTTGTCGTGGGTAGGTCTCGCCTATCAACTAGGGCAGAAGGGACTCGGGGGTATATGGATGTGAGAGTGTGCCTGAAAGCCCATCACGACCTGGCAAACTCAAAATACGGTGGAACAAGACAGAGGGCCTCAGACAAGGACGAGTTCTGTCACAATAACCTCTGCGAATCGAATCGTCTAGGGCCGTAGGGTTAAATTTGATTGCCATTGGAGCTTACTTGATAGTGTCGCCCAAGCACAGTTGGCGACACTCTCAAGAGAGTTCCGCTAACGACTTTATGATGTTTAAACAAAGATACCATGTATGACTAATGTATATAATTTCTCGAATACATATAAACGGTGGATAACGGATTGATGATGTTGATATCATGGTTATGTATATCTCTGTTCTTCCTTTCACTCTACCCCAGCTTCCAACACAGCGAAAGTGCCGGTCTCAGAGTCAAGTTCCGCCAACGCATCATAAGGCAATGTAACCATCGGCACAGTATGTCCAATGTCAACGTTAAACAAGATGGGGAAGTTCTTCGACGCAAGGCGTCCCTCACAGAAAAGACCCTTAATGATACCAGCATATGTCTCCCTATCCTCGTCTGAGTCATACCCGTACGGTCGTCCCACTACCAGACCTGCTGCTTCCTCAAAGACACCTTGGGCTATCAAATCCGCAAAAGCCGCTTGAACACGGTGAGGCGGGTTTCCGCCTGACGCGTCTTCGTTCGTAGCCGTCTCGAGGAAGACAATTCGGCCACGCCAGTCAGGGACTATAGCTTGAATTCCACCTAGACGTGCGACGACGGTGAGACAGCCTCCAAACAATCGACCTTGGGCTTTGCCAGGTCTCAACCACTGCCACTCGCCTGTGCTGATAACCTTTGGTGGTTCCGTTGATGTCGCATCCGTAAAGAAAGGTGCCCCTCTAGGAGCATAGTATCTCGACGTTGGGATTTGTCCCAGTGGTTCAGGAGAAGCGATAGCGCGCATCAGATTTTCCACGCAGAATGCCAGTGGCGTGTCTTTGTCGTTTATATCATTGGGCTCACCAATTTCAGGAACAGCACCTGGGCCATAGAAAGTGCGCAGACCTGTCATGGCATGCAAGAACCAATGCAAGCCTGTGATGTCCGAATATCCCACTACAACTTTGGGATTGGCGCGAATAGTCTCATGCAGATCTTTGTCCGCGATCAGAGCGGGAAGAAGCTCTGTGAAAGTTGTGCCGCCGATGGTGGTAATGATGGCTGAGATGCTGGGGTCTGAGAACGCGGCCCGGATCTCAGAGAGACGGTTCTCAATGCAGGATTGGATCCCTTTATCTTCGTTGAAGAAAGTCTGAACTTGAAAGCCCTTGCTTGTGAGCAGTTCTGTTGCTCTGTCTATGACCTTTGGGAGCGTGTTGTTGATTCGTTCTGATGGTGAGATGAAGGCGATCTTGTCACCTGGCACCAAGTGCTTTGCTCGGATAGGTGATGGCATGTTGAGTGATGTGATATTATTTAGACGATGTTACTCCTTCGAGACGTGTTTTCAACTCAAGTTATCCTGAGTTATGGCCTTGGCTGTAAGGATCTCAAGGGTTGGAAAAAGTAAGCAATGAAGATGAGGTAAGACCAGGAGGGGCTGGCGATGAGCGGATTTTAATATCTCCACCGACCACAATTGAACAACGTTATGTGACAAATGAGGGATTCATGTAATGTTTGGCACGAAAGAGTTTACTAACCCATTGTGTCCAATATTGTCCAGATTTAGTATTCGGTAAATCAATGGCATATAATTAAATGTAGATTTGTAATCCAGATGAAGCTATCACGCCCTTCGGATGTCCGAAAGTGCGGGTCGTCCTACCAAATACCATGCAACGCTCTTTTTATCCTTGCAATTCGCAATCAAAAGCGACCGAATTACCCCCTCCTCAGAAAAGCTCAGTGTCATAAGTCATGTCATATCTTCGCCCATTATTTGTGTATCAACAATCGGAAATAGCGACATTGTCGTATCAAAAGAGTCGAACCAGAGCATATTCGGAGAGATGCCCAGGAAAGCATCAGTCGCTCCCTCAACATCAAAGTCCACCTGCCCTCCTTCCATAGTGAATCCCTGTTGCTCATCTGTCATCTCTTGGTTCATCGCCTGCCCAGGTCTCGGCGTCTGAGGTTGCGTTTGAAGTCCCTCAGTTGACGATATTCGAAAGTTCACCTCGCCTGATTGAGAATTTCTCAATGGTGATTTTCCAATGGTATGAATACTGCCGAACAGTCCGTTGACAAGATGACCTTGACGTTCCATGCGCAGTCTGGCTCGGTTGTCCATGTAGATATCGCATGCTCCCTGGAGATGGTCCAGAATCATTAAATGACGTTTTGAGACAGCATCGTACCGGGCTAAACGCTCGAGAACACCTCTTGCTGCGTGAAGACTCTTTTCAAGCGGGAAGGAGTTGTCGAAGTCGCCGAATATGGCTGCTCCGAGTACTAGCCCTGACACAAATGCTGAATTCCCTACTATTGGTAATCGCTTTGGTATGGTGCCTGTCTTGAAGAGGGTTTGCAGCAGATCGACTGTTCGTACTGCCGATTCCAGACAAGAATGCACAAGAACTTGGTTTGATGAGGATGCACGCTTGGTAGTCCTGTTCGAAGATTGCTCTGTTTCTTCAACATGTTGAGAAACCGCCTTGTGTAGAAATGGGAGTGACAGTAACATAACAGTCCAATGTCCCGTCAGCTTCAAGTGCATGATGCCGATATTAGGTTGTTGGTTTCCATCTGCATCACCAATCAAGTCTTCCGAATCAATGCCGTCCACAGCCAACCCTTCACTGCATTGCAAAGTCCATCTTCGCATATGCTTGCTGATGCGATCCAGTATCTCGGGAGAGATCATCCTCTTGGCGTATACATCGGTAAGTATAGACTCAAAAATCATGGATAAGTCATTGCAAGCGGAGTAATTCTGTGAATTTGTCGTATCACGCAGTTCAGATGTTGATGGAGGTCGACCAAGAGATGCGCTCATGAATAAGTCGAGAATGCGTATGCCTTTCCAGAGCTGTTCCCTTGCGCGAGCCTCTGTCTGTGAGAAGAGGGAGGATATATCGTGCCGATGCAGTCCAATTGCATATGCAGCTCGCACTCCCATTCCAAGGTACATGAAGGCTGCGTTGCGACGAGATGCCCCCAGAAGATACATCGCGATAAGAACCAAGGCTTGGATAGTGATGATGCCTGGCTCTTCTACCAGAGTGTCGACTGTCAGGTATCGAGCATAGTTGAAGAACGTCTCGGCCAGATCATCTTCGTCTTCTGGTCCTGTCTGCGCACCGATGGCAAAGACGAGGTAGTAGACACAACTAGCTGGGTCGGCAATGTCTTGTCCGTCCTCTATCCATTTGCGAATCCCTTGATCGAGTTCCTTTTGGTCGAACAAGAGTAGCACGCAATTGGTTGATTGCATGTACCACTTCAAGAGATAGTTGAAATCCTGCTCGCTCTGCTGTGGTGGGGGGTTTTGAGCACTGGACAAGATCCATCCTCGCCGTGTTTCAGGTGATGACTCGACGATGCCATGTCTCAATGGATCGTCAACAAGCGCACAGTCTCCTATGCTCCGCCTCACAATCCTCCGTATGTTTTGAAGGAATGACAGCGTCGCAGAATCTCCGATGAACATGTATTCCCCTCTGGTATCCTGTACAAGCCGCGACATCCGGGGAAGTCGCTCAGGTTGCGTATCAGAGAGCAATTGGGATGCTCCATCATCAACAAAGGTATCCTCCACCGAAGTCAATCCCGATCTGGAACCAACGGTTATACTCCCAGCGGGGGTAGGCTGTTCCGTGATACTCCCCAGTCTTTCAGGATCGGGACTCGGGAGCGAAGAAGCAAGAATGCGTTGTGCCCCAGGAACCGAACCCGAAGCTTCGCGACAGTCATGACCAAGACCTCGCTTAATGCAGCGTGCACAGGGGCGACGACCATCGCATCTTTGCTTGCGACGTTTGCAGCTTTCGCAAGCTTCGGCGCAACGTCTCCTTTCAGAGTCTCGGACCCTCCTGGTAGGCATTGGGAATGTGGTCTGGTCTGGTCTGGTCGTGTGAGGGTTGAATGAAGCCGCGGGCCGCCAACTGTCGGATATGGCCTGGTCTTTATTGGTTCGTTAGGTGACGGATGGGGAAGATGGGGTACTGGAATTAGGTGTCATGTCCGCTGACGTAAATTGGTCAAGACCCTCTGAATTCCTAGTGCCGGAGGGTAAATCCGGTAGCCGACGGTGGTTACTGAAGGGCATTTCAGTGCAGACTACGCTATTGATTTTAGTGAGTTAGGTTCAGTACCTCGAGCTGAATACGTTGATTATTGTCTGCATGTCAGAATACCACGGAATTAATAGCTGAGAACTGAGTAGTAGTCTTTAAATATTCATTCGTAGTCAGTTTAATCTCCAATCTATATCTAAGGTAATTTGGAAACGAATTCCTCAATGCCGACCGCGATCGCATCTGCTGCCTCTATGCAGTGCCAATGTCCTACTCCAGGTAAAACTTGCATCGTCTTTCTAGATTGATTGCAGCCCCAGCTACAATTCAAAGTCAGCGAATCTCTTGGATTAAATAGAGTAGAGACGATCCAATACTTACGCGTCGAAGATCTTTTGCGCATCAGCCACAGGGCTCGTCTTGTCCTCTTCTCCAGCCAAAACGAGCACCGGGGAGCTGATAGTCGAGTATGAAGGTACCTCTGCCTTCGCAATGGCTCCGCATAAAGCACTATATCCTTCTGGCTTCTGTGACAGTAGAAGTGTCCTAATGAATGCCTTATGCAAAAGAGTAGCCTTGGAGCCTGTGGCAGCGAAAGGAATAGTTTCGGCCATTGGTTCCATTCCATCTATAGTGTCATGTCAGCCAAGAATCGGGATCCGAGAGCTAGAAAATACTGGCCTTTCTTAACTGTCTCTATTCGAGCATTGAAGATATCTGCCAATGCAGCTCTGGGTAGCACGGGACCGAGGAGAACTGCTCCCTGTAAACGGCATTTGGACGCCAACATGGGCACAACAATACCGCCCATCGAATGTCCAACAGCGACAATGTTATCTGAGGGTATATCCAAGCCTTGTAGTAAGCCTAGAATATCTTCCACGATAGTTTCGAAAGTAGGAGCTTCAACTCCAGACACCAGTTGAGACTGGGCGCTTCCTAGGCCTCTCTTAGCAACCGATTACAGGCACCCAACATGGAAGTTCTTACCATAGACATCTAGTGCAACTGAAGTATATCCTGATTCTGCAAGCTGGTGCATGACAGGTATGTAGAATGTATGAGACGAACCCAGCCCGTGAATGAATACCAGCACTGGGTTGGGGCCTTTAGGCTGTACCTTACCGTCTACGCGAGCGTAAAACAGCTTCTTGCTTCTGACTTCAAGGAATGGCATGGTGTTTCGATATCAGCCACCGGTATCAACAATAGAATATCTGGAAAGGTGAAGTGACTGTGCATCGACTTGTCGATATAGCCTTGTTGATTATGCTATCTCGCAACTGAAATGCCTCAGAATGTATTAGCGTGGGAATTGGAAGGGCGAGTTTTGGTGTCGGAAGCCGGATGAGAGAGCTTCGGCAATGGGGTCAGCCGACTTCCACTAACGCACGCTGCTACGAAATATTGGGTCTTGGTGACACGATCATTAAGTAGTGTTGATTCCACAGCATGAGGCTTGGAAAATATAGTGGATATCTTTTAATCCGATTTGCCGTCGGTTTCCGCATAGTTCTCATTTCGAACCGAATCGTGTATGGCCGTATAAAGGCTTCGTCTTCACAAGCACCTCGCATCACCACTTAAGTGGATGTTTCCGCCTGACTAATCACAACTAAACACCGTCACGATGGGTAGCATTAACAAGAACGAATATTCCTCAGTGGAGGAGAGTAAGCGCATATTTAACTATCTGTGCGATCAATTCGATGAGACAGCTCTGCCGGCTGGTGTCAAGCAGCTCCGAGACAGTATCAAGTTTACATCAAGCCGTGATGCACCATATTTCCCCATTCCTTTCAAGGAGACAGAAACAACCGCGGCGCTGAAGGCTGTCGAGGGTGCTGTGGCATGCCTGCTAGCTGATTCAGTGGCCGGGGAATCTCAGACTAGAAAGATCAACGTCGACCTGGAGAAGACGACGGCTTTTCTTTGCCAAGCATACATGGCCAAGGTTGGTGGTCTTGGAAAGCTTGACCCTGGTGTGAAGGCTAAGCTCAAAGGTCAGTATCTGTGAAAGTTTTATTACTTACTGAGAGAGACACTAACAATGCCCAGACACCGATTTGCTGCAAGCACAATCCAACCCATATCGCCGTATGTCGGCGAATCTCTATGAGACCAAGAACCCTGGAGAATACTATCACATCCATGGATCTCTTGAGGCTTCTACGACACTAAAGATGATAGGTCTTGAGCCTTTCAGGCCTGATTTGCAGACTCATGAGAGCATAGTGGAGGCCATTGAGCCTGCAGTGCAGAGATTCAGCGTGCAAGAGTTGGAGAGCATGAATGCCGCTAATCGACAGGCTGGAGTGCCAGCTTTGAAGCATGAGGACTTTGTCCAAACCGAGCACGTAAGTACCTGACACCTCTGACTTATTCGAACTCTGAAACTGACAGACTATAAGGGGAAAACAAACATGGCCCTTCCACCATGGTCGGTAGAAAGCCTCGAGTCAGAGACACCAAAATGTCCTTTGACTCCAAGCCCAGAACAACCCACAAGGATTCTCTCAGGTCTCAAGGTTCTTGAGCTGTGTCGTATCATCGCTGGACCCATCATCACCCGTATCCTCGGCGAGTACGGCGCCGATGTTCTCAAGATCACAAGCCCCAATCTTAGCGACGTGCCTTTTTTCCAGGTAGACGGAAACATGGGAAAGCACGCTGCAGAACTGAACTTAAAGTCGGAGGATGGGAGGGCCGAATTCGAGCGCCTCCTTGCTGAAGCAGATGTTGTCGTCGATGGATATCGACCCGGGGCTCTGGAGAAGCTTGGATACGGCGCTACTGCGCTTACAAAACTTGCCAAGGAGCGCGGTAAGGGTTTTGTGTACGTGAATGAGAACTGCTTCGGGTATCAAGGAGAATGGGCTGGTCGTCCTGGATGGCAACAAATTGCAGACTGTGTAAGTCTTCTAGGAGAGGTTTGATACACAGATACTAACAATGACACAGGTCAGTGGCATCGCCTGGGAGCAGGGTCGTTTCATGGGTATCTCAGAGCCCATGGTCCCTCCTTTCCCCATCTCAGACTACGGAACAGGTTGTATCGGCGCCATCACAGCATTGGTAGGTCTCTACCACCGAGCTACCAAGGGTGGATCATGGCACGGAAAGGCCTCACTTCTTCACTATGATCTATTGCTCTTCAAAGTTGGGCAATACTCCGAAGAAGTCAAGGAGAGATTGAGACAGGATATTGGCCCTGACTTCCTCGCTTTGCGACATGCGCATAGCGTCGATCAGATCTCTGGAACGGCGCTACTCAGAATGAGGGAGATATACCCCGAGCTCTTTTCGAGTGATAAGTATGTCGAGAAGTGGTACTCTAATGCGTACAAGGCTGAGGTGGAAGCTGTGCCGCCCGTGGTGGATATTGAGGGTGTTGATGTTGGTTTTATGAGGGCGAGTCGGCCGAATGGTGCGGATAAGCCGACGTGGGATTTTGGTGATGAGCCAGACCACAAGCTGTCAAAGTAAATTTCTATCATTGAATATCTAGTATCTATTTTATAAAGTAAATCACTTCGATTGTAATTATTCTTCCTACCATAGTATCGCGACATCCTAGAATTCTATGGTGGCCGGTTGATCATGATTCTCCTTCATGAGACTCCCGCTGTTACAGCGGCCTAACTTGGGGCGGTCACAGGTTCCATTCCTAGCGGCTACAGAAGGGCCAGTCCACTATTCGACGGCGTCGGCATCAGGGCGGATTCATTCCCCTCACCTTTGTACATCCGATCGGCGTGTCCCGACATCCGAAGAATGTGGCACCAAGACCAACTCAATTGTTGCCGAGACTTGTAAATGCAATCATGTTTCTGGTTGGCTGAGAAGTTCAACCCCGCAGATGCAGCCGAAAGTCCCTTAGCCGCACCTTGTTCTCTCTATATCCGAATCGAACCATGAGTTGGTGCATTGCGGGGTCAAGACACCATCTTTGTATTGAATCCATTTCCTAAGCCGAATCTCGAAACCCTTTATTAGAACGTCGACCAGCAAAGTCATCTTCTTTCACAATCATCTATATACCCTTCATTTTCCATATATCCTTTGGCCCAATTGTCTTACAAATCAAACCCTACACTCTCCACTTATATCCAACACATAGCAATAATGGCGCCATCAGCAGAGGCAACTGGCGGAAACGCCAATGGAGTCGCTAAGGAGGAGGGCCTCGGTCAGGCCTTCACCAAGCAAGTCATTGACTCTTTCGGTCCCAAGACTGATCCCCGAATGAGAGAGGTCATGTCCTCATTCGTTCAACACATGCACGACTTTGCACGCGAGACGCAACTTACCTGCGACGAGTGGATGTCGGCTGTTCAGATGATTAACTGGGCTGGTCAAATGAGTACCGAGAAGCGAAATGAGGGACAATTGATGTGCGATGTTATCGGTCTCGAGAGGTATTTGACTTACTGTCCCTGTTATATGTGGCTTTTCTAACATTTATTCAGTCTTGTCGACGATATTACACACCGTCAAGCAGCTAAAAATGGTTTCTCTGGAACTGAGACTGCCATTCTCGGACCTTTCTGGCGCCACGATACACCCACTCGTGAGAATGGCACTACTATCTCCTTCGATACGCCCAGTGATGGCAAGGTTGCCTACTTGTACGGTACTGTGACATCGGCAGCAACGGGAAAGCCTATCCCTAATGCCTCCGTCGAGGTTTGGCAAGCATCCACAAACGGTAAGTGCTTATCTTACGGATTCTCTCTGCATATGCTGACACCACACAGGGTTGTATGAGCAGCAGGATGATAAGCAGGTTGAGCACAACCTGCGTGGCAAGTTTATCACAGATGACCAGGGTCGTTACTCATTCTACTGCTTACGGCCTACTCCTTATCCCGTAAGTTACATGTTTCGAGTCTCCTACCCCCGTTCAAAGGCTTACTTTTTCCAAGGTCCCCGAGGATGGCCCTGCAGGCAAGCTCCTTCACCTCTTGGACCGCCACGTGTACCGTCCAGCTCACTTGCATTTCATGGTAAGCCCAATTCCGACATGGCCAATCGCACAAGATCTAACGCGCCACAGGTTATTGCCAAGGATCACAAGTCTGTCGTAACTCAGATCTTTGACTCTGACTCAAGCTACCTCGATAACGATAGTGTCTTTGCTGTCAAGGATGGTCTAACAGTGGACTTCAAGCCACGAAAGGGAGATTCCCAAGCAGAGTGGGAGTTGGAGTACAATATGAGTCTCGCGACAGAGTAGAGATATCTAGATTTGTTGTTTCTCATAGTCATAGCGGAATTGTATTGGATTTCTTTCGTGTTAATCATGTGAAACCGTCTAGGCTGCGGTTAGTGATGAATAATCCCATCGCGGCGATGTAAGGAAAGTTTCGTATTAAGCCTATTGAAAGACGTTTTCTTCGGGTAAAAGCCAGTCTTAACTCTTGTAAGACCCGAAGTTTTGATGTTTAACATGTGTAGAACTCTGTCGGGAAAGCTTATGCAGACAGCCTATCGAAAACTCTATCTATCAAAGCCATAAAGTCATCTAGCTACCAGCCCCGGGGTTACTATTCTCTTACGGTGCGAGGAGTAAAAGTATGATGTAGCCTTCCAAAAAACTGAGTCGGAAGTTAGATACATAGTCCGATGCTAATTCGTTGCAACGGCAGACAGATAGGGAATCACTCATCTCCACTTCGGTTCTGCAAGAGAGCCTCACTTCTCGTGCTAATCTAGGCACGCTGTAACACATATAGCATTTTTAGCAGGACTTCTATCAGCTTCTCAGCTAGTTCGAGTTAAAGGTCTTTGAAGAATTCTTCACGGCCTACGCGTTGAATATAATTACCAGGGATATCATTGCATGCCTGAGAACTGATCTGTTCTTAACTACATTCGTAAGATCTCGATGTGAAGGATCTGAAGACTCTTAAGACTGCATGTTAACAGCAAGGAAGTCCTAATGATATATCCCCAGACCCAATATCATCGGCGTCACTACAAGATAAGATTTTCAAGGTGAAGAAACAGTCACAATCTTGTCATGATATCATGATCATGCATCCTTACTTAGAGTGTAACGCAAGCGGAGATCAGCTTATTTTTAACCGACTCAGGCATTGGTATCGGCCAGGCAATGCATGGCTAACTTTCCATTGAATGTGGTACAAGTCCATTGCAAGTGGTTTCACAGGATTAATGATCATGTCATGAAGTTTAAAGTTTGAGATAATCCACCGAGAAAAGGACACATAGCGATAGCAACTACCCAGTGACTCATATTTGAAGAGTCTACATCTCATTATGTAAATCTTCTCTGGTCATAATTTTGCGAGTTCATCTGGATATTTATAATCTGTGATCTAGAACAGGGTAGGTACCCTACATCCTCGCTCTGACTAAAGTTTACCTTAGTATGCACCCCGCATTCTACCAATTACAACATCACCAACTGCAAATGCCGAACAAATCACGTAATGCTAATGGTGTTTTGATGCAACTAGATAATTCTTCCCCGGATGTTTTTGGAAGGCGTGTCACATTCGGGATAGTTCACCGGAAGACTTCGGTCTGGGGTAGAAGATTGATTGGTACGTAAATCCGACACGTGAGCGGTCGCCGGTTTATCGTCCGACCCACCGTCCGGGAGCGATTCCGGAGATAGTGCAGATGCCCATAATTGGCTGGGCAAAGGATGTTCCGCTCCTAGATAAGAGATATGGCCAATAGGGGACACCTTGTTGGCAATACGCGGTTCACGTTCGCTTGGTCTTGGCTTATGATATAATATCAATATCAATCACACCTCAGCCCAGCTCAGTACCGAACAAATTGAGACATCACCAAAATAACAAAAATACCCTAGAAACCTGCAATGAGTCGCGCAGGGTTCAGGCAGCTTTCGCTGCTTCGGACGTCAAAGCAATGCTTATCGACCCGATCCCTAGCAACCCTTGCAAGGTGGCCGAACCAGAATGCAATTGCGCGGTCAGCGCCAGCTTCAGTGACCAAGCTGAGAGCTCGACCTTTCAGCACAACACGGCCCCGCAGGATGGAAGAGGAGATGGAGGATGAGTCGAGCTCGTACAGTGAAGCTGATCATGAGCATGCTGTCATCTCTACCTTTGATTTGTTCTCAATTGGCGTTGGCCCTTCTTCGTCTCACACCGTGGGGCCAATGCGAGCTGGCAACATTTTTGTCAACGATCTTATCGATGCTGGGTTGCTTCCCAAGGTCAACAAGATTCGTGTGGCTATCTATGGAAGTCTTGCGCTCACAGGTGAAGGCCACATGACGCCTTCAGCTCTGCTCCTGGGTCTCGAAGGCGCTGACGTGGAAACCGTCGACACGGGATACGTTCCCACTCGCTTCAACGATATCAAAGCTAGCAAGAAAATCTTCCTAGGCCGGGGTCTGGCTGCCGATGGATCCAAGGGCAAGGAAATCGACTTTGACTACGACAAGGAGTTCATCTGGGAATGGGGACGTAAGCTCCCCCAGCACAGCAACGGCATGCGCTTCACTGTCTTCGACAAAGATGGCTATGTCCTTGCAACGAACGACATGTTCAGCGTTGGAGGCGGTTTCGTTGTCAATGGCGCTCTCAGCATAGCGCCCCAGGAAACGCTTTCTCCAAATGCCCCCGCACAGCTCGATGACCCCGATTTCGAGTTGACGGCCCATCCGGCTGATTTGGCCGAAAACATGTACTACAAGGAAATTCGGCGATCCGATGCCGCGGGAGATCGCAGGACAGGTTCCGAAGTCAAGGTCCTCGACGAAGCCAATGAAGGACCGCAGGCCCTCCTCGGAGAGTCAGCTGAGCCAACCGGCCTCTCCACCGATGTCAAGTCCGAGACCAAGAGCACCAGCTCATCACCCCATCCGCGGTACCCATTCCGAGATGCCGCTAGTCTACTTTCTCTATGCCGCAAGCACAACCTCACAATTGCGCAGCTGGTGTATGAGAATGAGAAGAGTCTGGGCTACACGGATGAGGATATCTATCGCAAGATCTTCAAGATCTGGGGCGTCATGGATGCTAGTATCCTAGAGAGTGTCCAGGCGCCCACTGGATCAAAACTTCCTGGTTCTCTCAAGCTGCATCGACGAGCGCCCGCACTTTACCGCCGATTGACTCGAGGACTGTATCCTTCATCTACTGCGGATACTTCTGCTGCTCAGCTGGAGCACAAGTTCTCCTCACCTGACCCCAACATTGGTGAAGATGGCGCTACTTCGCAACCAAGCGCTCTCGCTACTCCATCATCCACTTCCACCGCTTCGGTGCCGGAAAGGTTCACAGCTGGCGGTGTCCGAAAGCGTGGACCGCCAAGGATACACGGTTCTCTGAACCATCCCATCGCTCCAGCTCCATCGCGCCGTACGACATTCCCAACCATGGACTATCTCTCTGTCTACGCTATTGCTGTCAACGAAACCAACGCTGGAGGTGGCCGAATTGTCACGGCGCCTACCAACGGTGCTGCGGGTATTATTCCTGCTGTGCTCAAGTACACTACCGAGTTCATCAGTGATGACCCCGAGCGAGATATTCCTACTTTCCTCCTCACAGCTGCTGCCATCGGTATGCTTTACAAGCGAGGTGCCACCATTTCCGCTGCTGAAGGAGGATGTATGGCTGAAGTAGGTGTCGCCTGCTCCATGGCTGCTGGCGCCTTCGCAGCATGCATGGGCGCCAGTCCTGAGACCATTGAGCAAGCCGCTGAGATTGGTATCGAGCACAACCTCGGCTTGACCTGCGATCCTATCGGCGGTCTTGTCCAGGCTCCTTGTATCGAGCGAAACGCTCTAGGTGCCACAAAGGCTATCTCCAGCGCCAACTTGGCCCTCAGCAGCGAGACAGGTACTCAACGTGTTAGACTGGATGATGCCATCCGCGCGATGCGCTTGACAGCCAAGGGCATGAGGAACGAGTTCAAGGAGACCAGTCTGAGTGGATTGGCTACGAGTGTTCACATTAATATTCCAGTCAGCGTGCCTGACTGTTAGATGAAATTTGTGTATTTAGCGAGCGAAATAAGCAAACAAAAACAGGGACTGTTATGGGCGTGGTCTTGGGATTTTAGAAATAGAAATTCGCTCTTATTGCATAAGGCTGAGCTAGAGTAGCATTGTGGGTATCACGTGCCGAATGATGATAGTTAGCCGCATAATCTGGAATAATCTCTCAGCGCATCCATCAATGAAACCTGTACAACTGTGATGGACAACCACGAGAGCCACATCAAGAGGCTTGGAGGAGAAGGTGATGAAGGTGATGAAGGAGAATTGCAGTCAATTTGTCCATGCTGCTTCAACCTTGATGCCCTCTTGGTGGATGAAGATGACAATGATGACGTGAGAATCGATCAGAGCGAACTTGTAGTATCGATACGTCGAGATGATGAGCAGTTGAGACACGCGGCAGACGATGGTTGTGAGAGTTGCAGATTTATGTTGAAAGCAATGGAGTAAGTCATGGTCTATGCGCCATGTTTATTCGCATGAGCCACTTGAGAGCAACAATCTGATGCTTCATAGATACTATAACTTGCTACCTCCAAAAGCACCTAAAGACACCTATCAGGATACGTCTACGGCACTCGGGACCTCAATGGATCTAGGCCTAAGTTGGAAAGGAAATCTTCGCCTGCGACTCCGACTACCGATAGGACCTGGGAACCCAGAGATATCGTTTGGTAACCCCGCTCGGTCACAGATCTTCCTTCAGCTATACGGCGATGAAGGTGTGTAGTTTACTAATTCTGTTTTCCATTGACTGACGAATAATAGCACAAGGAGAGTCACTGAAGCACATCAAGCCCCTGCCAGATATATGCGATGACCATCTATCAGAACAAGGTCTCAGCTTCATCAATTCTTGTCTCAAGATTTGCGAGGAGAATCACAAGCATTGCAAACAGAACGACACCAGCTTACCCACACGTGTTTTGGATATTGGAGTCAGTGAAAGTAGTCACGTACGATTGATCGAGACGATAGACAAGGAAGCCGAAAAGTACGTAGCGCTAAGTTATTGCTGGGGAAGCAATCCTTCCATCAGGACCATGGCCGAAAACATCGAGGAGATGAAGTCTGGAGTCACACTAGAGCGGTTACCAGCAGCATACGTGGATGCGATAGCACTGACCAGACAGCTGGGTGTCAGATATATATGGATAGATGCACTATGCATCATTCAAGATTCACAGGCGGATTGGGAAAAGGAATGCTCGAAGATGGCTGAAACATACACCAACGCCTATCTTACTATTGCGGCTGCATCTTCAACATCCGTGACAAGTCACTTTCTGAAGCCTCGGCTTGAAACGCCGCCACAGGCTCCGCACTATAACCGTCAAGTTTTCAAAACGGCGGTGACGGGCAATAACGGCAAGGGGCTTGTCTCAGTCAAGGCGAGACTTATGCAGGCAACCGGCGCTCACTGGCAGTGGCAAGACACCCAGAACGATCAGCAGCCACTTGTCGAGCCACTCACGCAGCGCGGCTGGACACTGCAGGAAAAGATCCTCTCAACCCGTCTTCTGTCGCTATCCGCGTCGGAGATGGTCTGGACTTGTAGGGAACGGATAGCATGCGAGTGTGGTTCGCGATTGAACCATCAACGCGAGTTTGGTGGTACACCGCTCAGTCAGATTTCCCGACGGAGTGAAGCGTTCAACTTTTGGCACAAGATTGTTGAGAACTATGCTAAGAGAAATCTCACGCGGTCTGAGGACAAGCTCCCTGCTATATCTGCTATAGCAGCTATCGTGCAGAAGAAGATAGGCTCAGACTATATCGCTGGACTATGGGCGGACAATATCGAGCTTGATCTGCTGTGGCGTCGACCAGCATCAACGACAGTCCAATCAGCCAGTTCGTGTTATATTGCGCCAAGCTTCAGCTGGGCTTCGGTAACGGGCGAGATTGACTATCTTTGTTTCCGCAACGGAAAATGGCCATACGAGAAAGCGGCCAAGGTTCTTGAGGTGACTTCAGAAACCGGGCCAGATGCGCCGCTTGGAAGGGTGATGAAAAGCAAACTGGTCGTACAGGGACCAATAGCCACAGGATATGTCGAGCGACAGGGCCCACACGGCTGGTTTGTTGTGCGACTCGGAAGCACGCGTCTATTCTTCTTCCCAGACACTGTGCTTTCAACTACTACGATCGCTGATGGGGGATCGGAAGTGTCAGTGTGCAGAAGATCTCATGAGCATGGCAGGGAAGAGCTTAGACAGACGCTGCAGAGACTAGACCCGAAAGGGAAATCCAAGTCTGAGTACGAGGGGACTACTCGAATTCGCTGTTGGGTGCTGAGACTGGGAGCATATTCTATCGGTAAAAGGGGACCGAAGGACCACGAGTGGTTGGTGCTGGGGAGGTCAGCCACGCAGACGGAGGAGCCCGAATGCTTCGAGCGGGTTGGTTGGGGATGGATGAAGAACCATGATGAGGAAGAGCGGATATTTGCACAGGAAAGCACGAGTATTATAACTATAGTGTAACTATTGATCAATAGATGAAACAATTGACTAGTTGGAACCTAATTGCGCTGATACCGGAACATTTGGTGCGTGGACACCAGGTAGCTGGAATGGAATGTCAGCCAAGCCATTGCTCATAGTGCGTAACTCCCAAGATTAACAGACGGCAAAAGGGAAATAAAGAAGCGACTAGACTGGATTAACCCCCGCCACTGAGTGAGATTGTTATCACCAAAGTGGAACCTTTTGCATACGACAGCCCCAGCCCCAGCCCAAGCGAGGCCCAGGCCAGGCCACCATGACATGAGTAGACTAAGAATGGAGGGGGGATCATGGCGATCGTGGACCAATGAATTAAAAAGCCACTGGTGACATTTTCGGGGTTTGTAACGTTATTATTATTTGCCTCTCTCTCACTCTGGAGCTGAAACTGAATTAGGGGCGCCGCCACAGAATTAATTAACTGAGTCACCGAAGAGTGTGAGTGAGAGTGAGTGTGTCGCACCTACTGCCAAGACAATGAGAGAAATGACAGCCCTGCTAATGCTGTGTTGATCTTGCAGCCAAGCCAACAGAAAGATGGAACCGGTATAGGTAAGGTTATAAAATAAGCTGACAGAAAAGACAAGAAAAGAGAATTAAACCAACAAACAGTACAGTAACCAACATATTCTGTTCTGATCTGATCTGGTCTTGGTCTGTCTCAATCAACTAACTCTGCTGTACGGAAAATCCGTGCGGGGTCGGACCAGCTAATGTGTAACATTTCACCCTCGCTTGGTTGGTTGCTTTAATTATTGTCCGTCTCTGGTCAATCGCATTAGATCCTTGTTTTGCTTGGCTACCCTACTGTACCTCTGAGGGTGTGGGTGTCAAAATAAAATGACCTAAATGCTGGTCTAAGCGGGCATACGGTGACTAAGTTATTCCGTCTTATATGCTTACAGCGGTTAATTCCTTCTGACACCCTGGCGACCCTCAACGCAATGCAAGCTGCAAGGTAGAATCACTCAATCTTTTAACCTTTACTCTTACTTTCTTTTACTGCGCCGTGTGTTATGGCCGATCTGTAGGATACTGTATCCGTGCTTTTTGCCTATCTTATTACTCTTGTTTTGCATTTGTTTGTTGGTTACACCACTTTCCCTTTTTTTTTTTTCATTGCTTTTTTTTTTTCTTACTCCTTCCCCTTCCCGTCTTTCCTTCCTTCCTTCAAGGGATTGACTGTTCCACAAAGAACGGCAGGCATTCCCGCCCCAACGTCTCTTTCCCTTTCCTTCCCAATTTTTTTTTTACTCTTACCCGGCCGGGCTACTCGGTCTTCTCTGTCTGTGCCCCTTGGAGATCCCCGCTGTCAACCGTCACGCGAACCCTGAAATGACTTTTCACCCGTCACAATCGGACACCTCTTTTCATTCTCGGTCCAGCTCCAGTAACATCCCCACTAGCCTTGACCCTAGTCAAAGCCCATGTCCAAGCCCAAGCCTAAGTCCAAGCTCCAGATCCAGGTCAATTTGTTCAGGCCAGTCTATGCCTATACTCGTACCCGCACCTACCGGCCGCCCTCTTCTCGATCGCATCCAACAGGAGCTGAATGCATGTGCATGCAAGCGGGGCCTGCCAAATTCGCCCGCGCCCGAAACTAATCCCCCCTACAAAACAGTCAAACAGGACAAGGACCTTACCTCTACTTCTATTCCTGCTGACCCGACCTGCGTCTGCATTAGCACCAGCGCCCAGGAAAAAGACAAGATTCGTGCAATCATCATTCGTAAACAACAGCAAATTGAAACCGATTACCAAGACAGAGCCAGAGCCACGTGCAGGGATACTCAAGTGGCGTACACGCGCCATGTCAACAGCCCAGCAAATTCTCTCATTAACACACTCCAGATCCTCTTCAGCCGCCCGGGGCTGAAATCCCTCGACATGAATTCCGCCAACTTGATTGACGCTGTCAATCTCAGCGCAGACACAGATGAGGCCTCATCATCTATTTCAGCACAGAAGCGAAATTCTAGTTTAGGGAGACGATACAGAACCAACTTCACAACTTTTACCGCCAATCGCCACGGGGTCTTTGAGGTGCGATACGCTTACGTGGTCCCAACGAGGTTTAATCTCACGATACTGACTTTTTTATTTTTCACCAGGCGCGCAAAAGGAAAGGGAGTCATAACGTCGCACACAGTAGCAAGCGTGCGCGGGTAGAGTGTACACGAAAATCAGTGCATTACGACGCGGTTTATCAAAATAACAGGGCGGCCAAACAGCACATCATTGTTCGCAGCCCCACTGATATTTCGAAGCAACCTGGAGAATACCACATCATACGATGTGACACCCATAACATTAGCTTTGACAAGAACCCTGTTCACAACGCCGCGAAGCATTTGCGCGCGCAACACAACGTAGCGGACGCTGATCATGACACCGTCATCGAGTACTTTGGTGTTAAGGTTATCGAATGCGACGATGAGAAGTTGGAGCAAAACAACAAGGCCGCTCAGGAAGCTTTCAAAAAAGGACAGAATGGCACCGACGATTGCATCATAGTTCAGGGAGATTTGCCTCCAGTGGAATCTCCACAAACGACAAGATTCAAAAAGCTGAGTCTACCGGCCCAACGCATAAAACGTCGGAAAGCAACACGGTCGCAACTCAGAAAGGGAAAACAGGAAGACTATGACTACGAACTCGAACTGGTTCCCGGCAAAGTGTACGCCATCTACTGGAACGAGACCAAATCGTGGTTCCCCGCCCTACTCCTCCCTTTGCACGATTTAGCGTCGATTGGTATTCATGAGTCATTCCTTAAGATGGGCCTCGTCAGACCAACACCGCTATGTTACGAGTACGACAGCTCGAGCCAAACATTTACCTGGGCCAACGGCTACGAGGATGGCGGACCTCAGTGCCTGGAACGGCACTACCCGTTTATCTTTTTTGAAGAGGAAGAGAAGAAGTTTCCCGAGGAATGCCAAAAGGCGTGGATACCGCTCTATGATATCATGCCCTGGAATGAGGACGAAGCTAGGAGGATCGACCACAGCGAACGAGCCTTGAAATACCTACGAGAGAAAGCAGCAGAAAACCAGCGAGAGATTCCAGATTCGATAGATGAGGGTAAGTCTTTACGAACTGGTACGTTGAAATATTCTGACCTGGAGTGCGATCAAGTATCGGAATCGGGCTCCAACGAATCTGAGCTTTCTTCACTAGTGTCAGAATCTTCTGCAGGTCAACAACTTGCAGAGGAGGCTAAGGCCGCGAACCCCGATACTCTCGACGAGCCAGAATTACCCGAACAGCCCACTGAGGCTTCCAACGGTATTGGCGTCCATCAGCAGCACGAGACGCGACCAGAGAGTCAGCCGGAGGAATTGTCGGATGATCATGAGATGGAGGACGCTTCTTATGATACCCAGGAAACCCATATCCCACAGATCGACGACCCAGAACCCGAGATCAACGAACCAGTAGCGACCGCAGTAGCTATGGCAGAGACAGCGGCGCAAGAGGGAGCGTCAAGAAACCAAGACATTCAACCGGAACAATCTCAGGCTCAAAGGCGAGACGCACCAGCCGCAGACGATGATGAGATGGACCTGAGCCCCTCAGAAGCAACAAGCGAGCTCAATGAAGATGCGAGAAATCGCCCACTTGAAACTACTTCTGAGGCACAAGAAGTCACCGAACCACCGAAAGAAATGTCCGAAGATGCAGATGACAGCGCGGAATCAGATATCCATATGATGGAGGCTGACGAGGAGGATGCGGCAAATGAGAAGCCAGAACAAGATGACGACCAGACGAGAATGAAACCCCAGGACGACTCTGTGCAAGACGAACCCGCGCGCGAGACTAATACAGACGAGGCCAAGAATGTATCGAAGGAACCAGACCTAAACCTCCAATCCGAGGTGGATCATTCGGCAAAGTTTGAATCTAGATGTTCTGGGGAGTCGGGTTTACCGATATGCAAACCTGGAGAGCAGCCAGGATCAACACGTGAGATTGATCAGGATGGCCTCAAGACTAAGGAATCGGCCAATAAGAAAATCGCAAATAAGACCCTCCCAAAGCTGAACTCGACGCCCAAAGAACTAGCCTCAGCGGAGAAGGCTGCTTCATCCGAGGAAGTGAGCTCTGCAGAGAACCTGAAAGTGTCAGCTTCGCTCGACAAACCACAACAAGGCTCCCTCTCATCAGCCGAGCTCGAAACCCTATTACAGGAAGGTGAAAGTTTGTATGACCAGCTTTCACATTCCGAATCCATTTCACAGCAAGATACCAATACCCCTCCCAGTTCGACTTCCTCTGATGATAGTAGTCTTATGATGGCTCATAACCCCTTCGATGGTATGATGGTTGAATCGAACTCTGTTGAGACTGAGACATCTCGATCACACGTCAGGATGGGTGAAGACGGTGGTAGGCCTAGTAGTCAATCGCTGGCCAAGGAAAGTTCAAGCCAACATCATCCTTTATATGCTGAAGTTGGCGAACGAGCATCCCTCCACTCTCGGTCAGTGTCTCTTAGTAGCGAGACACAGCGGTTGTCACTGGACGAGGCAAGCCAGCGAGGTCCGGCACCCAGCAACACTGTACAGCAACCTTCCTACGCCGAGATGGGACGTGGTGCTTCGACGCCGTCGCGACCTTCTACCAGAGATGGCAGGGTTTCTCAGCAACATTCTCCTATAGCTTCAACGACCCAACGTGCTTTCACACTGGCAAATTCATTCACCGCCATCAACCAGTCCCTTGCACGACCTTCTCCATACGCCAGCACTGGTCCAAGAGCATCTACGTCTTCACGGCCATCTACTAGAGACCGCGAGATTAATCATCAGCATTCTCCCTATTCTGAAATGGGCCAGCCCGCTTCCACGTCCGTACGATCAACTACAGAACCCCCACCTCGAAACTCATCGGGGCCGGGAGCTTCTTCGCACTCTCGTCCGCCACTCAGAGGTGGCGAAGGAGTACAGGTTCAGCCACCTAAGCGACGAGAAGGCTTCGAGGGAGCTCATCATGAGGCTCGATTAGTGTCGAAGTCGCCGCCAGTTCAGATGCCACTTCCTGGAGCTGCGGCAAGGGATAGGCCACAAGTGCAGTCAGGCAGTCCACTACAGCAAGTGACCGCTTCGCCATTAAGGGCACCTTGCGAAGTATCACAGCCTAGCGGCATGCGCCCACCTTCACAAGCTGCTGACGGTCCACGACAGTCGGCTGATGCTCCTTCAATAAGCTCTGGGGGTCTTCGACACCCGCATGCGCAGTACATCCCATCGCCACCTGCGGTGAATATGGCATTATCAAATCCTGGATTAGCATCCAGCCAGTGCCGAGAGACAACCCCCTCATCAGCTCATGAACCGACCATCAGGAATGTGCAACCCACACCTGCATCTCGAGCAATTTCCAACCCGGCTATTACGTCCCAGCCGCCCTATGCGCCAGCCACCTTCGGCCGCCCTTCTATCAACGGTCATGTAGTTCGCGAGGGGTTGCCTTCAAGACAGCCAGCATTACAAAGCCCCCGGCTCCCTTCTATTCCCCAAAACGCTCCCGCGCCGCCTGTCACTGAGTCTCCAAGACTGTCCTATGCGAGCACCTCCCGATCGAGCTCCCTGTCTCAGGGTTACAAAGTACCTGTGACTCAGCCACTACCGTCACCCCGGGTGTTGGCAGGCGAGACATCACCCGCCCAGGACTTTCGTATACCAGCTTCACCACACCAGCCGGTTAGAGAGCTCCCCAGACCGTATGCGACACGTGGACAATCTTGGTCACACGTGCCGCCATCTCCGCAACAGACATCGGTGAGATTGCCTCCTCCAAGCACTCTTACCCATGGGCACCCGTCACCGCCGATCGGCGCATCTCCGCGCTTGCAAGCCATGGAAGTTCCTCGACCTGGCTCAGCCATTCATGGGAGTAGACCTCCCACATCTCCTCGACAGTACGCAATGAGTCTTTCTCGTCCAGGCTCTGTTGTTCATGGAGCACAGGCACCGAGCGCGGCATCGTCTCCACAACTTGCATCAGCATCGGCCACTTCACCAAGACCAAGTACTGCTAACAGCATACGTGGTCCACCATTAAATGCTATGTCCCCACGTCTAAGGACATCGTCGGTAGCACAAATGGAACCTTCTAGATCTTCAATTAGCGAGAGCCGGGGAAATTCTTCCCACGGACCCCTACCACCACTCCGTCACCAAGGAAGCAACTACATACCTGCTTCCTCAGTACCTGAGTACACCCGGGCGCCGCCGTCTACTGCAAACCATGCATATACACACCCCGACATCAATACCCAAAATCATCATGACCACTCATACTCATACAGAAGTGGTTCCCAAAACCGGGATTTAACACCACGGTCTCACAGGCCTGCTTACCAAGTCCCCGTTCAACAAGGAAACCCCCCACCGAGACTTGATTCTCTTCTCACCCTTGTCTCCCCGCCCGTCGCTTTAAAGATTCAAGAGAAAACCGGTATGGGTCACGATTTACAACCTGAGGATTGCCTCAACTACGATAACAAGTACCAATGTCTATTTTGTCGAATTGGTATCGCCGAGCGGGCGGTTTTTATTCAGCACCTGGACAGGTTTTGTCCTTATACTCAACCAGACCCTAATAAACCAAAACAGGCGAAACAAGTTCGCCGCTAGAAGTCATTATCTGTCAAGTTCAGATTACCTGCATGCCATCTTTGAGCATGTGCGAGTAAAGGAATACTTTCTTGTATATATTTGTGGGCAAGGAAAGCATAAAAAAGTCTCGGGAGGTGTTTTCTGACTGAGGAATTGTTTCCTTAGATTCGGCGTTAGGCTATTGTTTTGAGAGTGGTTAGGAGTTATCAATCTGGCTAGGAAGAATATTGGAGTAGGAGAATAGTTATACTGAAGTATTTACGCTTTTAACCCTTAAACCGTGCTAGTATGATAGAACTTAGAAGATTCATCGAATCTATTTTCACATGTTGTACTATCATGACACAAGTATCTACGCATGAGGCGTGCGTTTGACAGCGGATTCGAATTAAGACATCAGTAAGCTATCAACAACTAACACAAACTGTGCTCATTGAACCAACTTCTCGTCAGTCTTCGAGTCACTCGCTACTCCGCCTTCGACGCCAGCAGTATCAAGACCCAGCTGAGCCGTATCCCAACCTTGGCTCTGAAGATACTCGCGGAACTTTTGATCCTCGAGGGTAATAGTATCTTGGCCGATATGAGGAATGCAAAAGAAAACTATAAGAGCCGAAAGAATACACAGACTAGAGGATACCCAGAAAGGATATTGAGCGCTTTGAGTCTCGTTGCCACCAGCAGCCTGGATGTACGGAAACACATATGTGCCAACAAACGCGCCAATCTTTCCAATTGCCGCAGCAATACCGTAGTACCGACCTCGGACTCCAGTGGCGCATGTCTTGGCTGCAAGAAGACCGATATTGTTTCCAGGACCCAGTTCACCAAGAGCTTGGAAGATACCGAACACGACGGCGAAAGCAGCGATTTGGCTTGAGATCTTGTCATAGACACCAGCCATGATGAATCCGACAATGGCTTGGAGCGTAACACCGAGGATGAGGGTGTATCGGGGGCCGATCCAGTCACTGACAAAGGCACCGATCAAGGTACCTGGTAGATAGAACATGTTGACTACGGTGTTCCAGCCAAAAACTGTGGTGAGAGGTGCGTTGTCGCCGTAGATGCCTGATAGAATCGACGAAGAGTAGATACCGAAAGCGTAAGATGAGAACTAAGAATGTCAGCTAGAGGATCCACGTATAGATAGAGAGCTTACGTTGTAGAGGAACCAGACAAGGCTGACAGCGAAAAGTCTGAACCAGTAGTAGCGCAGAACCAATGAATATGGCGTTTGGCGTCTCATGGACTGCTTGGCAAATTCTTCAGGCTCTTTGAGTCGTAATCGCAGGACGAATAGGATAAGGGGAAAGACAACACCAATACCAAGACTGGTTCTCCAAATAGTACCATAGTTGGCGTTGTGAGCGGCGGCGGCAACGACATCTGTATAGTGTCAGCGATATGATAATCGATTGTTGAGGCAACTTACAAGGGACGAAAGCGCCAATGACGAAACCGAAATCGATCATTGAGTTGGTGAACAGGATGAACCAACGATTTCGTGTGCCTTTCTTCATCTGACCACTGGATTCTGCACATCCAACGCTACCTGCTGGATATTCACCTGAGTTTGTTAGCACAACTTGGTTGCCCACTGATTCAAAGAATGTTTACCTCCTATGCCAATACCAACAAAGAATCGCCAGGCAGTCAGCATGTTGAACATTCCAACGGGTTCACCGTGCCAATAGGATCCAGCAGCCAAAGCAGTAAAGATAATAAGGATAACAGTAGACACCATGAGCGTATTTGTTCGCGACCAGTGGTCAGCGAGGAAGCCAAATACTAGCTGACCAACGACGGTGCCTACAAAGGCAATATCAGAGACGTATTTGAATGCATTCGATTTGACATAGACATCGCCGTATTGTCGCCTCAGCGTAGTGTTAACGGAACCGATGACCTGAACATGTTAGGATATTTTTCACAAAGCGACGTCGTAAAGCTCACGTTGTTGATGTAGCCATCGGAGAAAAGGCCAGCACCGCAAGCGAATACTGGAAGAACTGTCTCCATCCAAGGTCGTTGAGGAATATCGTCTTGGACTTCATCGTTATGACGAGCCCCAACAGAAGCGTCGCTATCAGATTTCTTCCTAAAGCCTAGCATCGTGGTGTGTTCACTAAAGCTGATAAATCACAGTGATGTTGTGCAAAGAAGATAAAGTGCGTGCACGCCCAGTCACAGTTATACAAAGGGGAGGAAACAGGCAGAGTCACGTTTTGCGGTCAAGGAATAGGTGATGCCTCGGGTAAGAGCGATGGGCTCGGTGTCACAGGATGGATGTCTTGAATTTAAAGGAAAGAAGGAAAATCCCGCTAGACACGAAAGGATGGTACCTGTGAGGTAATGAGAGGGAGATAAGCTTGCAAGACCAGATGCGACCAACAGACGCTCCACAGTCCCAAGTCCTTTTCAGCAGCTCGTAAGACAAGTTCTACGAATCATTACGTACACGAGGACAGGCAGTCGCTTGGAATAACAGGTCGCCGACACCGAATCAACTCGGCAGGTCGTCCAATTGACTTTGACGAAGCCTCTATGAAGCGTCGATTTATTACCGAGTTTGGCTTTCCGTGGCTTGCTGCTCGGCTCAAAAATGCCGGAAATTGCCCTCCGACCTGTCATTGCGCAGAGCCTACGCTAGGACGAATATGTCAGGTGCAAGATGCCTGTTCGTTCCTCCTGATATCAATAATCAGCTGTTATTCTTTGTCAATCCATCGCTTCGCTGTTTAGTTGGCGATGGACCCAGAAATTAAGAAAAGGCCCGACCTGAGAGGAGGGTGGAATGGCTGGGGAAAGCTTCTGTTTAGCTTTCGAAGGCAGTAGAAACTACGGATAGAACCTCCATGCCCCCACAAATGAAATGGAATTGATGCGCTACAAACAGTGCTGTAGATCACGGGAAATTATTCCCTACGCACCGATGGGAATATCATGGGCACACGAGCATTTTCTACAAGGAGATTTTGCTACGGAAGAGGCGCTGCAATGTTCAGGTGAAGCCGATGTAACGTTGTTTTGGTGGCTGACAGACTGGTAGTATATGATTCGTAAACCCTTGCTCGACGCTAACGAAAACAGCCGCCTCTATAGCTCAGTGGTAGAGCGTTGCACTTGTAATGCAAAGGTCCATCGTTCAATCCGGTGTGGAGGCATGCAAAACTTCTTTTTGCTTTTTCAAGTGTAGTGTTTATTACACTCTCTGTCATCGCCAATGGTTTTGTTTTGTTTTGTTTTAGACTTTTACTCTACATCTTTATTGATCTCGCACTGAACTATACGTAGGGCTATTCGCGTCAAATAGTTATCTAAAGAGTGTAAACAAGCTTTCCTCCAGACACCTTATCAGCTCGCAGTTCGTCTAGTCCTTTCAGAATGCCTTCGAAACCATTGCCGCCTCGGTTAACATAGGTCTGTGGAGCCTTGAGTTTACCCTCCTCGAGGAGCTGTCGGGTGATCTCCCAAAAGTCCTTGGCAAACTCAAACTCATCAGGCTTGGGTGGTGTCTCAGAGCCCTTGACAAACCTCTCCCCAAAGATGGAGTACATCAGAGTAACATAGGGTCCGTCGACTTTGGGGTTCACGTCCAACAATTGCTTCTCGTCTACTGGAAGGAGAGTAGCGTACTTCCCGCCCTCTGTGCTTAGCGATCCGGCGCAGGTGGCTGCTCCTAGACCGGTGCAGTCCCAAGCGAGCTTCAAGGTATTATTCGTGTATTTGCGGATCTCCTCTGCAACGTTGGAAGATTTGTAGTCGAAAACGGCTTCAGCTCCAAGGGACTTGAGATAGTCGAAGTTGTGTGGGGAAGCTGTTGCGATGACTCGCAATCCTGATAGCTTGGCGAACTGGATGCCGTAGATGCCAGTTGCAGTGCTTCCGCCGTAGATGAGAATGAACTCGTCACTCTTCTTAGCCTCGTTGGGCAGCGGTAGATCCAGAGTCTTATAGAGTCCCTGACCCTAGTCGTTGATCAGCAGCTGGTTATCACTTTTGGCAGATATATACTTACTACAGTCGCGACAGAAATACCAAGGGTAGCAGCTTCTTCGTCGCTCACATTGTCCGGTGTCCTGATTTGAACATCGCCTTTGGCAACAATGTATTCAGCAAATCCTCCGTTCTCATGCTGCGTTCGATCACTAAAGAGGGTTAGCGACGAACCTCGATTTTCCAGTAAAACACTTACCCTCCATGCACTACTCCGCTAATACGATCACCCTTTTTGAAGGGCTTGGTCACTTTACTTCCAACTTCTTCAACGACACCAGCATAGTCGCATCCCATTCGGGAGCCAGCGTCGGCGACTTCAAAGTCGATATGCTTCCAGTCTGTGGGGTTGATACCAACAGCATTGACTTTAACAAGCACATAATCGTCACGAAGCTTGGGCTTTGGGACTTGTTGGATAGTGGCCTTGCCCTTTTCAACCATAACGATGGCTTTGGTAGTCATGATGGCGGTTTTGTATGAACGATGAGGAATGATGCGATTGATCTGGCGTAAAGACAAGTATGGAATTGTTGAGCTTTTGTAGAAGATTGAACTCCCTAGTGGCGTCATGATGGTGGACCAAAGTGACGATCTGCGTCATTTCATAAGTCTTTGTGCTATGGTACATATCATGCTGTGAAGCAAAGATTATAAATCCCCTTCAATGAACCGTATCGTGCACGGAGTTTTTGATAATAATTCCACTTCTAAGGAAACATCTTGGCTTCTTAACTCAAAACCATGAATTTATAAGCTCAAGTCTATCGATAATGCCTCTGATTGGCTACATGAGCTTCAACGTTATATATAGAAAAAATAGTATTCGTAATCAACTCTTCTTAATGAGCTCATACAGCGCTCATGATTGATCAGCTCTAATCCTTGGTAGCAATTGCGACCGTGACCAACGCATCGTTGCGATATACCTGCGTCTTATCAGGATTGAACCCTGCTTCCACCAATTCACTTTTCATTTGCTCCTCTTGTGAAGATCTGTCTTGTACTGGCATAGGAGACCCGGCGCCTTCGAATGAGCTAACTATAGCGATTCCTCCAGGCTTGAGGGTTCGATAAACTTCTTCCAGAGCGAATTTCGCAGCCTGAGCAGATTGGAATGGCCAGTTGCTGAAAGAGTGGCTGAAATGGTTGTTTGAAAAGTCCAGATCCTTATCTCCAGTTAGTATTGAGGCCCTCAATACGCATTACGAGTAGGACTTACTCGAGCATCCATGACATGAGCCTCCAAAGGCCATTTATTTCGCTTCGCCTCCTCTTCGCAGCACATGACGAACTGAGGGTTGTCATCAGTCGCTTGGATACGAAAACCCTTCGCCGATGGTGAAGCTCTGGCTATAATGGCTTTCGACACAAGCCCAAAACCACAGCCATTGTCGTGGATCAAGTCGGTTGACTTGATTGGGGCGATGAGATTCAGTGAGAAGTTCACAAAGTCGTTCCCACTTCCCCCCAGCTCACCCGAATCTTCTGTCTTCCACTGAGCCATTTGTTGTGTTTCAAAGGCCAAAGACATTATAGTTAGAGATGGTTAGGTTGCGGTGAGCAAATAGTGATCTCATGGTGCGAAACGGCATATTTAAGCAGAGACAGTTGTCCACTCCCTTATCTTGCTGACAAGAATGAGGCGGCCTGCGGTGAAGAAAGTGGAGTAGAATCATAGAAAAAGCAAAGAAATGGCCCTGTTTGGGCATTATTTTCAGCTGCCAAGGATGCTGGAACAATTCGACACCAGTACCTCGCAAATACGAAAAGAATGTGCTGTAATACGACGGGTCAAAGCGTAAGCTGATGTGAGGCGCGGTGGGTTGATTGTGGCTATGACTTTTTCTACATGAATCGTTCTTCCGCTGAATTGATTGGCTGGTCTCAGAGCATCAGAAGAATTGGCCCCTCAGAGGCATAGGGGATGAAATAACTTGATCATTTTATGCCGGCTTAGATAAGGACTTAGGCTACTTTATTATAGTAGCCTAAGCGTTAGAGGACAATTCTTCTGTTACCCACCTGGCTAGTAGTACGCTTCCAATTTGAAGCCTGTTACTCACTATTCACGCAAAGCAAACAGTATCAGTCTTAGAAGATATACAAACAAGAAAGGTTTCTGCTAAAGCTTCCCATTGAAGAAAAGCATTTTTAACACATTCGTACTTCCTGTTGATTTTTGCAATCACTCTCTTGCCGTCATGACGGTTCAACCCCGCTGTGGATCTTCCTCTACGCAGCCGCTAGGCTCTTCACAAAGCCGCCTGTAAGATCTAGAATATACCAGACATGAGGTAAGGAAGGGTCTTTGACAGGTCTTGTTTAAACCGAAAGAAGCTACAACTCGGCTTCTCTGGTATAGGATAAGGGGTTGTAAGGCTGAAAACGTGAAGATGAACAAGGCAACTCCCGAGTCAGTTCCGCGGAAGAGATGTGGAGGCTTCTTCCCCGCAAACCACATTCCGGAGCAAGCGGAGGAGTGAGATTCCATTCTGTCGGAAGTCAGAAAGTGGAGATCGGAAGCCGGGTCTTGGATTTCTTGGTTATTAGTTCGCTCACGGACTCGCCGGCTGTGTCTATGACGGAAGTATGGGGACTTTATAAGATATCAACATCAACGATTGTTCTCCTCAAAGCCAATAAGAGCAGAAATAACTCTCCTCAATCTCTTGGCTTCGTCTTTCGTCCTCCATCCATCACAAATCACCTGCAATGGCTGAATCAACAAGCAACCAAAAGCCGTTCGACATTGCCATCGTCGGTGGTGGTATCGCCGGTCTCACTCTTGCAATTGCTCTGCACCGTCGCAACATCCCCGTTACTCTCTACGAACGGGCTGATGACTTTCACGAGATCGGAGCTGGTGTCTCATTCACGCCCAATGCTGTGCAGGCGATGAAGGTCTGCCATCCTGGTGTCCACGATGCTTTCCACAAAGTATGCACCTGGAACGCCTGGGAATCTAAGAAGGAGACTTGGTTCGACTTCCTAGACGGCACCACCGAAGAGGACAAGACTGAATTCAGCATCAAGACTTCTTTGGGCCAGAATGGAGTTCACAGAGCTCACTTCCTTGATGAGCTTATTCATCTACTGCCCTCGGATAGAGTGCAATTCGGAAAGCAGATTGAGGAGGCGCATGAGGATTCCGATGGAAAGATCCGCATGACCTTTTCTGATGGTTCAACAGCACATGCCGATGCTTTGATCGGTTGCGATGGTATCGGTTCTCACGTCCGAAAGTTCATCGTGGGAGACAAGCACCCATCTGCACGACCGCAATATTCTCACAAGTACGCCTACCGTGGTCTTATTCCCATGGACAAGGCGATCGAGGCTGTGGGTGAGGAGAGAGCACGAAATGCGTGCATGCATGTAAGTTGATACAAGTCACCTTCACAACTGATACTGACGTATACTAGATGGGACCCGATGGTCATATTCTGACATTCCAAGTGAACCATGGCGAGAAGCTGAACATTGTCGCCTTCCGCACCGATCCGAATGAGTGGGATAACCCTAAAAAGATGACAAAAACTGCACATCGACAAGACGCTCTCGACGATTTCAAGGGATACAACAGTATGGTGCGAAATCTCTTGAAGCTCACAGAACAGACTCTCAGTGTCGTATGTACTTTCTTGCTCTCATATGAGCTTAATACTAACAATCACAGTGGGCAATCTTCGACACAGGTGACAACCCCATCCCTACCTTCTACAAAGGCCGGATAGCTATTCTTGGCGACGCTGCTCACGCCTCAAGTCCTCATCACGGCGCAGGAGCTGGATTCTGCATCGAAGACAGCGCTGTCATGGCAGAGCTACTGGCCGACAAGCGGGTGCAGACTCGCTCAGACCTCGAGGCTGCGTTCGCGGCGTTTGATGTAGTGAGAAGGGAGAGGACGCAATGGCTTGTGCAGAGCAGCAGATTTATCGGCGATGCTTATGAGTGGCGAGCGAAGGGTGTAGGAAAGGATTTTGTTGGCATTGAGAGGGAGATTAATGAGAGGATCACGAAAATCTCGGATGTTGAGATTGCGAAGTCTTGTGAGATGGCATGGGAGAAGTTTGGCGAGAAGCAAGGCTGATAGTTCTCAAGTTTTAAATAATACTTTTAGCACACACTGAACCAGGCATGCGAGATGAAGAACGTCCTATGCTAATTACAAAAGGCGAATCTGTTCGAATTTAGTCGAATTTGCAGAAGCATATCCGACTCGACCAAAACAGAACCAGGCCTCGCCATAGATATGCATGAGATTGCGACAAGATCAGATCATAATATCCCACCCACCATCAGGCCTGGAACAAGATGGTTAGTCTCTCCCATATATCTTTTCACATAGTCATCACAGGTCATATACTTAAAGGAGTGCCTGTCTCGCTGCGCTTTGGGCATCTTGGTGATATCATAATGCTGTCCGCCAATACGCGTCGGACCATCGCCATGTTTGTTACCATATGCCTTCAGTTTCACCATACAGTTAGTACCTTCATTTCAACGAACTCGAAAAACGTACCTGGGATCCCCAGTTGACCTTATCCCATCTCGACATATCCTTGGCCCTCTTATCGCGCTTATCAACGATCTCATCATAGTGCTTGTCGAAGTTATTGGGGGCAGTGAGTTCGATGTCCGCCTCCTCAGCGAGGTCGATAACCTTATAAATCCAAGAGCGGCATTCCTCAGAGAATTCGTAATCGGTCTGTTCCCGGCCCCAATGAATGAGCATGAAGAGAACTAGACCGAGATTCTTGATTTTCGAGTCAGGCTTGAAGACGTCTTGCTTCTTGAGTGCGTCGATGGTAGCGAGGGTGAGATAGCCGACCATCTCGCTGATAGATTCACACTTCTCGGAATCCTCGCACACTGCAGCTATTCGTTAGAATACGTCGCCAGAATGGTGACTGTCTTAGACTTACTCTCATGGCTGACGATCTCGCTGCGAAGAATCAGGGCCAGACCCTCAACTTCAGGCCAGAAATCACGATAGCTTGCCTTGGCCTTGAAGACGGAGTCGAACTGAAGGAGCTGGGCACCAGTTAGTTGCTTCACTAAAGTAGGAGGGTGGTATTTGCCAAGACTTACAATATTCTCCATCAGCTCTTACATGCCGTAACCGGTAAAGTCGTTATAGATGTGCAGATCAAAGTCATCCTGATCGCGCTTGAGAGTTTCACACTGCCACCAAGTCACGCGATTTTCGGCGCGCATTGTGAAGTAAAAAGGCTAGTCAGGATGAAGCGATGCAAGCTTACCATAAGGCTTCTTGTCTTCTCCCTTTTCTTCGCCATCTTTGTCCTTTTCTCCGCCCTCTTCGTCCTCGTCTATCAAGCTCGAATCCACCGATTCTTCGTCCCCTTCGTTTCGTTCCGAGGGGGGAATGGGCAAGCAAATAAAATCCCAATCATCATTCCCCTCGTCATCGGGAACAGTACCATCCTGCGTCATCGCTTCCCCTCTCATCTTCCACTTCGCAGCGGACAGCTTAAGGCCCGCCTTATGAGCCTCAAGCCAAGGGCCATGATCCTCCCATCACTTGCGACTATTGAGAGTCATGGATCGGTCGGGAGTCGCGTCAATTACAATGACCCAGCGTGAGGGCAGGGGTAGGTTCTCAATGACATTTGCCTCCTCGCATTCACGAGACATATATTGAGGCATCATGGATTCTCCCTTGGGACCTTTTGGAATGCGACGCTGGCGAGAGCCTCGAGGCGTTTGGGTGGTTTCGCCTTGCTCCTCCGCATTGCCAGTTCTCGCACTCTTAGACGCGGGCCGCTTATCTTCAGCGTCAGTGGCTGGGCGCTTGTTCTGCGCTCCTCTTGGTGGCATTTTGGTATAGTTTACGGTCAGGTCAAGAGGATGATAACACTAAATTACGTCACGCAACGGCTGAGGGGAGTCGTTCTCTTAAGGGGATGAAACTCAAATTTGATCGGCCGTGTATCGTCACGTCACTGTGTTAGTAGCCACAAAAAAAAAAAAAGCAATTTTTGGTGTTTGTGGCAGACGCGTCGAGGTTACCCTGCACAGGACCTGTTATTTGCGCGCATGGCATATAATAGAGAACAAGGGAATCTTAAGATGAGAAGAATAAATAAAGTACCGAAGATTACTTAAATGTCTATACCGTTGGTTTGCTTGTGACCCTCGTTGAGCATATGTCCTTTGGCGTGTTGCGTTGAATTACAGTGAACGATGGTCGATATCAAAATCGATGAAAGGTCGCATTGGATGCTTTTGAGAATCTGTATCTCGAAACCTCAAGCAGTCAAGGGGCGTGAAGCAAATTTCCCATATTTGAAAGTAATCAGTAGCATCAATTCTTTGAGAGCAATAACTAATAATTGTCGGGTACAAATGTGAAAAGACAGGACAGGTCATTAATCTTTCTGCATCTTGTTTATAACGAAGACAAGCCCGCCCACATTTGATCTACATCCATTGCTCCACTAAATCAGGCACAAGAAAGTCAACTCAATTACACGAATTTCCAAGCTTGGGTCAGAGATTCTTACCTTTCATGCCAAGAGCTCGCGCTTCGTCAATGACAGCTTGCGGGATGAGTTCTTCCAGGCTGTTCATTTCCGGTTCCCAATCAAGCGTCGCCTTGGCTCTGTCTGCCCCAGCGCGCGCATTGGTTCCCAGCAGCACGGATCCACGCGGAATTGAACGATCGAATTCCTCAACATCGACTTCATCTACTTCGTTACTGGGGATCAGATTGAAGTCATTTGCAGCGATAGCGACTCGTCGCGAGATGTCACCAAATGACTATCCACTCTGTTAGCATGCTGCAAGCACTTGGCACGCATTAGAAAACCCACCATTTCTCCCACACCAGTAAAGAAAACTCCATTTGCGCCCCAAATGTTGTCATCTTGGTCGCCTTGAGCCGCCTTTTCCACTAATCGCAGAAACAAGCGGCTCAAGTCCTGGATGTGAATGTTACCCCATCGACTCTCGCCAGGTCCAACCCGCAATCCCCGCTGGCGCTTCAGTGTCGCATGAGCGAGGTCCGGAATCTGCATGCTGCGCTGATTGCCAGGCCCACGACCTTTACCAAAAATAATCGGGGGAATGACGAGGGCTGTTTTGACAGGCGATTCCTGTTCGTTCACCGAGAACATGTAGTTATCCACAGCACGATTGGGGTGTTGCTTGATGAACGATTTGATTGAGTCGAGCCCACTCAGGTCATTGTAGATGACATCACTACCTGAGCCAAAGACCCGCGTCTTGTCGGCGAGTTCACCAGCTGCGAGTGCGCTTGCGCCCGAGATTTGGATATAGTACGGCGATTTGGAGCCTTTGGGTTTGTTCGCAAGAGCTTCGTAGATGGTTTGGACGCTTTTTAGATGGCCGGTAGCTGCCAGATCTGCAGGGACAGTGACATTAGCGAGCGGAACAAAAGCGGGGGACTGTCTAGAACAGACGGATCACAATGTCGGCTTCCTTTGCTTCTTGAGCGATGATGTCTGTATCATCGAGGCCGCCGTTGACGATTTCCACTTGCTGGAAGGCTTCGGTAATTGCAGCGCCTTTGGATGCGTCTCGAACTAAAGCGCGAACTTTGTACTCGGGGTGCGATTTGAGCAGCAGATGGAGGAGGTCGCCCCCGATGTACCCAGAAGCTCCAGTGCTGTTCAGATCCATGTTAGCTGATGGAAGCCGCTGAGAGAGAGGGACACTGACAGAAAGATTCTGGTCATGGTTGATGTTGTTTGAGATCAGTAAGTGGAGAATGCAATTATTATGACGCTTTTCTTTTTGGTATGGACTGAAGAAGTTGTCAGGCTGGTCTGCACCTTCCTTCATTGTGAAGTGTTCCAGCGTGCTGTGCTTACAGTGGCTTTAGGCTCTCAAGCGCTGTGCCGAGGCCTGAGGTTTCCACTTTCATGTTGTTTCGCAACAAACATTGCTTCAAGTTGAACCACCGCAAAAGAGTGCCACGCTGCAACGACATCAGAGAATCGGTCATCTGGTCTCAAGAAGTGGCAAAGCTCAGTCTGATCATCGAACCTGCGCTATAAGACCGTCGACGCATCCATGCTACTCCGATTTACTGGACAGGCTTTGGCCAAGCACCAAGCGCGTCCGAATTCGCGTCCTTGAAGCAGCCCTCCTGCAGATGCGACAATACCACCACCACAATCGACCGGAACATATCTTCCTGGAATCCTTCAACATGACCACGATTGGTCCTGTTCAAGCCATTCGAGATCTGGCTACCGAGCACGAACTGTCACTCAGGGTGACCCCCGCAATCCGAGATCCACACTTCGGGACAAGACACACCGAGTATGATCCCCTCTCGCCGTCGACATGTCATCGCTTCGTGATGTCCCCAATAATATCGCGTGGGGTTTTCGAGATTGGGGGTCACTTTTGGCCCGCTATATAAGCATGTTTGACGCTCCGCTCCCCAGTTCCAACCGATGAACTTCCCTACGAACGTCAACACCATGGCTGGAGATCAAGCATCGAGAAAACGATACGCCGTCGTCGGCACGGGCGGCCGATCAAGCTTCTTCTACTCAGCTATCGCGACCGACTACAACAAAACCTCCTGCATCGTAGCCTTCTGCGACACCAACCAAACTCGCATGAACTATGCCAACTCGAAGCTCAAGTCCCTCGGGCACGGCGAAGTCCCGACGTACCTCGCTAGCAACTTCGACCAGATGATCAAGGAGTCCAAACCTGACGAAGTCATCGTCACGACTATGGACAGAACGCATAACATATACATTGTCCGAGCGCTGGAACTGGGATGCAATGTCATTACGGAGAAGCCCATGACGATCGATGCACCCAGGTGCAAAGAGATCTTCTCGGCGGTTGAGAGGACTGGCAAGAAGGTCCGCGTAACGTTCAATTACAGATATGCACCCCACAACACCAAAGTCTTTGAGCTGATCAAGTCGGGGGCTATTGGAAAAGTCACCAGTGTTCACTTCGGTAAGTAGGAATGACAGGCGATGGAGGGCAAAACTGACACGGGTATAGAATGGATGCTTAACACAAGCCACGGAGCAGACTACTTCCGCCGCTGGCACAGAGACAAGCGCAACAGCGGCGGCCTCTTAGTCCACAAGTCAACTCATCATTTCGATCTTGTCAACTTCTGGCTTCAAACACGACCCCAAACTGTTTTTGCGACAGGCGACCTTGCTTTCTACGGCAGAGAGAACGCAGAGAAGCGTGGCAAGACCGAGTTTTATACCCGCGCGCATGGCAGCGAAGTCGCCAAGTCCGATCCCTTCGCACTACATCTTGATCAGAACCCTCAATTGAAGGCCATGTATCTCGACGCCGAGCATGAAGATAGCTACTACCGCGACCAGAGCGTTTTTGGCGACGGGATTAGCATTGAGGATACGATGAATGTGCTCGTCAAGTATCGTAACGGAGCCAGTCTTTCCTACTCGCTCACTGCTTACGCGCCATGGGAAGGCTTCCGTGTAAGCTTCAACGGAACGGGCGGACGGCTTGAGGTCGAGATTGTTGAGAATAGCTATGTCAACTCTGGCGGCGACCAAGCTGCTGAGGGTTCTATCGAGAGTCGAAAGATCCTGCTGCGACCTCTTTTTGAGAAGCCACGAGAGATCCAGGTTGAGGAAGGTGTTGGTGCGCATGGAGGTGGAGATACAGTGCTGCTGAACGACCTGTTTGGAACACCTGTATCGGACGAATACATGAGAGCGGCGAGTCACGTTGATGGAGCGGCTTCGATACTGACGGGTATTGCGGCTAATAGATCCATCGCCACAGGTCAAGCTGTCAATGTGGACGATATTCTGATGGTCCCAGACTCTTGAGATAATTATATACACAGCTGCGATATACAATACAGCAAGTTTGATGACACCCTGACGACTATATGACTTCAATCCCAAAGGGTATCAGCCATGGCGGACTTGACCAACCAGTCCTTACATACCCAGTCAACCCGCTTCGCAATAACGGGTATCTCTACAGTAGATACGTCAAGCATACTGGAGGGGTCGTAAATATTCGCATCATCCATGTCGATAAGTGGTGCGCTGTACTCATGATGCGCAACAACGACCTTGAAGGGACGAGCATAGCTAGAGTCCCCTCCCTCTTCCGGATTCCACTCCTTTCCACCAATCGACCGCTTAACGTTCCAAGATTCCCGGCGCAGCACATACGGCATCGCTATGACGAGATGCTCGAGGGTTCGAGCTCTAGCGACGTTGTACCACAGTTGTTCTTCACCCAGGTTGATCTTGAAGCCAGATAAGCGTCGCATCTTGGGCCATATTCCGCCAAGTTCGAGTCCAGCTCTCCAGAACTCCAGAACAGGCAAACCGCCAAGAGTGGTAAGCTCTTCAAGGTTGGTAAGTGCTCGTAAACCCTGGGAGAAGAGAGCGTCGATGTGCACGTCAATGCTATATTGCTGTGCGATTCTGCGGTAGGGCAGGTCGACGATGAGACGGCGCACGGAACCGCCTAATCTGACAAGTAGGTCTCTGATCAATCCGCCTGTTCGAACGGACTGGATCTCTTCCATGCTGAGGCCAAGGTAAACGGAGGACACCTCAGAGAGCCGCATAACCCTGGGAAGAGTTGCTGACGGGCCATTATCTTCCGAATGCTTGGAGTCAGCCAGACATTTCAGAAAGCTTGTCAAACGAGTGATAGAGTCGATATATACGCAATGCTGTCGTAAAAACCTCGTCGCGGGTTCATACGTAGCTCTGCACACCCGACTCCAAACGATTAAGTTCTGAACATCAGCGTGTCCGACATCGACAATGCGATTGGGGCGCCCAGGTGGTATTGTCGCTTCGAGAATTTGAAGGACTATTTCGTGAGGTATATAAAGACTGTTCGTCATATTGAGATGAATGGTGGCTGTGTTAATTGATCCCTTTGAGCAATGGAAGTGAAGTCAGCCTTAAAAGCGATTGAGTTTTCGCGGTTGCCTGTTAGGCTGCGGTTTAAGGAATCGACACGGGCCGCCGACAGCTGAAAGGAATATCCAGAGCAACGGGTTCAGCTTGCTAGGCAACGAAATTAATGGATCCCACCGTCAAATAACTGGTGGTAACTGGTGGTAACTGTCAATTATTTGTAACACCGCGCGACGCGGTTGAGTGCCCGAATTCGTGCAAATTATTGATGCGACGATTGATGCACTGTAACGTCAACGAGAGTTGGCAGAAACAGCAGTCAGGATCCTAAATTTAGTGGTTGCTTGCAGGGCACCCCGCTAATTTTGGACAAGTAAGTTGGAGGGTCGGCTCCAGAAAGCCTTGCCTAACGGCAGATGGAATGGCCGAACCAACAATTCCTGCTGACGATACAAATGGATGCTACATGTAAACACCGACTTGCAAGGCATTCTTCACTGACTGATTGTCACGGAGTGCTCCTGATCATCGTCTCATTGCTGACCAGCCCCCAATTGATCAGCATCAGACAGAAGCCCTACCAAACACAAAGCGACGCGGGCGTCAGGGTGTCAGAAGAATTGGCCGCTGAGATCATAAGAGACGCAATAATTTGGTCATTTTATGCCTTCTCAGGCTAGCGCTTAGGCTACTTTATTTCTGTACCCTAAGCCTTAGAGGACAATTCCTTTGACACTCACCTGGCGGGGTAGAAATGCGGAGTAGCGTCTCGTCTTCTCTCACTCGCAATCAATGAGCTAATGCCCAGGCAGCCATTTAAAGAACAACATATTAAAGAATGCCAGGCATAAATCTCATCTCTAGATAATTCTATCCACTGCATTCATATCGCCAAAATGACAACTAAAACTGGCTCTCCATTCTACGAGTCCTCTTGGTACAATGACTCTGCGCGCTACGAGTACGTCCAGAGCGATCTCTTCTGGACCCTCGCCGTCTTCATCTTCGTCAATTGCTGGTGGTCCGCTAAACAAGTCGACTCCTTCGACACAACACCAAGCGAGCAACCAATTAAGCCGTCAAGATTCTGGCTCAAATATCGCATCACTTCACGCCTTTACAAATACATCGTTTTTTTACTCTGCAGCTTGATCTTGCCACTGCACCTCCTCCATGGCTCTTGGGTCCTCAAGTCAGCGTGGCGAATTACTTTTGGGCTGGTCAATCGCACGTACCCTGCTATGAAGCCGCGCATCCTTGGGTTTCTTGTTTACTCGCCCCTCACTGCTGTTATTTTACTTGGCTGGGCTGTTGTTTTGGGATTCGGGATTGTGATTGTGGGAACACAGGTTTTATTGATTTGCAGATTGTGGGAGATGACGCCTTTTAATCTTTCTTATGTGGAGGAGATCAAGGACAAGGCTGAAGGAGAAGGGGATTGGCAAGAGATTAAACAAGATGACAGCGATTCAAAGAAGGACAAATAGCTCGTTATTTAGGTCATTCATTACGATAGAAGATGAATGAACTTGAGGTCTTTTTTAGTATGACTGCAAAGTTGAATCATGATAAGCTCGTTCGCATCGCTTCTCAAATGATCCTTTTTTGTACACCCAAGAAGCACCTCCAAGCTCAGCATCTCATAGCTGCTTGCGAGTCTTCTTGAAGTATCTCGATGTATCACCACAAGGCAGCTCAAAGGGAAGCGCATCGGCACACATGGAAGCAGCGCAGCTGTAGTAGCCCAATAGCCCGGAGATGAACCCAAAGACACCGGCAGCCGTCATAAGACCCTTCGCAACCTCGAGCTTGCCGTCAGCATGGGCGAAGTTTGAGGCAGCATCAAGTGTGAAACAGAAGAAGATAGTAGTGAAGATGCCAAATGAGACAAGGTTGCTAAGTTGCTGTCAGTGTCTGCTCGTCACGGTCTGGAAGGAGTGGTCTTACATAGGTGCTGATCCCAGCATGAAGAACAGTGTCAAAACGGCCCAGACTAGAAAATCCATTAGTCTTCAGTGAAATCACGCAAAGACAAGGTTATACAAACTTAGGACGTAGAATCCGAGAGCGTTGTGATACTCGGGAGTCGCTCCACCGTAGGACTCGAGGACACCAAGAGACGGGCAAAGGATAACCCCGTAACCGCCATAGAACACGGCTAAAAAGAGAAAGTCAGTCTTAAGATACACAGGGTGCTGTTGATCTCGACTCACCATAGGCACTGAGTGCAGAGTATCCAAAGGTATTACCACGAGCCATCTCCCACTGAGCAGACACAAACATACACAGGCCAGCGGCGAGGCACAAGTTGCCAATGAAGATGGTCTGCGTCTCGACTCCACGGAAGCCCATCATCGACAGGGACAGAGTTAGTAGAGTGGTTGCGAATGTGCCCATGGCTAGAGGGGACTGTCAAACATGGAATGTCAGCTATACATCATATCTCACGCACGATAAGTTGTACGAACAGGGTTGCCAATCTGGTGTCCCAGGCTCACGCTCGTGGGCGCAGGGGAGTTGGAGCGAATCTCCTCAATGCTCTTAGTCGCCATGATGTTTCCTGGTACAACTTTGGAAATCTGAAGCTAGTAGTCTATATCAAAGTTCTAACCTTGGCGAGTGGCCCTTTTATAACAATTCCCCTTCCCCATCCCACAAACCTTTTACCTTTTTGGAGCCGCGTGTTCAACAGTTATGTAATAATTACCCTTCGTCTACCACATAACCTACACATTCAAAAACGCCATTGGGACGCAGGAGTCGGAAAACTCAGACTTTGTTGACTATGAAGGTAACCATTAGCTAATAAGTGTGCGCCGAGCCGGACTAGTCCCCCGATTCTCCCCGGGATCATTGCGGGGTTTGGTGTTTTCATGGGGTAATAAAGTATCACGGGTTAGTTAAAAAGAAATGAAAGAAAATTAGAAGAAGAGACTTTGTGGGGAAATAGGTTTGGGTTAAACCGTCAGTATCCAGTTGTGTCTTGAATCTCGATCGTTGTCTTGGTCCGGATGACAACGGTTTCCGGGGAAGTTACCGCTGAATTGCTCTGTCCTGATGCCTGCTTCCGTGTAGGCAGGGGAGTCATGATGCCTTATCCAAAGTGTAAGTATCTTCAGAAGCCTTATCCGATGGTCGCGATGCCTGTGGTCTTTCAGTAAACCGATATGCACTCGCTAGTTCAGTCTGACTACTCAGAAATGTTCTCTGTTCTGGCAAAAATGCTTAAACAGTCAGATGGCAACATGTCACAGAGATACGCAAAATTTGGTTCCGCCCGGGATCGAACCGGGGACCTTCTCGGTGTTAACGAGATGCCATAACCAACTAGACCACGGAACCAGGCCACTTATCGCTTATGCGCGTGGCATCATTTCCTTGGGCCTTGGGCTAATATCTGCATTCTAGTGAGCACTGCTAGTGGGTTGAGCTTTATGTGATGCTGTGGAAGTGCAAAGGCTGCCCGATTGAGAATGTTCAATAACCCATGCGATGCACAAACTATATATGACATTGTGATGATCGCGTATCGTAAGTCAGGAGACATTTGTCAGTGCAATAGCATGAAGGTGTGCAGAAAATGACGATCGGATTCATTCGAAGAAATTTACCGATCCCTAGGGTAGCAAACCTTATCGATAACAAGAGCGGTTATGACGTACGTTCTCTTTCAACCGTAAAGTATCAAAAGAACTGACCGCTGAGAGCATACAAAACAAATAACAAATTTATTTAACCCTTTTGCTACATTTTAGACCGACATAATGGCCTCTCGATGTTGACGCTTAGACGCTCAAAGCCCTCAAGGGCAACCTCTCCGTCACCCACCTGCCGCCCTACGACTTGGCGATCTGAAGCGAAAAACAAGGCCATGTCATTTGGGGGCCATTAATCTTATTGGCCAAGACCCGGTAGGACTACTGATTGACAGACATTGAATGCAAGCCTCATTCGCCGTTTTTGTAATTGGGAACAAGACCAATGACTTCCTGCCACCCTTTTCTGCACAGTGACATAGCATAATCACGTCGAATACTAATATATCCAGCTCTCCAAAAGCCCTCTCGTGTTATCGTCCTTCTGTAACGCATTGCCTGAACTCAAAAAGCGTCAATCCAGAACTACTCTTACCATGACGAACTTCCGTCCTCACCCATTACCTTTCACAAGCAAAGATCCACGAATGCAAGACCCCAAAGGCGAACACGTCGATGGTGGGGACACAAACCTGAATCATTTCTCAGAAGCCATCTTCTCTTGCCCCGTAGTCGTCGCTACAGAGCCAGCATACGCGTTCGCCCGACAAATTAAGAAGGCGAGGCAGAAGAGGGCTGATAAAAAGGCAGCGGAAGCAGAACACTCTGCTAATGATGCTAAGAAGGAGAAGTGGCACTCAGATGATAAAGAGGAATACAGCGACTCAGACGACGAGCAACATGTGCGTCAACGTGCTCAACGGGCTGGTCCTTGGACTCCTGATCTAAGTCAGACTCGGATGGAGCAACAGAGTTGGAAGGATACGCAAGATAGGATGCGCCTTTGTACGCCTGAATGCCCTGCTTATCACAAAGACCAGTGTTTAGCACATGAGAAGAAGCAGCCGCAAGAGTCCACCAGTTCTGGGACCTCGGCGAACTGAGGACCTTTTATGGCGTTTGTGCGTGAAGGGAAGATGGAGTGGAATAGCCAAGTTCAAGTCATCGGTGCCGTTTAATTGATAATTTTAGCTTTGCCAATTTATTTAAATCACCATACTGTTACTGGATCTATTACTCAGAAGTACTTCTCGTAAACCTTGGCCGTATCCAAAGTCATCTGATCAAACTGAATCCAGTCCTGACCCGTTGCCTTTACAGCCTTGCTTCCATCAACTAGAAATCCTCCCTCGGGCGTACTATAATCCTGGTTATATCCCTTTCCTGGTTCGCCTTCACCAATGATGCTCTTCCTATCAGGATACGCCTTGCGCAACAAGTCGCGATAAGCTTGAATGTTGGCATACACACGATTTCCACCAGCAATGTATCGCTGGCCGTCGGCAACCCCCTTCCTTTCAACCGCAAATACAACAAGCCTCGCAACGTCACGCACGTCAACATGCGTTCCGTTGCCAGGTCCCTGGGCGGGCAGATCCTGGCCATTCATGATACGATACGTGACGATGGCTGTTTCGCTGAGCTTCTCGGGGTCTTCAGGTAGGATCAAAGGCGGCCCAGCGACCCAGACTGGGTTGACGGCCGTCATCGTGAAGTTGATGCTGGTAGCATGCTTTTGCCGAAACTCCCAGAATGCGCGCTCTGCTTTTAGTTTGCTTGCGATATAGATTTGATGTCCGGTCGCGTTGGCCCCAGCTTGAGAAAGCGCATCCTCAATTTGATCGTTCCAGTCTTCTTCCGTGTAACCCTTTTCTGCGTACTTTGGCGCGCTTCCTCTGACGGTCACAATTGAAGACATGTACACAAATGATTTGATACCAGGCTCATTGATAGCAGATTGCAAGATCCCGAGTGTGCCCTGTACAGAGGAATTAATGACGTAATCGATGTCTGTGTTGGAAAAGTTGACTGGCGCAGCAAGGTGAGCGATTGCTGTCACGCCTTTGACTGCATCATCGAATGCTCCGGCGGCCGTCAAATCGGGGACTAGGACAGTGGTAAGCTGGCCCGAGGAGGCATCTGTAGGTAACTCTGAAGTAATGCTTGAAGCTGAAGATTGGCTTCTAACAGCCGCGCGGACAGAGTAATTGGCAGCGAGAAAAGCTTCGACAGTTCGCGCACCGATGAAGCCATTTGCGCCAGTGACGAGTACAACCCCCTTCGATGATGACATGTTGTATTGGATATTGATGGCAGAGAGAAGTGTTTGAGGTGCAGTTGCTCGAGAGAGATGCCGGGTATGTTTAAATATTCCGTCCAGCTATGATTGCCACAAGTACAATGTGATGAATTATGAAATATCGATGATCAGTGGTCCGGTTTTAATAATTATCGACGGAGCCTCAGTGGGCGGAGATTACTGTTATCACCGACCGAAAATAAAGTGGCAGTTTAACTTTATGACGCAACGCGAATGGATTCTGTTGACAGTTAATAATGTAAAACTATACTTAAACTTCTACAATATCCATTACTGATATTACTTTAAATCTTTACATAGTGATCATATAGGACTCAGCGTATAGCACAAAAAAGGCCAATATCAATTTCCAACAAGAACCCATCATAGACGTTCTCGCAACGTTGTACCACAGCTTACTCCTTGTAAAACTTCAGAGAGTTGATGGTCCAGTACGCTTCCTTGAAAGCACCAGGCTGGTTGGTAACGTAATCGTCGCAGGTAGCATAGCCAGTAGAAGCTCTACATTCCTGGTTCCAGATACCCTGATCGATGTTGCTTCCACAGAACGCCGTGTTGAAGATCTTGAATCGTCAGTATATCTCACCCATGCACATCATGTTCACAGCAACTCACAATGGTCTGCTTCTTAAAGTACTTTCCAACATCACAGTTGCCATTAGCATTGACGAACTGAGTTGTAGCAGGTTGAACCCAGCTGTTTGGGTTAGGCCTGCCGTTAGTGATATCGGCGGGGATGTTGTTGCGGGGGAACCACCAGATCTTCACAGCTCCTGTTGTCAGCCAAGAGACGTAGACACCGCCCTTGTTGGCGTTGAAGCTCTTGCCGTAGGAGCCAGAAGGCAAGGTGTTACCGCATCCGGCGCTACTGTCATTAGCTAGATTCGTACGACGGATGATCGATGCACTCACTGGTTCTCTCCGTTGGTACAGTACCGGGTGTCGGAACCACCCTTGTCGCAGTTGTTCCGGGGATCAAGGCCTCCGGGACGGTTGAAGATGCACGCTCCGCAGGTGTGCAAAGAGACGTAATTACCGTTCTGGTTAGCATTGATACCTTCGATGATATCGATCTCTCCAACAGGGTCCTCCGCAAAGTTGTAAGACCAGCTAAAATCGGTCAGCTTCCTATGTCTGATTTTCTTTCAAGAAGACTTGCTAGGCAGGCCAAACACCACAAGCGACTCCGGGCATATGCTCAATATCGGCGATCAAGAGGTCACCCGAGGTATAATATTCCTTCGATTCAAGACGAACGCTGCCACGTCCATGCTTAGACCCGCTAGGATTAAGAGGACCGGCTACGTTCGCAGAGTTGACACCAAGGTGAACCTTGCCATTGTTCGTGTGGACAATGCCAGAGCTCACTGCTGCATTACGGCTCAAGTAGTTGACAGAGCCACCAGTTGGGTCACCCTCGTAGCCAAGACCTTCGAAATAGGCGCGCTGTAGCGAGTCAGTAATGTTGCTTGAAGTGTTTTTTGCTGAAAGCCTCTTACGTCTCTGAAGTTGAATGCGTCCAGGAAGTTGCTGGAGTCGTACGTCTTCCTCAAAGTGAAGGCCGCATTTGCCTCGGCGGCAGCAAGAAGAGCGAGGACAGTGGTTTTCAGCATGGTGGAAAGATCGTCTTTGACTTGGTAAGACTATCGATGGTGATCGACCTGGACCTCATGTTTAACTGTGTCCCTCTGAGCTTTATATACGATTACCTCTCAGATGGATGATGATATCCGCCCCTGTCATCGTAAGTGAGCTGATGATGGGCAGAAATTGACTGGTGGAATCCTTCGACCCGCCGAGATCCTTGTCTTCACCACTCCATGAAGAGATTTATCGCAAATTTCAGGTCCAGAATAACATCAGATAAGTACGCGGTAAGGCTACATGTAAGATCCTACCTAATCGTGCAATGCAATTGGGAGTTGAGCTATTTACCCGACTTGGCATGGTCTACCAAGAACTGGAATCAGGATACGGGAATCCTCCGAGAATCCTTCAAAAAAAGCAGTCAGGACCTTCTCTATACAGCCTAGTTAATTGGCCATAACCATCAGATGGTTAAAGGTCTTGCCACTTCACTACAGCGTTTCTGTATTTTGACCACTCAAGTCATATTCTGTGTGTATGCTCTGATGCAGGGCTGGTTGCTTTACTCGTCCGATCTTCATTAGGCTCGGCCCGGCCGCCAAAAATATCCTGGGCGTCCGGTTATGCATATACGAGATAGACGTGCATTTGGACTCTGGTATTCGCCTAATAAAGCGGATCGCATGTCCTGTGCCAAGAGAGTTTCCTCGGACTCGGTACCAAGCAGGGAATCCGAGGGTAGTCTTAAAAGTTAAAATGTGGTTTTGCATGACACCCTTTTGGTGAGTCTAGAACAAATATTTCAGTATTTTCTGAAGAGTCTAGATTGACAGATGAAAGCAAATTCTGGGCTGGAAATATAGTTACAGGGGTTTAAAGAGACCAACACCCCCAAATGAACGGCGAGGTCCCGCGATAGAAACCGCAAACTAGATTCATGGAGTACAGAGAGCTTGAAATGTGTAGGCTTGAGAAGTTTCTATCAAACCACATCTCTAGAGCTATGAACTGCGTTGGCCTACTGAGCAGGACTGATATGTCCGAAAGGGTTTCCGTAAGACTTGTGGGTAAGACTACTTGCGGGTGATGAGCTTCATTTATTCCCCGAAAAGTTCTAAAGCACAACAGACTAGGATATAGACAATGTAAATATTATTTCAAGTCGCTATTCAACTCTTTTTAAGACGCATAGTTTTCTTTTAAATGAGATCTATGCCAAGGTATCTTTTACTAGACATAACTAAGGTTCGTGAGAAGTCAATTGACGCTGTTCAGAATAATTCAATGCGAGATATCGATATTAACACCGCTTCTCATGATCAATTAATTGTTAAGAACTCAATTCCGTTCCAGAATACCTCTGAAGTCCGCATCTTGTGGGTCATTTGCGATCGCGTTGAGGAAAACCATGATGCTAAACCGAAAATAGTGACTTCACTTGTCAGCCTCAGTCAGCTCCGCCACGATATATAGGCAGCAATCGTTTCTGCTGTCAGCCTTAGGCCCCGCTTCCTACCACCATATAAAAAGCCCAACTTCAGATCAAGAATCACTATCAAACAACCATCCTCTTTCATCAACATCAAAATGGACTCACCTCTGGCAGGAATACAACTATCGCCTCGAGAATCCCGAGTGATTGGCGCCCTGCTAGGCGTCCATGCCGGCGACTCACTCGGTGCAACAGTCGAGTTCCAACCCTGTAAAATGATCGCCAAGAAATATCCAAACGGTCTCCGAGATATTATCGGTGGAGGCTCGTTCGGATGGCCAGCTGGCCATGCAACAGACGACACAGACATGACCCGCGGAGTTTTATTGGCCTACCATGATCGCTATCATCGCGACATTGATAAGGACATCGCTCGTCTAGCTGGTGACCACTTCATCGATTGGATGAACGGGAACTGGCCGGACAGAAGAAAGGGAAGTCTTCCCGAGGACATGGGTTGCGCTACAAGAAATGGCTTGGATAACTACGAGCAAACGAGAGATCCCGACACCTCCGGAAGCGGAAAGGGGCAAGCCGGTAACGGGAGCTTGATGCGGTGCATTCCTACTGGCCTCTTTCAGACAGATCCTGAAAAAATCATCCAAGAGAGTCAGCGTATCAGCAAAATCACCCACGATGACACACGATGCACCATATCATGCGCAGCTTACAACACCATCGTTTCCAAGCTGATCAACCAAGTCCCCGTCCAGGAAGCTATCAAAGCTGGTCTAGCTGTTGCAGAAAAGCTCGAAGGCGGAGAGGGCGTTGTATACGAGGCAATAGAACTTGGCGAAGAGCTCGACATCGCAAGAATGGCCAAAGAAGGACCGTCGCCTAGACTTCGGGGTGAAGCTAGTGGCTATGTACTTGAGAGTCTGTCTCTGGCTATTGCAGCCATTCTTGACAGCAGGAGCTTAGAGGATATTGTAGTTAACATCGTTAGCATTGGGAAGGACACAGACACAAATGCTGCGATTGCTGGTGGACTTTTGGGAGCCAGAGATGGAGCGGATGCTATTCCTCAGCGATGGAGAGCTGTTTTGCAGTTTGGGGATGAGTTTGAAAAGAAGGCCTTGGATTTACTACGACCAGAAGAGAATTAAGCAGGGACGATGGCTTGTTAGTTTCAGTAACTTGTGCAATTTAGCTAGCCAATAGTATGTGCCGTTGTCTACAGAGACAAGGTCAAGTCATCCCGATGCCAAATTGACGATCATTTCCTAAAACGGGAGAACCCCCAACCTCACAGTTCCGAAAAGCTTTGGGCCCGTATTCAGAAGCATTAAAGCATGCGATCATAAGAGGAAAGGACAAGGGTCGCGGGTATTATCCTCGGAGAGTGACAAGGGATACACGTGATGCAGATTGCGGGGTTGGACCTTGGGCATTGTCTTTATCCATGTAGTCTACTCCTCCCCCAGATTTTGGCTTTTCCGCCCGTTTTCCCAGATTATCTCCCTCTTTTCCGCTATCAACCGCCAAACAGTACCAAACTTATCTCTCCACTTCTGTCAAACGACTGTTGGCTCCAATGAACCTAGAGCGTCAGATCCTCCCGACCCCTTCCAGCAACGATGGCCATATTTCCAAGAAGCGGAAAAAGAGTAATGAAAGAGTCAGAGTTACTAGGGCGTGCGATGGATGCAAGAAGTAAATGAGACAATTTGATGCAGTGAATCGAATTCGTCGACTAATCTTTCTAGGCGTAAGATCAAGTGCAATGGCATGCAGCCTTGCAAGTTTTGCGTGAGAACAAGGGCTTCTTGTACTTTCAACTCAGCCTATGCACGAGGTCGCTTGCCTGTCATACCATCTGCAGATGAGGTGGCAGATGAGACTATAGCTGTTGCGACGCAGGATACAATGCCTGGTAGTGAGCATAACAGCCCTACAGATTTGCCTCACCAGTACATGGCAGACTCAACGAACGAGGCGGCGCATCAAGCCGCTGAGTTACAGGACTACTCTCACCTCCTCCCATCAGGTGGCACAGGTTCACGGGCTGTAACATCGGTGCAACAGTCTCCCGAGCCATCACAAGAAGATCTTCAGGGCCATTATATCGGTCCAGCGTCAGGTGTGTCCTTCCTACTTAGGGTGCAGAAGCGGTTACACCAGGCTATATCCTTTTCTGGACCGGGGAGTATCTTTACCTTTGGCGATGCACCCCTTCACAACCCTGACTACGATCCTACCTTCTGCATGATGCTTCCCAAAGAGGATGCACAGCGCTTGGTAGATCGGTACTTTGACTTTGCCATGCCTACGTACCGGTTCCTGCATCGGCCGACGATCCAGGAATGGTTTGTGGAGTTTTATGAGACGATGGGTACGATGCGGGATCCCAATAACGCTGCTGCCAAGGTTGCGTTGCTTTTCATGATTCTAGCCCATGCGAGAGTCTACATGCCGGAGAATGACAGGCCAGGGCCTTCGGATCTAAGGTTGGTTCCCTGTCTCGGACCGTGATTCATGCTAATGCACATATGTCGTGCAGCGCTAGATACTATCTGGCAGCTGATCATCAGCTATCCAAAGAGAGTGGCTCCATAAGGCTGACTAGCGTGCAAGCACGACTGCTGCAATGCTACTATCTCGGCACCCAATCTCGCGTCAACCATTGCTGGAGTCAGTTCGGCATCGTCACAAATCTGGCTCTTGCGATTGGTCTTAACCGGAATAAACGCCCCGGGGTCATAAGTGGATTGAACCACATTGAAGTCGAGACTCGGCGAAGAACCTTCTGGTGTGCTTACACACTGGACGCATATCTCAGTGTGTCGCTTGGCAGACCTCGCAACTTTCACGATGATGATATCGATACGGAGCTTCCTGCTTGTGTGGATGATAACGATATAACCAAGGATCACATAAATATGAACGGATCAGCCAAGGGCTATTCAGTTATGCTTGCGCCTCTTGGGCATATGAAGTAAGTCATTTATTCACCCACATGATTCATGTTCCGTATAACTAACGTTCTAGACTTGCTCGCATCATTGGCCAAATCCTCCGCGCCCTGTATTCAGTCAAGCCTAAATCTGTCAGCCGACGAGCAGAGGAAACACAGCGCATCAGCCAAGACCTGAGCGACTGGCGAGCAGAATTCTCCCAATTTCTTGACGCCGATTACTTCAGTACAACATTCCTCGTTCCCATCGTCCAGCGACAGCGCAACGTCCTCAACATGACTTATTGGCATGCTATCATTCTTGTCCATCGACAAGCAGTCCTTAATAACTTTGCCAAGATCTCAAGACAGAACAGAAGGGGTAGTGAAAATGATGCTGCCACTCAAGAAAGTGTCCAGAAATGTCTGCAGGCCGCTATGAACACTGTTGGTCTCATTGATGAGATAGCGGAGCACGGGCAAATGTTTCGCGCATTTTGGGTCAGTATCATCATGCATGGCTCTGGACAGTAACTAACTGGCTCTAGGTCACGGCATATTTCGCATTCACTGCAGCTATGGTGTTGTACATCTACGTAATCCAAAAATGGGCTTCACCACCCGAGACGTACAGCGATTACTTTACAGCAGCCACCCGATGTCAATCGCATATGTCAATCATGGTCGAGAAAGGATCATTGTCAGAACGATACTGCTTTTTGCTTGAAGAATTGCGCATAGAAGCGCTGCGACAGGTGAACAGAATGCACCCATCCACGAATGCATTCGGAACCATAGATGGTCACTCGCGAGAGAATGAATTCCAGTCGAATGCTATACCGATGGATACGCCGAGTGACAAGACATCTTATACAGATTTGATGGGGGAGAATGGAATGGATTATAATGGCATGTCTGGTGTGGACTTTTCCGGATGGGGTCAATTTGCTTCCATGATCTCGTCTGGTCTGGGTAATCTTGATGTGTTTCTTGACGATGAAGTGCTTAGACTCTAGATAATATCTGCTGCTACTGTCAGAATTAATGCCTTTCTTGACTGCTATCATTTCTTATCTTGATCTTGTTACTCTGAGTTGAAGAGGGGGCTAGCCTCGGTTGTGGACCGCCAATGAAGAAGCAGCTTGCGGATATGCTCTTTACCTTTTCCAGCCATCGGATCCAAAGCCGAGCAGCGTCGGAAAAGGTCCCCCGAGATTCGCTGCCCGGTTACAAATCCGTTGAAGATCATAAACTCTTGTAGTTGGAGCGGCAGAACCACAAATGTGCGCTAGTTTCTACAACTGTCTTCACGATTCCAACAAGATACATATTTATCTCAATCCAACCAAGCATTGAATAACGTCACATATATCCATACCACAAATTTATCCAAAATGTCATCTGCAGTATCAAAGCGCCTTGAAGGCAAGACAGTCCTCATCACCGGAGCTTCTTCCGGCATCGGAAAGTCTACTGCCTTCGAGTTCGCCCGCACAAGCCCCAAGAACCTGAAACTTGTCCTCACGGCTCGTCGAATTGACACTCTGAAGCAGATTGCTGAGGAGATTGTTAAGGAAGTTGGCGATGGCGTCAAGGTGCATCCAGTTCAACTCGATGTTAGCAAACCTGAGGAGGTGCGCTCTTTTGTGAGCAACCTTCCTGCTGAGTTCAGCGAGATCGATGTACTTGTCAACAATGCGTAAGTCAAACTTCAAAGAACCAAGATCTTATAGCTAACAAAACGTAGCGGTCTTGTCAAGGGTGTTGACAAAGCCCCCGAGATCAAGGAAGAGGACATCAACGTCATGTTCGCTACCAATGTCACAGGCCTGATCAACATGACACAAGCCATCTTGCCCATGATGCTGAAGCGCAACAACGGTGAAGGGGCTGGCGATATTATCAACATCGGCTCTATCGCTGGTCGCGAGCCTTACCCCGGTGGCAGCATCTACTGCGCTACCAAGGCTGCCATTCACTCTTTCACAGAGAGTCTGCGCAAGGAGCTTATTTCCAAGCGCGTTCGTGTTATCAGAATCGATCCTGGTCAGGTAGAGACTGAGTTCTCCGTTGTGAGATTCTATGGTGATAAGTCCAAGGCTGATGCCGTATATGCGTAAGTTATGAATAGCCTTGTCTTTCTGATGCGGTTGCTAACTATATGTAGTGGCTGCGAACCTCTTACGCCGGATGATATTGCCGAGGCTATTGTGTTTGCTGCTGGAAGAAGGGAGAACGTTGTCATTGCTGATACTTTGATATTCCCCAACCACCAGGCTGCGGCGACTGTTATGCACAGGAAGTCGTAGAACCTTACATAGATGATACAAACTTTAAATCATAGACTTCACTGCTAGCGTTGTTACTCTCATATGATGTGTATAATGTGACATTTATAGCTAGGATATATTAATGTCTTCTAATATCCTACGTATTGATGTATTGATTTGAACTGTACGACTTGATAACGGACCTTCAAAAAACTCAAATAGATATCTTCGGAGTCGGTAAAAAGCTTTGCCAGAGGACACATGATTAGTACATCATGAGTCTCAAAACACTCAACACTTGTTTATGCGAGTCCACGTATTCAGATATCCCGAGAACGCTCCATTTGAAGATATGACCGGCTTAGGCCACATTCGGCATCAAATCTTATCCCCGGCATCCGTTAGCGGTTTGCGGGGGATCGGCAATGTCCAACCTCACCCGTCGGAAAAGCTACTTACCCAACCCCCTCACAAATTCCTTTTCCGAAATGCATGCAAACCCCCACAGCTCGCTACGGAACAAGTGTCACAGGTGACATTCGCGGCAGCTTATCCATGCGTGATCAGCCTCCAGGGGACATCATCCGGCGATACCTGCATGGGAAAATGGGTCAACAAATAGGATCAAAACGAGCTTATCAGTGTCGATCCGGGAGTGGAGGTCGGCCTCGGGTTACGGCATTGCTGGAGCTTGTGCACTGGACCTAAGGCGAATTACCGTTGACCTTAAGTACTCGTATCCTTCTTTGAACCTTGCTAGAGCTAGCGTAATTGACCGACCAAACCCCTTCTCTATCACTATCTACCATTATGTCTTCTCCAAGAGCACCACCAAGCGGCGTATGGGCGCCTGCCATCACATTCTTCAATCACGACACAGATGAGCTTGATACCGAGTCGCAAGCAGCTTATTACTCATACCTATCCAAGACAGGCCTAGCAGGTCTCGTCGTGCTTGGAACCAACGCTGAGACATTCTTGTTGACGCGCGAAGAGCGCAAGGCATTGTTGCAAACAGCTCGCAGAGCATGTGGGCCAGACTTCCCTATCATGGCCGGTGTCGGTGGCCACTCAAACAAACAAGTCCTCGAGTTCATCGGTGATGCAGCTGATGCTGGAGCGAATTATGTCTTACTCCTCCCTCCTGCTTACTTCGGCAAGCAGACGACACCGGAGGTCATCAGCAACTTCTTCGACGATGTAGCTACTAAAAGTCCCCTTCCCATCGTTATCTACAACTTTCCCGTTGTTTGCAATGGTATCGACCTGGACTCTGCCACTATTGCTGCTTTAGCAAAGAAGCATAGCAATATCGTCGGCGTCAAGCTCACATGTGGAGCAGTGGCCAAGATCACAAGACTCGCTGCTGAACTCCCAGAGGAGCGTTTCTCGATCTACGGTGGCCAGTCTGACTTCTTAATAGGAGGTCTGGCAGCTGGATCTCACGGTACCATTGCCGGTTTCGCCAACGTGGTACCCAAGACCATCGTGCACATCTACAACCTCTATCAAGAAGGAAAGTTCCAGGAAGCCATGGCTTTGCACAAAAAAGCTGCGTTAGCAGAACAACCTTGCAAGGCGGGTATTGCATCAGTCAAGTACGCGGCGACGCTTAGCACAGCCAAGGCCGCAGGCATCAAGGGTGCGGCAGATAAGCTCAAGCCAAGAAGGCCGTACGTCGAGCCTACTGATGCTGCCAAGAAGAGTATTGAATCCCAGATTTCTGAGATGTTGAACTTTGAGGCTACTCTCAAGCCGGCCATGGAGAATGTTCATACAAATGGTACAAATGGGGTGGCGAAGGAGATTAAGAATGGGATCCCCAATGGACCGCAGAACGGCGTGGAGGTGCATTAGGGATGGTTTGACTAAATAGCATATGGTAGCAACATGAACTTGATTTTTAAAACCTATGATAAGTCCTTGAATACATTGAAGAACCTGTAGTCTCATGGTATTACTAACATCAACCCCTTCACCTACAGGGGACATTTGCCCCTACTGACCAGTAATATCAATACTTTACCAATAGCCTGTGGCTCCTTCATATACAAGAACAGCGCTATGTTCTCGAGCCCGCATGCCTGTAGGTGCGGCTTGTTGAGTTCCAATTCCTGTTCGGGTTTATAAACAGGACAAAACTGTATTGTTAAGTGGACTCGGGCAGAATTTCCATGGCATGCAGAATATGTTGGGTATCAACTTCAATTATAATTCGTAACGTCATAACCAACTAACTATCTCAGTGTCTGATCATAAACAAAACTGCCATTCCCAGAAGCTTCACTAGATATGAGGCTTCCTTGGGTATCACTCTTCCTTCCTTCGACAACTCTCCAATAGACATTTACAGGACATGCTTGAACAGCGGGGATCTGTCACCCATCTCAAACAGTTCCTCCTCGGTGTACTTCCTCTTAGCCTCCTCTGCGATCTTAGCCTTACGAGCATTGGCATGCTTGTAGCTCATCTCCAAGAGCAAAGCAACCATAAGACCAGTTGCTCCAAAGGCCAAACTGAGACCGAAACCAGTGTAGTACTTGGGCTTCTCACTCTCGAGGTACATGAAACTACCAACGATACCACCAACGTTTCCGACACAGTTCATCAGCGCGATACCAATGGCTCGGCGAGATGAAGGCGCGATGTTGTTGGCGTTCCATGAAGCGGCTGCGGCTTGGATTGGGTAAATACCAACGACAGCGAGCACGACGCCGAAGTAGGCGACACCCTTCTTGGACTCGAGTTCACCCTTGAGAGAAATGATGACTGAGTATGCGATTGTGACGATGATCATGGGAATAGCGACGAAAGGCATGCGCCAGAAGAAACGATCCGAGACCTTGGCGAAACAGATGGCAGAGATGGCAGCGGCGACATATGGGGGAGCTGAGGTAAGCTGAGCGTTGGTGTTGCTGAAACCCATGGCCTTGGTGATGGATGGTAGAGTGAACTTGGTACCTGAAAGAAGTTAGCGGTGAGATTTGTAGTGATTTTTGAAAAGACATACCGTAAGAGAGAGCAGACTGGCAGAGAAGAAAGTAGGCCTGGACGTAGACACGCCAGTTGGTAAGCACCATCTTGATATCTTTCCAGCGAACAGTGGTTTCTTCCTGGAAGCCACCACCCTGCTTAATGAACATGGAGAGCTCAAGGAATCGGATCTCTTCGGGTTCCAACCAGCGCGAAGACAGAGCAGGTGTGTCGATAAGGAAGAAGAAGCATGCGACACCGAGAATAACGGTAACCATGCCCTCGAGAAGGAAGATCCATCGCCAACCCTCAAGACCTGCAACGCCGTCCATCTCAGCGATGCCAGCAGCGAGAAGACCGGAGAAGGCACCCGACAATGCACTGGCGCAGTAGAAGTATGAGATTCGGGTAGACAGGTCCTTGGGCATGTACCAGTAACTGCACAGGTAGATGGCACCGGGGAAGAAGCCGGCTCTGTTCTCGCATTAGCTTGTGGACTTTGTCTATCGGGCGCATTTCTACTTACTCAAAGATACCGAGAAGAACTCGTGTAGCCATCAGACCGCCAAAGTTTTGTACAAGTCCGGTGCAGGTCATGACGATACCCCAGCAAACAGTGAGGATGCCAAGGTACATGGAAGGTCGGTTGAACTTCTTGAGCAGGATGTTACTGGGGACTTCGAGGAGGACGTAGGGTACAAAGACTATTCGGATGTTAGCATGCTAGCTCAATTGGAGCTCCATGAGAGACATACAGATAGACAAGATAGTGTTGTATTGGACACCAGTCATGCCCAAGTCCTCAACCATGCCCTCAATCTTTGCGTTACCGATATTCGCACGATCAATGTGGCAAATCAGGTACAACAGCGCAAGCATGGGAACAAGCCGAACGTCAACCTTTCGGAAGACCTTCTTTCGCTGCTCCTCGGTGTAGCTGTTGTAGAAGTCGGCATCGTCAGGGTCTAGACCGAAGACACGGAAACCACCGATCTCGATCGCTTCGTTGGTGTTCTCAAGGTGGGACGGCTTGTGGTCGGCGACTTCGACGTCGCTCTTGGAGATGGAGCTTCGTTGAGCCATGGTGAAGAACTTGTGATGATGGCTGTGAGACAAGACAAGTTCGAGGAGGGAAGATGCTGAGTGACGAGATGATTGATCGAAAGACAAGGCTGGGTATTATACTTGGTCTTCCGATCTGGAAAAGCAATGGGAGAGAAAAGCCACTGGCCAGATTAGCTTAAGAATATGACCCATCTTGTTGTGCTTCCCCAGACAAACAAGTTAACCCCAGACTTGGCGTGGAAAGCTAACCCTGGCTAGACTACCATGAAGTGCGGGGTAGAAAGCTGGAGGTCTCATTGCACGGAAAATGAAGTTATCCTGGTCTGGAGGATGTGCCGATCGACGGATTTGGTCTCGTACGGAAAAGCATCCAATCATATAGTTATCCGTCCATGCATCCGAACCATGCAATGCCAGCCACTCTGCAACCCCCAAAGGAAACATGTCCGTGCTTTCCTTTTCCTATACATGCTTTGTGCAGGTGATACGGAAACAACTCCATGTAATACTACACAACGAGAATCACGCATGAGAGCCGTGATGGTTACATACGAGGAACCGAAAGCTACCCCGCACGCAATGCAGACACTGATGAGAGCACCTCGTCTGATCTTGTCAATCTCGGGATAAATAGTCCACCACTCAAACAATTCTGAACATGGTATCCAGTTCGGCCACCCCAACAATTTTGTTGAAACTACACGGAAACCATGTCTCAACGCAGTATCATCAAGGATATCATCATTACCCCCGTGGCATTTCATGATATGCCACTGCTGAATAGCGTGGGAGTTCATGAACCTTATGCACTACGCAGCATCATCGAAATCGTCACAGAGGACTCTTATGGTCTTGGAGAATCTTATGGAGACTCCGCACATCTAGATCGGTTGCAAAAGGCAGCAGATATGATTAAGGGTCTTTCTATCTACAGCACAAATATTATCTATCAAAAGTGCGTTGAGTCTCTCCGCAATGACACCAACACAGGCGGCGATGGAATGGGCGGGATGGTTGTGACAGCCTCCGTCGCAGATAAGGTCTTTTCCCCTTTTGAAGTTGCCTGCCTCGACCTACAGGGCAAGCTAGCAGGCATATCTGTTAGCGACTTGCTTGGTGGGCGCGTCCGGGATTCTGTCCAATACTCCGCCTATCTCTTCTATAAGTGGGCAGGCCACCCTGGCGATGAGGATGATGAATATGGCGCTGCATTAGATCCAGAAGGAGTTGTGAAGCAAGCGAAGAAGATCATAGACGAGTACGGCTTCAAGGCCATCAAACTCAAGGGTGGTGTTTTTCCTCCTGCCGAAGAAGTCGCTGCCATCAAAGCTCTCCATAAGGCGTTCCCCGACCTGCCATTGAGGCTTGATCCAAACGCTGCGTGGACTGTCGAGACTTCTAAGTGGGTTGCTAAAGAGCTTGAAGGCATTGTGGAGTATCTGGAAGACCCAGCTGGTGAAATTGAGGGTATGGCAGCTGTGGCCAAGGAAGCTTCAATGCCTCTTGCTACAAACATGGCAGTCGTTGCTTTCGACCACCTCCCTCCCTCCATTCTCCAAAACGCTGTTCAGGTCATCTTGTCCGACCATCACTTCTGGGGTGGTCTCCGCAAGTCTCAAACGCTAGCGTCCATCTGTGCTACGTGGGGTCTCCGACTTTCCATGCACTCCAATAGCCACTTGGGTATCTCGCTTGCTGCGATGACACATCTCGCCTCTGCAACTCCCAATCTCGATTACGCCTGCGACACACATTGGCCATGGAAGCGTCGTGATGAGGATGTTGTCATTGATGGAGCTCTGAAGTGGAAGGAAGGCAGCGTGATAGTGCCATCAGCTCCTGGTTTGGGTATCGAGTTGGATAGGGAAAGGTTGGCGAGGCTTCACCAGCAGTATCTGGATTGTGGACTGAAGAAGCGTGACGATACAACGTATATGAAGAGGTTCCAGCCAGGCTTTTCAGAGAAAATTCCTCGTTGGTGAGGAACGGACTCGAAGCTAGTTCCACGTCAAATCATGATCGGGGATCGTCCTGAATATCCATCTCGGAGCGAAATAACCGATGAATACTATCAGGAAGAGATACCCCGATACGCCTAGTCTACCCATATCTGCGCCATATGTCCTAGTCCCAGTATCAGCGGCTTTGCTGACGAGGTCCACCCAGATAGGCAACATTGAATAAAGTCCAAGAACTGCAACCGACATGGCTACAGAGAAAACAATTACATGTTTTCTATTGTCCGTACCAAGGTGCTCAAAAAGAAGACAGGGGAAGATTAGGACATGTGTAGCAGTAGGGAAAGCCATTGAAATAGGAAGAAACACTGATAATAGGGCGCCCGCAGCACTTGATCTCCAGGTGACAAGTTGAAAAAACATCAAGATGGTGGCTTCAAGAATCTGAATGCACATGAAGCAGAACACTGGGACCATCCACGAGCAGGTCGAGGTATTGTAGTAATTCCTTTCCAGGCAGTGAAATAAATCTTGACAAAAACGGCGCATTTCGAGAGATTCATCCAAATGATCAGGATCACCGGGCACCATCTCGTTATCTCCTGGGATGTTTTGCTCGCTAGATATTGCTGGTCCAGTAGTACCGGATGGCAGCGGGCTGAACTGGCGGTCAAATCCTCCCTTAACCGCAGTAGCAATAGGTCCAATAACAAGAAAAGTTGGAAGGACTTGACCAAACGTCCAGTCATTCTCATCGACGTCCGCGCTGGACTTGGTCATGAAGAGCTTCACTGTTCCCCAGGCCGCCGAGACGACCAGCCAATAGAGCTATTCCCGACGTTTAGCCCCTTGCCAGGAACGTAGTCTTGAATGGGAATGTACTTACATCTGACAATGTCGAAATGACAAGATCACAATAGAATCGAACAGTTAGAGAGCTGGCCATTTGACTGTAAAGGAAAACCTGACGGATGGCTATTGCTCTAGCTCCGCTAGTTTCCGTACTGCGGTCGGTCAAAATCTCTATAAATTTCACATTCTTGCCTCCGACATAATTTCGGATCCGTTTGAAGGAGGCTGAAAGCGGACAGTGAAACTTTATCGTACGACTGACAAGGCTCAGAACCAACAGGATGACTGACATTATACCAGATTGATAAGCTGTTGAATTGGCAATATCGCTATATCCAAATTCGGATTGTTTATGCCAGGCAACTGATCTAGAGGGGCCATAGAGGCAGATAGCGTGTGTCCCATTAAGACTCGCTGTACCCTCGTCGTGGTGTGCCCAGTTGAAGAACAGTGTTGGCCCAATGGCAGCTAGTAGCATGATGGCCAGTATGACCATGCAGATGATGCGAATGAGCTTTTCTAGAGGTCGAGTATGGAAATATTTACGTAGGACAGTGAGGCCACAAATATGTGTCAGGTTGGAGAACCATGCCAGATGGGTGACGAGGAAGAAGTGGTAGGCCGAAATTCCCTTGGGAAGATCGATAAAACCACTCATGAGAATACCTAGACCTGTCACGAACTGAAGATCGCACATCCCCAGGATCGACTGGTAGCAGCATGTCAGTATGGGAATCTTTTATCATTACATGGACTTGCCATCTCCAGGCCGTGAGCCCAGTTCGACCCCATGTTTAGACGCTCCAAGCCCTTCTTAACTATATTCTTGACCATAGAATCGATTGGATTCGCTCGCCACGGATTATCAACCTCGCCCGAGTTGTTTCCGTCGCCACTCTGGAAGGGATTCTCATACGGGTCGAAAACAAAGAGATAGTGTAGTAAAACAAAAATTACCGCAAGCCAGGCGGTACCTAAGAAGCCGGTGATGACCTGTTTCCCTCTTGTCAGTTTAATTCCATGGGCACGAAGGTGACATAGGGAGATGTTCTGGTAGACTTACGCCGGGTCCTGCTATGTCACCATATGGCTCAATCTTGAAACCACGAGCGGCAAAAGAACAGTTGTAACCCATGCTGTATTTGTTATATCTTGTAAATCACGTTCAAAATGATTTAATGGAAAGAACAATTAAAGTTGACATTTTTGCAAACGTGTTCTAACCACAGCCTGATTATTTTCAGCTGAAAGTGCACCTGACCGGAATCACTTTATCCGTCGTTTGTAAAATGCGAAACCGTCATATTTGTGTCTGGCTAGCGTGCCTGAATATACTTCTTGAAGAGGTCTCGGCCAAGACTTTATCCGCATCTAGAGCCTGTCGGATGTTACTACCAATCAACATTTATTGGTATCATACTTGGACTTCGCGCGCGCCTCGGAGGTCGTTACTATGAAGGATTCCATGTTTGCTGACCACCAAAAGGGTCAGCTTATGTGAGCAGCTAAGCTTGACTGGCTGAGAGATCTTGATAAAAGGCACCTGCATCCCCAACCCCGACCGTTCCAAGTCCCTAGGTTTACTGTGATTTCTTTTACTCTGTTACCTACCCTTAACAGAAATGACTAAAAGCCAGACCACCACGTCTACGGAAATCAGGAAGACTATTGAAGCAACAATCAATAGCTTCTTGTCCTCCTATGAGGATGGAAGAGAACAGAATGACACCTCGCTGATCAATCGCGACGTCACTGCAGATTGTACACGTCAATTGCTCCCCGTGTCGCTCTGCAAAGCTCTTGGCGCTCCAGAGACATTCCTCATGCCCAACGACATGTACGAGCAGCTCTACATTGACGATCTCACAATCGGCGGTGTCTACAACACTGTCAACAAGCACATGGCGATCGACACCGAAGCTCGAATGGCAGCGGTCAATAGCACATCTGACTTCAAATTCAAGGACGGGGAGGTTCTGACGATGGAATTTTCCTGGACGTTCTATCTGAACGAGGAGGGCACTAAGATCAGCAAGGTCATAGAGTTTGCGGATGCCTCTGCAGTCCAGCACCTGGCGGCCAAAGCGCAGGAGCTTAAGGCGAGACAGGGGAGTAGTGATGATGCCAAGGTGAACCAGGAGGTGGATTTCTTAGAGACTGGATGATCAACTTGGGGCGGTGACAGATGATATACATGTTTGATGGGAACCTTTTGAAGCAACCATCTTGATCTAATCGCACGAGGAGCACCGTCAGAACTAGTGAGTCGCAAAGCTTGTGGCGATTCAGGTATCACATTACGTGTCGACATTGTCAGAGCGGCAGGTTGATATTCCATGTAAATGGAACACTATTCTCTCATTTCATCAATTTCACTGCCGGCAATCTCCAGTTTCGTATCATGACGTCTTTTCGAAGGTCCCTGCGGAAAGGCCGGAATAGTTGCACCGGTCATCAGAGACCTACCCTTGAGCAACAACAGGAAGCATTGTTATCGCTTTTCTAGCAAGAAGTACCAACTTAGTTTAATATTAAGGAGTGCGTATTTTTAGTTTAAATGCATATTCACATAGATTGGAAGACCACCCACTGCCTGGACCATAAACATGCACGTCCACAACTTTGAAAGTATGCTTATACCTTCCGCGTTGATTCTCACGTGTAAGGGATAAACAAAAAAAAAAGCTTTACGGAGTTTTCCGTGATCTTCAAACATGGTTTCAAGTTAAAACGGAGAATTGTTATATGGCAGTCTGAGCGCAGCAAGCATTCGACCCACTGTGAACGTGTCATTCACAGGGTAAAGCTTATCATCCAACCATTTCTTCATGTGATAAGAAGCTACTACGTTCTTATCAAGATTCCTCATTTCGCATGCGAGATAAGAGACCTGAGAGGTTGCGTTTCAACGACCACGATTCTTGGCATCGCCACCAAACACTAGTCGTGTTTGAGAACGATCTTCAAACATAGATTTCAGAGAAATTCGATACGAGCTAGGGCCTTACCATTGTTTAATTGAGGCTCATCTACTGACGCACTCATTGGTTGGGCTCATTGACAGGGTACCTCTGTGCTTAAGCCTCACGACACGAGTCAGGCGCCATTTTTATGAGCACTGCCGGTGCAGCGGAGCCTCATCAGGGATAGTTCATTGGCTCACCGCTGATCTTCAAGGCGATCGCCAAGGGGGCGCCACAGTCTATCTTTATTATCTGGATCGTGTAGTCTTCAACAGAACTTCTTTGGCTGTAGATGCCCAAAGGGACCCCTGTATCTCTATCCTGATCAGTGGAGTGCCGGCGCAGCTCATGACTTACCCGCCGCTAGCGGGCTTGCGTGTCAGCTTAGACAAAATGACGATCGAGTCACTGCGCCTGTTAGAGATATGTGTAATTACAAAAGCAATGGTGTCGAGTCTGTGAGCTGCTTATCGCCTCCTTTCTACCTGGCCTGTATTTATAGATCCTGCCAAGCCGTCGAATTGTGCTGCCTCTGTGAACCAAGCTCATTATACCAGATTATTTTACGTACCAGATCTATCCATATTTTACCGCCACTGTAGAGCCGTGGAACCCATTGTTACTCCAGGATACTCTCATCGTATACGGACCGATCCCAGAGCTGTCACGATGGAACATCCCTCTTGTCGGGGCGCGGCCCCAGTGGATCCCAGTATGGACCGCGATAGCTTCATCCTCGATAACATGAACGGGAACCGAACATCATACCTCGACCCTATTCAACAAGATGCTGTCACAGATGTCGAATCAGGCACAACAACACCATCAGCCAGTATCCGAAAACAACAACAAGATCTATCTTACGACATCTACGATCCTAATCGGCCAAAGCTCAAGCTACGCCAACGTCTGAAGCATTTCACTTGGGCATGGTATACTCTTCCCATGAGCACTGGTGGTCTATCCCTACTTCTATACTCTCAACCACATCAATTTCCCGGTCTTAAGATCATCGGTCTTGTCATCTACATCCTCAACCTATTGATCTTTACTTCCGTCAGCACCGCCATGGTATCCCGTTTCCTACTACACCAAGGAACATTCGTCAAGTCATTGACACATCCTCGTGAGGGCTTCTTTGTGCCTACGTGTCTCTTATCGATAGCCACAATCATCACCAGTACCGATCGTTACGCGATACACAAGGATAATGCAAACCTTGTCTGGGCGGTGCAAGCCTCCTTTTGGGGCTACGTGGTGGTCACTCTGCTTCTAGCCATAGGCCAATACAGCTATGTCTTTGCAGCCCATAGCTTCTCTCTTTCAACGATGATGCCCACTTGGATTCTTCCCATCTTTCCCATTATGCTTTCAGGCACCATCGCATCTGTCATTGCAGAGACACAACCCAACCTCGATGCACTTGCGATCATTGGCGCAGGACTTACCTGTCAAGGTCTCGGGCTTAGTGTTGCCGTCATGATGTATGCTCACATGATCGGGCGCCTGATGCAAGCAGGTCTACCAAACCGAGAGCATCGATCAGGCCTCTTTATGTGTGTCGGACCACCTGCCTTTACTGCCCTGGCCTTGATCGGTATGGCAAATGGTATGCCTTCAGACTGGGACATCTTGCAGGGCAACAGCGTTGGTGCATTGGCTATCATTAAGTTGATTGCTATTATGAGTGCCATCTTCTTGTGGGCTCTGAGTCTCTGGTGGTTTGGTATTGCTCTCGTTGCCGTTCTCCGGTCTCCACCAAAATACTTCCATCTCGGATGGTGGGCGATGATCTTCCCCAACACAGGCTTCACTTTGGCCACCATCTCTATTGCTAAAGCTCTTGAAAGCCCTGCCATCGGTTGGGTGGCCACTGGCATGACCATCGTCATCATCTGTGTTTTTATATTCGTTTTTGTTAGTCATGTGAAAGCTGTCATTACCCAGGACATCATGTACCCTGGGCGAGATGAGGATGTTGAAGATCATTGAGGGATTAAGAGGTGATGCATCTGGATTGGCGTTTAAAATTGTTTTAGATAATCATGGGACTAAACGTTGTCGCTTAATATATTTACTCACACTTCATCCATTCATCTACTATTACCTCAACTGAGGATGGTCTCTGTGATATCGAAGCCATGTCTTTAAGCTTGGGGCCATACCATAGGGACTTATTTCGGAAATTCCGGTTGTGTCGCATTGAGATAGGCGATCCGTGTTCCCCTGCGGCCCACTTCCGGAGGCCATCTTAAAACAGAACCCTCACCCGAGCAGATGGGGTAACTGCTCCATTCTATGTTGAAGACAGTTTAGCCTGGTGAGATTCGGATGCATTTATGCAGTTAAGGCTGACAACCTTCCCCTTGGCCAGCCATACGGATAAATTGTAGCATATCATCGGAGCTACAGGGCTAGAATATTGACCAATGCTTTTGACTCTTGGCGTAAGCAGCAATGTGGGCAGTGAAGGGTGACTCCATTTCTCACGAGTATAAAGACAATCGTTGGCAAGGTGTCGCATGATAACACTTTAAACGTCTAGTAAAACAATAATAGCCCGCAACTATGTCTGATACAAGCGAAACTCTTCCAATCCTTCCAGCTGACTTGACTCCCGAATGGTTCAGCTCCAAACTCGGCCATAAGATTAAGTCCGTCGAGAATACACGCAACATCTGGGGCACAGCCAGCAAGCTTTTCTACACCATCACCTACGAAGATGAGAGCAGCGAAGATAGACCGACAAACATCTGTGTCAAGGGCGTCTTCGATCCCAAGATGATTGAAGCTCAGCCATGGACAGTCAGTTTGGCGCAGCGCGAGGCAGAGTTCTTCTCCAAGGTGGCTCCTACCATCAACAACATGATCTTCCCCAAAGGCTGGTGGAGTGGAACAAGCGAGAAGCAGGGTATCGCCATTATGAACGATCTTGTTAACGAGGGGTGCACTTTTCCTGCTGAGGTAGCTGCTTATTCCGTTGATAAGGTCAAGAATGGTGTCGAGCAGTTGGCAGGACTTCATGCGCAGTATTGGGGCCAGAGCCAGGATGATCACCCTTGTAAGCATTCCCAAGCTCCGTTCCACGACTTCATTTAACAAGTGATAGGGATCTGGAACAATTACGATCCTGCCATGACCTTCATGTGCAGATCTTGGGATGAAGTAGTCCGACGACCCGGCCGTCCTCAACTACCAGAGTACCTCATGGACGGAACTCAATGTAACGAAGCTCTGGACCGCTACTACGCCGAGCGCAACCCTCGCTTCAGGACCCTTCTTCATGGCGACACTCACATCGGCAACATCTACTTCACCGCCGACGACAGCATCGGATTCCTGGATTGGTCTGCCTTTCACTTTGGCTCATGTTTCCATGACGTGGTGTACCACATGACAGCCATGCTCAGCGTTGAAGATCGTCGGGCTCACGAGATGGAAATTCTCGACCACTATCTTGAGACCTTGCATCGTCTTGGCGGCCCCAAGTTCGATCGACACAATGATCCTGAAGTAATGATTGAGTATCGAAGGTCTTTTATGACTAACGTTATCTGGCTTATTTGCCCGGATGGTCTGCAGAGTAAGGAGCGGGTTGCGACTTTGTGTGAGAGAACTGTTGCTACATATGATGATCACAAGGTCATTGATGTGATTCTGAATCAGCCTAAGCCAGCTGTCTAGATATCTGAAGTCACAAGAACAAGTTCTGTCGAGTTTCCATCTTAAAATAAATTAAGCATAATAAATAGCCCATTCACGTGTTGGAATATGACAGCGACCCATTAATGCAACACTCAACCTTCTCGTTCATTATTGGAAGAAAGCATAAACCCCTTCTCAAAACGCGTCATTCATATTTGATTATCTAGCTAATAATTGTGATGCGCGACGTGATGATTACGTGCTGTCCGCCTCTCCAGACTCATTCCAGACAAGGATGACGTGCACGATACACGAGCAACAAAATGAATCACCAGCAAATTCATGACGTTCATGATTCCCGGGGACTATATAAAACCAATTGCCCCACGGATAAGTGATTCCCTCAATTTTTCCCGCATCATCAGAACAATTGATCAACAAATATGCGCAACTCTAGATCAATTCTCAACCTCGTCAGGGTTCAATCCCTCGCCCCAAGACAATTCTCTACGCTACCAGCAATGCGACAAATTGAGCGTGGCAATGACGAGAATGTCTCACATGCGACCGGCCCTTCCAAGGTCCCCCAAAGTGTGCAAGAAGCTGTTCCCAAGGGAGTCGAGGAGGCATTGCCTGACTCTGTGAGTTTATTCGCCACCAAAACCCATTAAAGGCGAGACTAATAGGACAAGATTCATCCTACCAGCAAGGACCCTAAGCAATCAACCAACAAGTCGCACGCCAAGAATGATGGCGAGGAATCTGTCGTGCCGAAGAAGGTTCAAGAGAAGTTGCCGGAAGAGATAGAGAGGGCTGTCCCCAATGCTCTGCATGACACTGGAGATGCACCAGTCACGGGCAAGAAGGAATAGAAATATGATAGTAATAGGTCCATGCTAGGAATGGCTTGCTAAATTATTCTTACAATCATAATGATACTAGCCTATCTCGTTGCAAACGTCTATTTTACATCCTCGTCAAACTGTGCTACCCGGGCCTCGCTCCCAAGTATCTGTGTTGGTGCAATAAAAATTCATTCATCTGTCAAGTATCTTCCTCGTCATCTTGTGCAATCTGATTCCTCATCCTTCGAAATCTTGGTTCAAACACATAAGTCCAATACCAATTCTTCTGCAACGAAATCTCTGCCATCGCCTCCAAAAAGTCTCTCGTTCCCTTGAAAGGATAGAACGTAAAGTTCCAAGCCGTCCAAACCAGGATTACAGATTCCAATTCTTGGAAAGCCTCCATACTACCGTATGTCTCTTGCACGAGGTTATCCAGCTCCCGACGCTGCGACTCATTTCGTTCTTCATATGTTGAGAAGAAGTAGTCCTTTGCTGGTTGAATGTGCTCTGGACCAAGGAGGAGGACGGATGCGCTTGCTTCGTCATGGCTACCGCCGCCCGAGAGAGATATGCAGTGGAGTTCTTCTATCACGGGCCAGTCAAGCATGTTACCGGCGTGTGCTTGGGGCTCACTCTCGCGGAGTAGAGGAATCGGGTTTCCTTCGAGAAAGTCCACATGCTCCCACTGAACTTCTGCAGCACTCGCCAGGTAGTGTACCGCACACTGACCATCCCAGATCGCTTCGAGCCCGTTCGTTGCTCTCAAAAACTCCTTGTACTCGTCAGGCAGAGTCGTCTTTAGTCGTTTCTCCAAGGCCTTGATTTTAGAGGGCGAACATCCGGGTCGGAGGAGGCCGTCAGGGTTGTCGGGTCTGAGTCGGGGGTTATCATCGGGACGATGGACATCTAGATCATCGTAAGGGCAATTTTCGAAGGTATTCTTGCTGATAATGTGAAGGAGCTCCTGAATGCTCTTCTTCGCGTATCGGCGCCTGGGTCCGTTTTCGAGTCGATTTTCAGCCATCTGCACTGCGCGAGAAATAGCCGGGCGGACTTTGGCTGGATGGATGTTGAGCATTTCAAGCATGGGCTGCTGAGGCATAAGAATGACTTTGCTCCATACCAGGCGGGAACAAGCAAGTTGTTCTATCATCTCGTAAGCGTTGATCCGCTCACATATGTTGTCGAGTAGCTCTCGAGACTGGGTGTCTTGATTCAGTCGGATATATATATCGAGGGCGATCATTAAGCCCGCTGTGCGGTAGAGTTGCAAGTAGAGATACTGAAATATTCCATGGCGCCACCACATGGCTATTTTCATGTACCTGACCGCCATTGGCCCATTTGGGCTGGCAGAGTATGAGAATTCTCCTTCCGCATGCAGCTTCTCCGCCATGAATATTTGTCCTGCGAGAGTTCCATTCCAGTCCGGAAGATCTGTCGTCAAGCCGTTGTAGGCCATATCGAGAGCCTTCGCGGCCGTTTCTTCCGTGACCTCCCATTCCTCGCTGAACCGCTCAAGCCAGGGCTTGCGAGCTTCTTCTTCCAACTCAAGAAGCTTTTCCTCGGTGCGCTCCTCCTCCGGAATCCAGGAGGGCCAAGCTGATGCTGCGTCCCATGCAAAATACATGCAGGGCTTCAAAAACGGATACTCGCATTTGCAATGTTCGAAAGGGTCAACACCTCGGTTGACAAGAGTCTCTAAAAGTCTTGTAGCGCCAGCGACCTCGCCAATAATAGCGAAATTCACGGCTGTTTTGGCGATGCCGTCGATGACTTCTGAGAGGGAGCGATAGTCTGCGATTGAGGGTTCATAGTCAACATGGCGAAGGAGGTACTCGAGCCTGTGCTGCGTCGGATCGAAATTCTTTTTGTTCATGGTAACTGGAGTCTCTGTGATGAAGTTTCAAAGAAACAAAACGCGAAAATTCACTAGGTATGGAGTGAATTATTCTCCTTGGCAACAACGACCTAAGGCGTGACGTCATTAGTAAGCTGACAGAGTTGCCTGCCCGTTCGAACAGAGCGCAACATTTATGTTACTCTAATCAATCATAGACAGGTTGTTCTAAGCTATAATGAGGTTCATACAAACCGGTTGCGTCGGTGCGAGCGCTCTTTGTTCATCATCTATTCATTCAACAATTCCACACGGAGGTTCATACCCGACAAGAGACAGGCACAGGGTGGCCTGTAATGCCCACTAAACAAGCGCTATCGACCCACCCGTGGACCTGCAAGTCTCTCAGGCTCACAGCAGGTTCCGCCACTGTGCGGCTCGCTATGCCCCCTGTGGAGCGCTGGAAATTAGCGGCACGACACCACTGCATGAATACTTTCAGAACCTACTCTCTGCCCAGGCAGGTGGGTGTCAGAAGAATTATCCTTTAAGTTAAGCTACAGAAATAATGTAGCCTAAATGCTTATCTAAGCTAGCATAAGATAACTAGATTATTTCGTCTCTTATGCTCTTGGTGGCTAATTCTTCTGACACCCTGACGCCGGGCTATTGTCAGTGGCGGACAGGCAGCTATCAATAAGAACATTTTATCGCTCGCTTTGTATTATGCGATCTAAACTCGCTCCTGCCGCAGTTTCGAAAATGTGCACCTGCTGAGGTGGTCTCGCGTTGCTGCTCAAATATTTCTCTTCTTGAAGTGAGGCTGGGCCAACGATCGTGTGCACACTTTCTTCTTGGATTCTCACAACACCTTACTTGCGACTTAGTCCCCATCGAAGTTCTTACTGGCTTAATTGCGCAGGTAGATGCCTATTTCACCGCCCGGAAACATCGATCTGCGTTCAACACGAGTCGCAAGCGAACTGGAGATGGCTCGGTGGCACAACAACCAGCAAAACGACAAAGCAACGTCGTCGCATCGTCCAACTACCAGAGCTCTACCACAGCCCGATCCAAAACCGATCCAGAGGTATCCCCAACACAAGTTGTTCAATCACCTGTATGTCTGCAAAGTCAAAAAGCTTGTGGCGGGAAGGAGCTCGTGGCTAACAGGTTACCTCCACTGCAGGGGATGTCTCATCCTAGCAATCACGATGTAGAAGAGATCAAGCGTCGTATTGCCGAGTACAAGTCGAAATTACAAGATCTTGAAGATGAACATGCATCGCTATCTCGAGACAGAGATCCTGAAACCATCAAAAGGCTGAAGACGACATGCAACGATGCCACCAATCGTCGTCAGGACGTTGACAAGAAGCTCAGCACAGTCGATATTATCATCAAACAGATGACCAACACAATTCAATACGGCCATGACATGGTACCAGCGCAGCTACACGATGCTTTAAAGGCAAGCAAAGCTGATCACCAGAATCTTGTGGATGAACTCAACAAAATCGAGAAACTGAAAGCCAAGCAAACGCAAAAACTTGAAGACGCCGAGCGCAGGTACAGCGAAGCTCCTCCCAAGCTTGAGGCCTTGGGTAAGCGTATGAAGGAATGTAAGCTTAGTCTGCAGAGTACAGAACAAGATCTCAACAATGTCTCCTTGCAACGCAGGCTCAGCGATTTAAGTCGCATCAACGTCTCCGCCCTACCATACGACCAGCGACTTCTGTTGTCCAAGCTAGTCGGTGAAATACAGGCCGTCCTCGATCAGGAACCTGGGGCATCAGGCGCCTGAGCCGAGAGGTATAACAGGAGAACATTTACAGACAGCGAAGGGATATTTCTCACTGGTCAGACGGCGGCTGAATAAATAGGAAGCATATACGAATATTAGCTATTCAATTATTGCACGGTACAATTTTCTCTGATAATTCTCGACATGCCGTGAAGATTTATTGGACCTAGCACCATAACAATTGTTCTGCCATCACTATTCCAACCCTAACAGCGTGCTGCGACTCTTAGCGATCACGGTAGGCGCATCTCGAAAGTGCCATGAGTGGGATCCTCCCACAGGTAAACCATCATCGTATACGGGGTCTAGTGACAGTTCCTTGAGTTTATGTGACATGTGACCTCCACGTTCATGCCCCTGTCAGGTGTACTGCAAGTAAACAGGTACTTAGAGGAAGCTGGACGATCTTATCGGTGCAGTCCTAGACTGGAACCTCAAAGAATTTAATATATCGTTTCTATTAACTACTTAATTAATGTTAGTTTGATGCAACTCACCTGCTTGTCTTCTGAAGAAAAGATCCGGAAGGGTTGAAAAACTCTCACTCCTGTCCTGTAACTCATTCCAAAAGCATCGTATATGAAGTTTGCACACCCAGTGATTCAAGGTCATTCACCAATGCTAGGTAGTTACTGCATTCTTGGTTTCTCTGGCTCCAGTATCCCTTTGTTCCCACTAATTATGAGATGGAAGGCATCATTACTCGTTGTCAACTTGCTGCTACTTGTAAGGTCACTCTCTGCCAATGGAAAACAAGTATGAAAATTATAGTTGATATTAAAGGACTGCGCTAGCTAAGTAAAACTTCTAAAAGGAATGGCTGACTTCGCTCAATATTTCTCAAACTATTATACCTCACCCCAGATTCGACACCTTCTCGCACAACCTCTTGCCCGTTTTTACCATTTCTCAGACCCTGAGTAGTGATAGTTGTGGAAGGTTGTCAAATGACAAACTCTCCTCAAAACAATTCCAAAGACACACAAATTGTTCCTCGAGGAGTTTGATCACAGACTTAGACGCCGGGGACACCGGGAGCGCCGCCAGCGGCGGGAGCATTGGGAAGCTTCTCGGGGACCAGGTTGCCAGCGTCTTCACCCATAGTTTCCTCATCTTCTCCGAGCTGCTCTCCTAGCTGACCTGCGTCGCCGGTCAGTTGTCCGTCGATGGCATCGCCATTAGTTTCAACAAGGTCGGCCTCTCCGGTGAGGCCCGCAGCATTGGCAACGTCAGCAACGCCGTCGGCGAGCTTGTCGAGCTGTCGCTTAGCCATTCTAAGCTTGGGGCCTCCGGGAGGAGGAGGGGGTGGGCCACCGCTGGTGCTGCCGCTGCCGCCGCCGTTGTTCAGTCCAGGCTCATCAGGCTCCTGAGCGTCACCACCCATGAGATGAGAAACATGGATCAGGGCATTCTCTCCAGCGTAGCCGACAGCGTTGTCGAAGTCGCTGATAAGTGGTTCCGCAGCTTGGCCTTCACCACCGAGCTGGCGCGGGTTGAGAACCGGAGCACTGAGGGCGCCGGCGGCAGCGAGGATGATGAGAAACTTGGTGAGTTGAGTCATTGTTGTGGATTCAAATTGCTTGTTGTCTTTGGAGGTTGGTTGAATTTGTCAAAGGTGATTGGTATGGTTGATAGATATGATGAGTAGGCAAGGCAGTTGATTTCAGGGTCTGATTGGAATCTTGACTGTTGTTGTCTGTCTGGAGAAGAAAGAAGCTCTCATCAAACGGGAAGGAGTGCTTCCTTTTTATCTTTGGAATCGATGCTGATCATTGCTTCTTCGATGAGGTTGATTTCTCATAGTCACTGAAGCATTGATTCTCGTCACTCACATGTTTGGTGAGTGTCTTAGCCATGTTCGTCACCCATCGAATTAAGTTTACAGACTTTGAGGGATTTGACAGCACACTAGGCAACGATAGATGGGCATAGGAGGCATGACGTCAAAAAGCTGAATACGATGAGGCTCAACATCTGAGTATAGGAGCTGAATCTCCCCCACACAGGGGTTGTTAAGTGCGTCATGCTAGGTGATATTGCTTGGGGACCGGAGATGCAAACTTCATATCAGATGGTAAGCAAAACCGTAAGTGGCTTCAGGTGATTTTAGTTTCGATTACATCAAGCAAGGCTCAACAGATCATGCACCCTATGGAAGTCTACCGCCTCGACTCAGCTTTCTTTGCAGTGGTCCCTGAACTCAACGGCTATCCAGAACCATGACGTTAAGCTTTACGAAGCCCAGGGGTCGCTGGACAGCTGGACAGCTAAAACCTTGTATGTAGTTGACTGTACCGTTTACATATTACTCAACAGTTTGAATTACGTTCGCCGAACATTGAAGGTCGGAAACGCTTCGTCAATTATTAACCACTAAAACGTTAGCCATCCCAATACGGAACGTTCCATAAGGTTTCGGTTGTAGCCACCTACGACAACGGGCAGGTCCCTGACAATCAACGATTACCATTGACTGACCTGGAGCCGTGATTTCCGAAAGGGTCCAACCTTTGGTTCAATTGGCTTTTGGCCAAACCATTAAGGAAAGCCACTTTGTCGATCCCTTCGTCACCAAAGCCAAAATAGGGGTCTGTTATGGTTGTAATTCGGCGCCGGTAGCGGGGATGCGCTAAAAATGCCGAGCAGCCGTGGTCCCGAGAACATGGTCAGAAACCTTGAACTATAAACCTCTCAAGAAGCCTCTTTTTAGCACTCTCAGACGTAATGCTGCTTCCCAGCTACCCGGTTATTCAATCCGTCTCGGTTCAAACGGCACAGAATGACCCGTTCAAAATAGCGATGCACAAAGGTTAATGGACATTTGAGTATTTTCTCTCATAGTTGAAAGCGGGAGATAGTCATTGAAGACTTTCGATCCCTCGACAATCAAAGGATCATCTGGATCGGCATCATTGATTGGTCTCCCGCTGGCTGTCATCTCGGCCGAGTCTGACAGACCTGAAGATCAGAGCGTTGAGCGTGACGTAGAGGCGCTTGTTAACTTGAGTTTGTTGTTAGTTTAACTAGACTGCGTCTGTGGCCTTCATAGGAATTGACAACGTGTAGTCTCTTTAGGAAATTCTATGCGCAACATGTTCACGGACCTCTTTTCCATCTCCTCCAAGGGTCCAACGTGCAGCACACCGATCACTATCGCATCATCGCTCGTCGCTTGTGTAATTCGAAAGGGTCCACCCCAACGACGTATTCACATGCAGAACCACTTCGGTCTCAACAAATCTCCGAGGACGAGTCTGAAAGATACGTCCCTCAAGTGCTCCTTTCTCGGTGTTGTGAATAAACAACTGAAACTAGGTTACAGTTGACGTAAGTTTAAAGACAAAGGTGTTGAATGTCATCAATGTCACTCGGCAGCTAGGAATTTTCCGTTTACTGTAAAGGATATTTTGACGAGGAAATTTCTAGTAGCCAGCTGAACAAATCATCAACATGACCTTCATTCGCATCTCGATGACTGCTTACCATGTGTTGGGGTTTGGTTCATGACTGTGACCCCTGCTCTATAGTACAGAAACGATGACCAGTCTGAAGGACGGTATACAATGGCTTCACTTCTGGAAGCCGATTCATCATTATCTTGACGATCTTTGACCTCGACTGTAGTTGGTTAACTGATCCGATGTTCGCCGAATACTATTCTCGGCTTGTTTGTTCAGCTCGGCGCCGTCGGTTAACAGTACCGCTGATCTCCCCAAATCCATCTCAGCTAGCCAGGTTGGAGTGCCGATGGGTTAGGTGAGTTGGTACTCGCTAGCTATTGGTGCGTTTTGGGAGGTTCTGGTTAAGCAAGCCTCTTGCGTACTGTTCTGCTTGTGCAATGAGTGACTGGATGAGTTGAATGGAAATTCCGGACATAACATCCGTTTCAGCTCTCTACCCTATGTGACGACTTTTCTAGAGCTCGTAATCCCGCTAGATTGTAGGATGAACATAAGAGGGGTCTTTCCTGGAAAGATCTGCGAACCCTCAAGACGGTATTTTCCTATGAGCAGGTCGGCACTCCGTCAACATGTTCACCTGTCTGTACCGAAAGCTTTGTATGTTTATGCAGATTAAAACTACAGTCATCTAACCTCTTAAAGAAGCAGTTTTGTGAAAATGAACGAGGTTGGCCAGCCAAGGATTACGAGGGTATCATGGGTAGATTCAGGATGAAGTTATATTATGACGTCATTTACGACTCTACAAACCGGAAACAGACGCAAATACGGGACCCTGGAACGCTTCATTGTTGAGGTGATTGGTCCTACAATGTCTTATAGTTCAGACACAGACTGGACCTACAGAATATCACAATTTAAATTAAAATGAAGTTCAGAAGAAAAGAAAAGAAGAAACTAGAGCATAACACGAAAGTTGAAACCTTGAAACATGGTAGAAACAAGTCGCGTTTCGCGTCTTAATGTAATTCAAACGCGTCTGTGACCAGAAGGTATATAAATGGGCATATCCTTCATTAACTTTATATTTCTAAACGATCAATCTTCTTCTACAAATGAAAAGAAAGCTGTGAAACCTTTTCACGTTCAAGACCTAATAATCACCCTTCATTGTCCACCATCATGGCTGAATTGCAAAGCCCAGACTGTGAATACTGTCAACGACAGCAACGCACAAAGCGGCAGCCCAAGAAAAGAAAGCAGAAGACAAAATTGTCTCTAGAAGAAAAGTCCCGAATCGCTGAAGAAGCTCGAATCGCTGAAGAAGTGCGAGTCACCCAACAATCACAGCTTGCCAAAGACATCGACTTGATGGACAGAAAGACTTGCTTCGAGCCGGTCAAAGAAGCAGCCGCCAAAGCAGCCGCATCAACCGAAAAACGCCCTCGGCTGATGGGTCTTGGCGGGCAGATCTTCAATCTGTATTCTACCGATCACGTTAAGCACGTCCCTGGATCACTTGATCCTTTCGGGAACAAGATTGATTTCTTCGAAAACGGTGACTCTGAGGACCCCTTAATGCCTGTCGACGGCTATATTGACATCCGCATGAACAATGTCTGCAACTTGGACAGGTTCATCCCGCCAGGCTACTACTCCGCTGGGTTTCACGAGCTTCAAGGCGAAACTGGCAATTTTTCTAGAAGGAAGGTGCCAGTCCACTTCATCGATGACAATCACTTGATACTCAAGATTAGTCGTCATATGGTTTTCAACGACGACGAAAAGAGAATACCTAACGATGCACCCGAGGTCTTTACCTACTATGGAATCCGTGACAGGTACGAGACTGAGCAGAAAGCAAAAAAGAAGGAAGAGGAGAAGAAAGCGCTTGGCCGTTCAGAAACTCCAGAGCCACCTGTCAGGAGACACTCGTTTGGTTCGGATTGTTCTAGAGACATGGAATACTATATGTAGATGTGCCAAATCTAACTGCACACGAAGATAGACAGACAGAAACGATCGGAACCGACTCACGTGCTCGAGCGGCAGCCCTTCCTTTGAGTGCGGATCATATTTTGATCACCTGCTACCCATGGTCTGACTGGGGTGTCAGATTCCACACAGGTGGTATCTATGAGAGATACGTGGTATTATTAGAAACTGGGATTTATGCTTTACTAGGTTATATGTAGTCGAATTCAATGCGATACACAGATCCAACTGCGCGTAGGCCTGAGTCCATCGTGATTTATTGAGAGGGACGGTTCCGAGATGAGAGACATGGGAGAATCAATCGATCTTTAAAAGTGCACTTGGTGATCGATCATGCTTTTCTGGTTTTATGATCTTTTGACGTCCGGCTGTCGGGCCCGAAAAGTTAATCAGCACATCCGAATGCTGCTTCATGCCACTATTCCTCAATAATTAAATCATCATCAATTGAACGCCAACCCGATCTCAACACAAAGGGGTCACAGTATCGTGCAGATCTCACCAGTCATGCCTCCAAAATCCGACTCGTTTCATCCCATCCTTGTTGGTGGCACCATCTACGCCGTACTCATCACGGGCGTTCAAATGGCCCTCTTCCATTCCATGATGGCGTTGTTCCTTCCAAGGACAAGGACAAAGATAACCTTCATCACGATGGCCCTTTACTCACTCTCAAAGTTGCTTATGACTAAGGCATCTTGATGAATACCGGCTTCTGTAACAAATTCCCGAATTCAATGGTGTATCCATCTATCGAGCATCTTCGCACCAGAATGCTTGAACACAGGGTCCAAGGCGCGTGAACGAGAACTCTCATGCAGTAGTGCTCATTGAGTTTGATCCACTACCGATAGTGTTGCAAATACTTATCGTGTGATCAGGTGGTGTCAAATGGTTGTAAACTCATCGAGATGTTGGGCCAGCCCGGCCAGGTAGGTAACAGGAGAATTATTATATAAGGTTTAGGTTACCATCTACTCGGGGTCTGCTAGTGACTCATCTGGTGATAAAGATGCCCGCAATGCGCACTTAATAAGAATAAAACAACACTTCTGATCACACGAACTTAGGTTACCATAATAAAGTAACCTAAGTGCTAGCCTAAGCCGATATAAAGTGACCAGATTATTTCGTCTCGTATACTTTTAGGGGTCAATTCTTCTGATACCCTGGGGCCTAGGGTTGGGGGCCGGGGAATGTATGGATCGACAAGATACGACAAGGCTTTATGCAGCTCGTCGCGGTCAGACCCAACCATCCGCGTAACCGGAGCGGCATCTTGATTACCAGGGCTCGCCGGCAGGCTATAGGGTCTTTCATCTTTTCAACTTCCTTGGGGTTCCTTGTCGGTGATATTCGAAAATGCATCTTGGTGAACAGGAGTGAAACATAAACAAATCCACAACAGGGCCTATCCCTTGCCGCAATTAAGAATTCTCTGTGTTCAGCTCCGCAGGGGCATTGTTCTGTAGACGGTCAGAGTTATGGGTATTACGAGTGCTTCTGGGATACCCTGCAACCAAGGCTTAAACACGGAACTTTTGAGTTGTTGATACAACATGTCCATTCCTTGATTTGCTCAGGCCTCCACAACGGAGCTTGGTTGATGCTTCAGTAATGTTAGGTTCGGCACTTGATATACTCTAACAGATCTCCCTAGCATTCCCACTTATGTCTCCCCTTTCCAGAAGCCACTTCAACCAACACAGATGGCATTGGATCCCTCCAGTGTTATTACGTGCTGAGCTTACACGAAAAACCGGGGAAAGTTCCTCAGACCGTCCTGTAGACGTCACCTAACGACAGCCTTTACATGATTACTATACACACCGTAATCGGACTTGGAGACGGTTTCTGGTAGTTATGAAAGAGATTGGTTTGTATGACATCTCTATCTGTGCTTTGACAATCTACGGCTCTTAGCCTAATACAGAGTAGAACTTTTGGGAGTCTGGTACCAGACAAGGTCACGCCTTTATGAAACAATCACAGCCATCACCCAACTATGTTTAGAGCGGTATGGAGATCGTCAACTATCACACTATGTTGAGGCCAACAAGTAGTAGTGAACTGGATCCACGGCCTGAACCTGCATTAGTGTTACCCAGACGGATATACGGCCCAGTGTTCTTCATGCGATCGAAGCTTCACCACTGCGAAGACGTGCACAATGGAAGTTGCCGGATGGGGAAGACCCATTCCGTCCCTTACTAAAATGAGGACCCGTTCATAGTTGACATTACAAATGAGTCATGCCAGAGGTCACAGGAAGAAAGCGTCGGAGAAACAAAAATGATAATCACCAGGATGTTTGTTGATCAACATTCGCATTGTCACTCAGCCCACTATCGATGAGGGTCTCGAAGCTTGATGGTCGATGCGGCTAATTCAAACGCTCTGATATCGAATTATAGGGTAGTTTTGACAGTTCTGCTATATCAACGATCTCTATTTCTTTATTGCAGCAGACTGTCACTTTTCGGAAGGTTTTGTTGCCAGTTGGATGGTAATGACGCCCTTCTTTTTACAATTTCTGGCCCGCTACCTGCCAGCTTGATGCTACGTTGTTGTTTTCCTTCATCTTTTGGCTCATATGCTGCTATCATTGGATTGCTGATCTTAGCTCCAGAAGTTTCAGACTTTCAGGGTCCAGCCCATATCCTGTACGAAGGGACCAAGAAGCTATAGCAAAAAGCTCCTTAGATGGGTTTGTTTAAACATCCCTTGACTTTCTTGATTTTTTTCTTTTTCTTTTTTCTTTTTCATTCTTTTTTTTTTCCCCTTGTTTATCCCTCGCTTCGAAATTACTGGTTCCGGCGCCTGCTCGGAAGTTCCGAGTCGGAATGACCCGCACCAGCCAACGGATGAGGCTTTCTGCCCAAAACTTCAAGGAAGTGAACACAGATTACTCGATAATCACACAACTAAACATCATTATTTCGGTTGGGGGAAAGGCTCCAACTTTAATTGAGACGTTGACAGGTGGGTAACGGAAGAAATGTCCTCTAGGGCTTAAGTTGCGAAAATAAAGTGGTCTAGGTGCTGGTCTAAGCTGTTATAAATGGACTCCGTTATTTTGTCTCTTGTGTTTGAGGCGGCCGATTCTTATGACATCCTGACGGTTGACAATAAGTACCGAGACACTTAGAGGTCAAGAAGCGGCTGAGACATGTCCGAGCATTTTTGGCGCTGCGACCTCCCGTGTCTATGCTTTTGGAGACCCATCCGGAAAGCACCCCGAAGGCAATTATGCAGCGGTGATCGTCGGCGTTGTGGAATGAGAGCTTATGCTTAATCTCAGTCGCCCTGTTGGGCTGAATGGAGACAAAGAGGTCCAAACGGTGAAGAAAATGCGATTGATCACATCCCAAATGTCACAATTTTGAGGCGAGAAGGCTTGGGATATTTAGCAAACTGATAGTTTGGGTACCTGGAAGAAAAACAAGTTACGGCGAATTGCTGGCGGCAAAACGGGAAAAGGATTCGACAGCCAATGGCCAGAATGCAGCATGTCGCTGCGGTTGAGTTTCCTAATGAAGCATAGAATGACGAGTCAGTCTCGGGAATTAGGCTTGAAGATCGACGTTTTACCCTGTATCCCAAGACTCACGTTGCTTTGTCTCAGCGACTCAGATCAATGCTCACATCCTTCTGGCCGGGCTAGATCTGGCCAAGCCAGCCACTGGAAAGGTAGTCGGGAACAAGGCGGGGGGCGAAACAGCATCTATGTCTTGGTCACCGGGCATAAGAAGAAATTTGTTACCTCCTGAGACAGTCAGGACAAGTCAAATCACGGCACTTGGGTCGATGGTTGAGACGCCGGACATCAAACTATCTCATATAGCTTCACATTGCCACGCGATAAGGAACAGCTAAAGGTGTTCTCGTGAGGTAAAGCCACGTGCAGAGAGTCAGTGCTTGGGCTGGGCTGACGACAGAGAAACATTTTACTTGGCCACTTGGAGCAGATGTCGAGAAAAAGAGAGGGAATTGAGTTCAGCTGGTTCGTGGGTGGCGGTAAGGACTAAACTGGTTTGAGAAGAGTTTGACTCGAAGGCCCATCTTCTGGAAACCCAGCCTCTGGAGGAACAGCGAGGGGCCATAAAAATGGAACACATCTCATAGGCGAAAACGGTGCAGGGATTTCTGTCAGGCGAATCCTTCCGGCAGCCTTCATGCAATCACAGCGACTACTGCAGCTAAAAAAGCCCCTGCCCTTGCCCCCGAAACATCTGCTACAGGGAAGCCTGCCAGATTTGCAACATTAACTTCACAGGGATGCATCTTTATGGGGGAGATAATCTCCGTTTAACGAAAAAAGAAGAGAGATTTGATTGCAAAATGCGAAAAAAAGAAGGCATGCGACACGGGAAAGCGGCCTCCCGAGAGTGAGAGAAGAGAAAACTAGACGGTAGATTAAGGCCCGATGTAACTCGGGTCGATCTGTGAAAAAGCAGATCAAAAATCTCCATATGATGATCAAAAAGTTCCACTCCCAGATTGGAAGAGAAAAAAAAAAACAAGATGTTGTTAAAGCGGAGCAACAAACTATTGTGGCCCCAGCAGTAGACCTACCCAAACCACAGCGACCAGCGACCTGTGCCCCGAGCTTTGCTGTTCTATGCGCATCTGGAGTTGCTTTTTCTCATTTCACACGGGCGGCACGGCATTTAGGGCCCCGATTGGATCCTTCGGAGCCCCGTCGTACCGGGACTACCTGCACCTCCTAGCAAAGTCGAAACCCGACTAGAGCCGCTACACTGACTCGATCCCTTCTATGAACAACAGGGGCTTGTAGATTGGATCCATAGAGACAGTGCCCCTATCCGTTAGTACGGGGAAGTCGGAGACTAAGACCCAGTGGCTAAGCCTTAGCACCACGCCGGTCCTTTCCACCAACCGAATTAACGGTACGGCACTCTCCATTGTATCAACAGCAAGTGGCTGTGATTTGCTCAACCGTAGTACTGAGCAGTTTACTCAGCGCTGTAGGCCCGAGGAGATCGCTGACTTAGTAGAGACTGACCAGTTTAAAACTCAGCCGGCGAGCGCTAAAATAGCAGATATTCTGGAACCTCTCGATTCAGGTCGTGCGTAATCAGTAGTAGCAATATCTGCAAGAAACCGATTTGACACGGGGGCTTGCAACAGGGGTCCTTCTCCTTCTTTTCCTTCTTAAGCATCCCAATTGCCGGATCCTCTTCGATAGAGCCCTGCACGATCCTTCGCTCATTAAATAACATCTTTTAGATACTCGGTCCCTGCCTTGGCTTTCTTCTAGTTTCTGACTTTTCTCACTATACCCGGGACACGACCGTCCTCTCCTTCTCTCGCACATACAAACCTTCGCCATGGCTGGGTTTCTAGTGCCCGATCACTACGTGAACGTCGCACCCAGCACCACCGATCAACTCGTCGCCAGTATCATTTGGGGCTTCACAATCGCTGTTGGAATCTTCTCAGGACAAAAGGCCGGAAAGCAAACATGGGATCAGTACAAACGAACAGGGCGCTTCAGGGCTTACGTGTGGATGATTTGGGCTGAGTGGTTAGCGTCTATGCTTATCGGAGTTTTGTCATGGTGTTTTATTCGCGGCTTCATTGTTCCCAGGTACGTCTTATTCTCGCATCGCCTTGAGCCTCAAGGAAAGGATGCTAACTTGATATTTGTACAGCTTCTGGATTTACTTTACGCTCCGTACGATCCCTCCCGTCAATTCCAAACAAACGAGCCTCCACTAACATAAAGCAACAGTTTGTGCATGGGTGGTGCAGATTCAATGCATTTGTGGTATCATCATCAACCGAATTTCTCTTCTTATGGTTGACAGAAGGAATGCTATCAAGATCAGATGGATGACCGCTATCGTTCTTGGCCTTATCAACATCAGCGTCTTCTGTATCTGGATCCCCGCCCAGCTTCAGATCTCTCAGAAGTGGCACGACATCAACTATGTGTGGGATCGCATTGAGAAGGGTCTCTTCCTGGTCATTGATGCTATGCTTCACGGATACTTCATCTACCTCATCCGTATCAAGCTGATTGCCAACGGTCTCACCAAGTATCAACCTCTGATGCGATACAACTTTGCCATGATTTTCATCTCAATGAGCTTGGATGTTATTCTCATTGGTAGCATGTCAATTGGCAACGGTTTCATGTAAGTTGCGCATCCATCAACGTCATATATCCGAATCTAACCGGGAACAGTTACGTGCAATTCCATCCTCTGGTCTACATGCTCAAGCTCCATATTGAGATGAACATCTCCGCTCTCATTGTCAGAGTCGTTCGCGCTACTGGCGACCACAGCTCTTACCCCGACGGTTACGAGGAGACTGAGCTGCGCTCCAAGGTGCGAGCACATGCATCCAGAAAGACAGGCTCAACCAGAGCTGGTCCCATGTTCTCGACAACAGGACGCAACCTCGAGGTACGCGTTGATGCGGGTGAATCAAACGACACACAAACCAAGCCTCACCAGGGACCCGGTATCACAAAAGTGACACAGACGCACGTACAGGTAATGGACAAGCACGACGAGGATGATGCTAGCTCCCAATCCTCAACGCGGCACCTGAAGGAGCCCTACGCGTATCCTTGAAACAAAAGGGCTGACAAAGGAGTGTTGAAGATGGAGACAATCCATTCTAGACCCGGATCGCCAAAGTGAGGCGATAAGATGCGATACAAACGGTATAACGATAACAGTTCCACCTTTCAACGTGTCTCGGGAAATTATCCCAGAACTTCATGTAAATACTACATTAGAACTTAGAGCTTAGACAGCCTTCTGAGTGGCCTTTACCAATTTTAGCCTTAGCATTACGTATCGGTAATGTACTTAATCAATAATATGGACACCAGAGTCATGGACTGCAATTTCCAAGGTTGAACTAACGTCTATACCAAGACATTTTTCGCCGAAGTGATCTGCACTGGGACCCAGAGCCCCGCCCGGGAAAAATACCGCCCGCAAGGGGCTTTAAATATTAGCTAAATACTTGACTCCACCATATCCATTATCTCGTAAACCCCCATGAGGAGACCTTTAATGTCGTATGTACCTGGAATGGAACCTTGGTCTTCTGAGAATAGTCTAGGTTGATGTATTCATATTCTTTCGGGATGCATAAGTTCCATACTTGACAGAGACTCACAAGTCTGCATGACTGATGCTGGTCTCGCACTAACAATCAACCCCTGCCCTCTGTAGATTGGTCCATCCTTTGCGGTGAATGAGTTGTTCCAGTTCTAGCATGGGGGAAAGGATGGGGGCGACTGGGCTTGGCCTAGAGGATTCGAGCTCGAGCCACAAGCAGTTAGCTGTGCGGCTATAGACTATGGTTAACCGTTAAAGTGATTGCAGTGGCAAACGCGGGTAAGTGGCTGACTCGAACCCGTCATTGAATTATTGGCAATTATCAGTTACCCAGATAAAAAAGAAATCCTGCAACCAAGCAGTGCTGTCAATATGCCGCCCTCAATCTTATGCCGAGCACCCGAGGTATGGACAAGCCGAGGAAGTGATACATCGTATCTACATATGGACTAGCTGCACCTGCATATGCGCAATACCGTTACAACGCGGCAATACTTTTAGGCATCACCGTGTTCTACAAGGAAGTGAGACAGCAGGGCACCATGTAAACAGCCCTGTCCTGTCTGCCAGCCAACGTCCAGACCAGGCCTGGTTTATGTATACGTATTTCATAGGGCCAATTGCCAAGGTTCGTCAAGGTGCACAGTCAGTGGAGTTAGCCTGAGCTTTAGGACCTTCTCCAGCCAGTTGCTGCTTAGCATTGACCGCGGACCGATGCCGGAACGGCTTTCTCTTGGTAACCAGACTGGATGCAGCTAGCCGCTATGGAGAACAGACTCGCCTCGAGCTTACCAACAGATTGAAAATAGGGTCATTCCCCAGCTCATTGCAACGTACCCCGACGAGATCGGCGTTTGACCAGTACAGCACAGCCCTGGATGAAACGCTCTACGTCGAGTAAGGATCATGTATTGAATTTCAGGGTCCAGATTCAACCAACGGGTTGCCCCATCGATGTCTTCAACAACCTGCAAGGCGACGAGCCCGTTGCTAAAAACGGCCGTCGTACAGATAGACTTTGCCAATATATAACTTGCCCCCTCACTCTTAGGAGGCACTCTCTTTCCTCATTCTGACTCTTCAAACGCGAGTCGCTCCAGTATCCTCTTTTCCCATCCCTTTTTCGTAAAGATCTTCAAGCGTTTAACCTAGCCCAGTCAGTCACCATGGGTTTGTATACTAAGCTCGCTAGCGACATCAGCGAAGTCGACGTTATTATTGCCGGAGGTAATTAACGCTTATTGCCTCCTATCGCCTGCTACTGCTTCAAGCCACAGTGCTAACTCAGATGAACTATAGGTGGAACGGCAGCATGCGTTGTTGCGGGCCGTTTGGCGGAGGCCGATCCCAATCTGTCTATCCTTCTTATTGAAGGAGGCCAAGACAACCGTGGAGTACAGAACATTGAGAACCCTGTGTTCTACCTTGACCATTTACTACCCACATCCACCACCACTTTGTTCTACAAGGGCAACAAGTCAGAACACCTCAACGGACGTGAGTCCATCGTTCCCTGTGGTGGAACACTGGGTGGTGGCTCGTCGATCAACTTTATGATGTACACTCGTGCTCAACGATCAGACTTTGACTCATGGAAGACACCCGGATGGACAGCAGATGAGATTTTCCCTTATGTGAAGAAGGTAAGCTTCCAACATTCTAGTGAGGCGTTGAATATGCAGCTAACTGGCCCAAGCTTGAGACATACCACGGACCCGGTAGCCCTGAACATCACGGATACGAAGGCCCCGTCCATGTCTCAGACGGCACTTACCGCTCAAAGGTTCCCGAGAGCGATTTTATCAACGGTTGCGCAGAAGTCGGTTGGCCTGAGATCAAGGATCTTCAAACCCTTGATGCCAATAACGGTGTCGAAAGGTGGCTGAAATATATCTCCAAGGACGGTCGCCGACAGGATACTGCCCATGCCTATCTCCACGACAAGATTGGTGATACCAAGTATCCCAACCTCCACATTCTAGTGGAGTCCAAGGTTGTCCGCGTTATTCTTGATGATGAGAAGCGTGCTGTCGGTGTTGAATATACTCCCAACCCTGCCTTCCAAGCACAAATAGGCCCAACTCAACACCCCAAGTTGACTGTGAAGGCTCGCAAGCAAGTTATCGTCTCATGTGGTGCCCTCGGTACACCTCCCGTTCTTGAGCGATCTGGTATTGGTAGCCCTGAGGTTCTCAAGAAGGCCGGTGTCGAAGTCAAGCTTGAGCTGCCCGGTGTTGGCCATGAGTACCAGGACCACCAGCTTATTCTTTACCCTTTCAAGACCAATCTTCAACCACACGAGACTATCGACCGCGTCCTTCGCAACCCTCACAAGCGTCAGGAATTGATCGACTCTAAGGATCCTGTCCTTGGCTGGAACTCGATTGATATCTCCTCCAAGTTCCGACCTACGGAAGAAGATGTCACTGCCCTGGGGCCTGAGTTCCGCAAGAAATGGGACAAGGACTTTAAGGATGCCCCTAACCGACCTATGATGCTTATGGGTCTTGTTTCTTGGTAAGTTTCCTTGACACATTTCTTTGATCAACACAGCTAACTGGCTTCCAGCTTCCTTGGAGATCCTTCAACCGTTCCTGAGGAGCAATATGTCACCGTCGGTAACTACACCGCCTACCCTTACTCTCGAGGCCACATCCACATTACCGGCCCCGAGCAGGGTGACCCTCTGGACTTCGACGTCGGTTTCCTTAGCGATGAGCACGATATCGACTTGAAGAAGCAAGTTTGGGCCTACAAGAAGATGCGTGAGATCATGCGCCGAACCAAGATGTACCGCGGCGAAATCGCACCCGGCCACCCACAATGGCCCGAGGGCTCCAAGGCTGCCTCAGCCGACATCACCGAGGCCCTGACCGACGTCAAGGATATCGAGTACTCCGCCGAGGATGACAAGGCTATTGAGCAGTGGGTCCGAAATAACGTCGGCACAACATGGCACTCCATTGCCACATGCAGGATGGCTCCACGTGAGGAGAACGGTGTTGTTGATGAGCGTCTTAACGTCTATGGCACCAAGGCTCTCAAGTTGGCCGACTTGAGTATTGCGCCTGAGAACGTCGGCGCCAACACAAACAACACGGCTATTACTATTGGTGAGAAGGCGGCTGATATCATCATTAAGGATCTGGGTCTTGGGCAAGCGTCTTCGCGACTGTAATGAGCATTTTGATAGCATGATTTGATTTTGGCGCATTGCATGACGGCCTTGGTTTGCATAGTTTAGTATGTTCAGTAAAAGCAACAACACGAATACCATTAAACAAGCTCTTTTACTCCATCGACCACTAGTGAAGTAAACACCTTATAGTCATATACCCGACTTGATATACAGTATATTCTGATATTTACATATACCGCCCTGCCATCATGTAAGAATCCGCGTCGGAGTGCTCGATGGGTAACTCTGGTTAGCGAAACCTTGTGCAGGACGTGCAACCTTGCGCAATTTGAGTTCAAGATCCCGATCTTGAAGACTCGTCAATCGAGCAGGGGCGGCCCAGTAAACGATGCAAAGCATAGAATTTAGGTTCAACTAGTAAACTCAAAGAGGGAAACGAGAAACAGTCGCTTACGAGGATCTTGGCACCAAGTGATGTGATCGATGGTCAAGGTAAGTGCATAAGATGTGCGAATAAGTTATTGCTGCTAAATCCAAGCCGGCCACCCCGAGAACCGACGTAAGATACACATTGTAGGCTTCAGCTCATCACGTTTGGAATAAAAATGTAAAGCAGCTCGTACCACTTTCGGCTGTGCAAGTTATTTGATGGCATTGTGCCGCTGTCTGTACCAGGCCAGGGCCTGTGATTGGTCGGGGTTCAAAAATGCAAAAACATACAACAGCGGGGATTCGCTGGTCGTCACCGACCCAACTACTAATCCGCCGGTTAGTGGCTTGACTATGGGAGAGCGGACGGGATCCCGTATTTTCCACTACCTTTGGTCGTATGTGCCTGTTGACTCTTTGCTTCGGTATATAACCTCTGTTCAATTACACTTGTTTCCACCACCCTACATTCTATTAACATCGATCTTCATGAGCCGACTCCACTGTCTCTTAAGCCATGAGCTCTGCGCTTCGTACTCGGGCGAGACTGGCAATTTAAACCTAACCCATTATATTCCCATTACCGGCTTGATACCTTGGGGAACCTTTCCAAATGTTCCTCATCCTGAGTGCCAAAAGTTATTGCACTGACGCGTGGCATATGCGAATATTACCGGATATGATGTGTCCAAACGAAGAGGGCCGAACCAACAGACCTTCCAAATGTGGTGCCGCCGAAAAGAGCAGCGGATTCGTATCCAGACCTGGTTTTTGATGCGACGTGCGACCAACAGCGTCTGTGAGACAGGCTTTTCAGACAGGGCCCTCCCTCCATCTCCACATTCATGAATACACCTCGCAGGAACACATCCAACTTGTGTATCCACAGAATGAGACCTACAATGAATCAACTGAACAGACGAATTTGGGCCTTTGTTATTTGTTCATATTGTTCCTTCAAGCTTCTTCATGGCCAGTCGAGACTGTCTAGTCTAAGGATGACGGGAGCGGCTCGCGCGGGAACCAAAGTCGATCAACAGGGGTTTAGACCCATAACCCGACGGCAATATTACCGGAGACTATCCCAATTGGTGTCTTTCTCCCCATCATGGCATTAACCGAGTGGAGATATGAACCAACATCTGATCTGATCTTTTTGAGCAATCAACGCGCTGTTACATTGAAGAATCTGAGGGTTGACATCCCATAAAGAGGCGGGGCAGCCCACAACGTGTGCCGAGGCCCTTTGTACCTCAAACTCTGTGGTGATAATCTTGTTTGAAGATGGCTTCCCAAACTGCGCAGATAACCGACGAGCGTCCTGAGGATGTCCCTGCCGTGCTCGAGGCAGAGGTAACGTTCCCGATGCGGAGAGTGTTCATATGTGCTGATAGGTTGCCCAGGATGATGCTGCGGACAGTGATTCAACTCTAGAGATCGGGTATGTCGACAAGAATGGACGCCTGCTAGTGCGGCCTACTGACACGCTGTTGCAGAGAGGGCACGTCGAGCTACCTTACATCCCTCAAGTCGAGCATTTTTAGCTATAGGTAGGGTTTCAAACAAAACTCGCATTTCATAATTGCCGGGCTAACAATTCATAGATACGAGGTTAGCTTCATGGACTTCTTCAAATGGCTTGTCTAACAATACAGTAGAACGGCCGTCGATACCATGCCTTCCACGAAGGCACCTATCTAGTTGTTTGTACTCTGTCTGTGCGCGTTATCTTCCATTCTCTAACATGCCTTAGCCAAACGATGACGAGGAGCAAAATCGCATGGACCTGGTTCATCATATTTACAGTCTTCTTACACAGGGAAGGCTCTGTACTGCACCGATTTCCGATAGCCCGCGACGGGTCCTTGATTTAGGCACAGGTACCGGCATTTGGGCTATCGATTTCGCAGAGTGAGCGACTCTTTCCGTTTCGCCACGAAGCTCAGAGTTAATGACCCCGGAATAGTGAACACCCTTCAGCAGAAGTCATTGGAACAGACCTCAGTCCTATTCAACCTGAATGGTATGTCCAGCTCCATAGCCCTTTGGAGAAGCTGACAGCTTGTAATCAGGACCCCCACCAACTGTGTATTCGAAGTAGACGACTTTGAGGACCCATGGGTCTACAAAAAACCATTTGACTATATACATGCCCGTGAGCTGGAAGGTTGCATCGCCAACGAGGAGCAGTTCTTCCAACGCGCATTCGAAAACTTGAGCAGTGGTGGATATCTTGAGATGAAGGCCCAGCGCGGATTCTTCATGTCAGACGACGACTCGATCAAGAAGGCTGTCAACGCCGAGGTCTGGGCCGAGGCCATGCGTGATAGCAGCAATAAGTTTGGCAAGCCGATTGACAGTGTGCCAGGATGGAAGGAAAAGATGATCAATGCCGGTTTTGTGGATGTGCACCAGGAGATTCGCAAGGTTTGTTCATGCTGGCTCGTATAGTTCAATTGGTTTTAGCTGACAACTGTATAGATTCCTATCGGTGCCTGGCCTAAGGATCCGGTGCTGAAAGAGGTCGGGAAGTGCCAGGTTGTTCAGTCCTGTGCGGCCATTGATTCGTACACACCTATGCTTCTTGGTAAGGTTATGGGATGGGGTCAGGAGGAAGTGCAGATTCTCATGGCAAAGGCTAAGAAGGAGCTTCGTGATCCGTCAATTCATCTCTACCTCCCTGTCTATTTTATCTGGGGCAGGAAGCCTTGAGTGGAAGTTGGAAGCTTGCCTCATGCTCAGCAGTTGGTCAGCAGGAAGGTAAGTAACGGAAGAATAGTTCTTAGGGTGCCAGAATAAAGTAGCCTAAGTGCTGGTCTAAACTAGCATAAGATGACAAAATTATTTGATCCATTATGCCCTCACCGGTTGATTCCTCTGACACTCCAACGTCAACGTAAATGACAGTAGCTGGCAGGTTGGGATCATGACATGGCACTGTTACACGAGTGGCGTTCCAATCAAAGCACGGATGCTTGCTTGTTCTTTGTTTGTTTTTCTTCCATCTCTCGCCACCTTTTCCCTTTCTTTTCTCATCTTTCCTTTGTCTCTTCTGGCCTTGGAAAATCCGGAAATCTTGGACAAAACATAACCGAAAATCTCTCCCAAGTCGATCACTGCTTCGAGCGACCACATCCCATATGACGAACACCGCCCCTGTGGTTCCCTCGCCATCCAACCAGGCGCATAAGAATAATTCACAAAACACGGTTCAGGGATGCTTAAAGAGAATTTACCTAGCCGCCGGGGACTGGCCCTGGGAATGGCTACCTACTGATTTCACTCTTAAACCCGAAGACTGGAATTGCAACAATGCAGAGGCAATTGCTTCAGTCGTAGAGCTCGTTTGTCGGCTGGCTCTTCAGTCTCTCTCAATGACCTACGCCACTTCCTTGTCGGCCTATGTAACAAGCGTAAGCAGCGCAATGGATCAGAGTTCGACACAAGCATTGAGAACATCCACCAAGATCTTGAGAGCAGTGTTCATAACAGTCTGGTCGGCTTTGAGGAAGGACTCCTGAGCCCTGATAATAGTCGCCGCGTCAAAGACAGCCCAGCTCCTGAACTCCCGCAGCCAAATGCTCGAAAGCGAACTCGACTCGCTCTTGGGCCCGATGATGGCTTGGATACGGAACTCCAGGAGGCTTTCAGCTCTCCGGATCTTGATACAGATTTTGAGATGAGCCTAATAGTCAGTTATGATCTCCAACCTGGTATGGAAGCAGTGCACTAACTCTTCGTCTTGCCCTAGGAAAGCTCTCGTCGAATCTCGATCAACCGACAAATCTCAATCCTTCAAGAACATATCACCGGTACCGAGTCGGTTAGGAAAATGTGTTTGAAGGAAAAAGAAGAAAAGCGTCGTGTTTTGGAACGTATCGGTGAACATCAATTGCAAGGGATCCATGATGAAGCTATCCGAGTACACAATCTGGCGGCGGATAGGCTCGAGAAGGCAGAAAGGTTCGCAGAGGGTATTCTTTCCGCAATTGTAGAGTACGGGGAGGAGGGCCCACAGACACATGATGTTCTCGGCCACAGCCAGGAGGAAGTGATGAAAGCCGACAAGGCAAAGGAAGCTGCTCAGGGTGTCCTACAACACTTGGAGAATGACTTGAGAGTAAAAAAGGAGCAGCGTGCAGAGGCTCGCGACAGGATTTCGACCTTGCAAACGGCAATTGATGAATACGGCCGCGATATTGCAAAGGATGAGAGGGAAAAGCAGGACCTCCTCATCCAATTGGCTTCGCTGGATATCTTACGCAGCCGCGACCTTCATACTGTTCCCATCGAGAAGCGGGACGTCCTTTTGTCTGCTTTGCATGATGTTCTCGAGCACGCCGCAGTGTGTCAGAAGAATTGACCGCAATAAGCATAAGAGACGAAATGGTTTAATCATTTTATGCCGATTTAGAGAAGCATTTAGGCTACCAAAATAAAGTAGCCTAAGCCTTAGAGGACCTAATTGGATACTATGTACAAACTGGGGTATCAACTTCATAATAACAAGGAAACAACATAGCCTTCCCATCCTGCGCACCTCTTGTCTCTCGTAACACTTCTGACGTGATGACCCTATCCTCGTGAGACTTGACGTCTTCGTGATGCGTCACCAGAGTTACTTCCTTCCTCTGTGACCTTTCCTCCATGATCTTCTGCAAAGCTCTAGCCTCGTATCTGGCGACGTCGTCGAAAGAGTCAGCTTCCTCCTCGTCAAGCTGCCCGTCCCATCTTCGGTGGGTGGCAAAGCGCAGAGGCGTCTTGTCAGGCTTGGCTTTGCGAACAAAGTCTCGTCGTCGCGAAGTGTATCTCTCTGATCTTGCGCTCCAGAAGTCCTTGGCCATCTCACTAAGTTCATGGACCCTTGCTGTCGCGAGCCCAGAAGGACTGACGTCGACACGGGATTTCCAGTCACCAGGCTTGTAAGGAGCGGAGGTCAGCAACTCGACGTAGTCTCTGATGGTAGTGTCTAGGCTGGGTCCTGAGCCTGTGAGGACGTGGTCAACAAGACCAAGCTCTTTGGCCTGGTAGACCGAGATGGGCAGCATATCCCGCAGTATGCGCCTCGCACCCTCAGGTCCACAGCGACCAGGGTAAGACAAAGAGTGATACTCGGATCCATAGAGGCCGAGGGCACGGTAGGCAGGATTGAGAACAGACTGGGAACTCGCTATCACCACATCGCAAGCCGTCGCCAGAGCCACACCACCGGCAGCACAATTTCCCCTCATCGCTGCGATTGTCATAACATTCTTCTGGGGAAGCAATTCGAGAAGCATGTGCACAACATCATCAATGCGGTTGATGTTTCGCCATGACTCGGCTGAAGGGTCGGCGCTTGCCTCGATAACATTGAGGGCGATGCCGTTGCTGAAGTAGGAGTCGCCGCCCATCATCACGACAGCTTCGAGAGTCTCGACAGAAGCGACGTACTCGAGAGCTTCGACCAGTCGGGAGCATTGGGAGGTACTCATGGCACCGTTGTAGAACTCAAAGTAGACAAACGCAACGCGCTGTTTGCCTGCGACGAGGGAAAAGTCAACCCAGATGTCCTGGTAGGTAGGCCATGGAGCTTTGATCCAGCCGGTAAGTGGTCGCGGTGAAGTTGAGTCGTTCAATGTGCTGTAATTGACCAGACCGAGCTCGAGGAGACCCGAAACAGCAGGCACCTTCGGCCAGAGCATCGCGTCTACCTTGCGTTTGAGTCGTCTGATATGAGTGATCCAAATGCCCAGGCCATCGCACGTAGCGACGCAGACCGCATCGTTTCTGAGCCTGATGATTTCACCAGGCTGGTGGTTACAGTCCGTACTCCTCCCAGCTTCGACCATGCCCCCGTATACATAAAGATTGACGTTGCCGAATAGTTTGGTCAGACAACCGGGCTGTGAGTCGGATGACCTGATCTTTCGAGATATGGTCTTTGCTGATTCCGTCTTGATGTCGAAGTTCCGATCTGCCGCCCGGAGGAGCGGTCGGCAGTGTGTTGGTCCACCGAGGAAGGGCTTCTGCTGTGTGACGGAGAGAGACTTGTACGAAGGGTTTGGCTGGAGATGTATTGATACGCTGCAGACGTCAGGTGTCTGCAGTAGGGAATGTCGAGACAAGGCCGTCGCAATATTTGGGTCGGGATATCCGTTGGCTGCCGAGATAATGCGGTTCAGAGCAGCGAGTGATGCAGTGATGGCACCTTGCGTGACGAGATCACGGTAGAGTGTCGCTTTTGTGGTTCCGGGGTCGTCGATGTTAATCTTGAACTGGTCAAATGCCCAGACTGGACCGGCATCCATCTCAGCGACAGCTTGCAGCACCGTGACACCCCAGTGAGAGCGACCATTCTGACTCCAGGCTTGTGATTTGAGAAGTTCAGTAGAGTCCGACACGGTGCCATCGTCGCCCATCAGCACCCAGTCAAGGGCACTAGGGCCAGCATCGCCTGGTGGTCCAGGATGGACGATAAGCGTCAGGTAGTTGTCGTAGACCTCACTTGGGACGGCTGTAGTCAAGAATGGGCAAATGATGATGTCAGGCTGCACGAGGCTTGCCGCCTCGATCATGGCTGTGTCGGAGAGTGCATATTCAATAGTGACGGAGTGCGTTTGACTGAGATGCAAGAAGAGCTGTTGTGAAAGGGAGTTGTGCGCAGTGCAGAGGAAGAGAATCTTCATCTTTGGAGTGCGTGGGTCAGATGGCGCAGTGGCCATATTACTAGGGGCACGGGAGAAAATGTGTGAACCCATCTTGAGGCGTCCCAGTGCTGTGTTTGCTCGAATCTTCATTTCGCGCAGCAGTTTGTCTAGGTATAAGTAACCGTTCTTATACCAAGTGAATCACAATCACAGCAGGTTGCGACACCATAAACGATAGATGCCTGCCGTGGATCACAGCATCATACACCGGCCAGTCGAGAACTCCTCAGCTCTGAACAGACTCATTTACGCATGACACCCTCTACATCGATTGATTTATCACGACCGTTGTTGGTGGCGGCTTACTATCGATGGTGTCTCAGAACTAAACCGTCTTCGGCCAACGTTTAATGAGAATCTTCAACACCACTTTCTTTTTAAAGTCGGGGCGGCTGAAGACAAGAGTTTACACTAATTATTACTGGCTGCCCTTTTTTACTGTGGCCGAATTGAGTTTCGATAGCCCGCGTATTATGGCCCCTTGCCGTTGGCTTTGACCCGTGCGTTTTGGTGTTGGTTCTGAGGTTTCGTTGTCGGAATAAAGCGAACAAAGCGTCCACTGCAAGTACCGTGAGGTGAGTGTTCTTTTTCGTCAGCATTTTAACAGTTGGTTCTTGCATGCACCTCACCGCCGGCCTTGCCTTTTGCGTGAGTGATTGATATCGCCTTCATGAGCTGATGTGGTGTCTGTCTTCAGCTGTGATCATGATCGAGACAGTCGCCGATTGTTATCGGCATGTCTGGTAGATGATAAGATGGGTGTTAACTTGGCCTTAGCGTGGGTCGAGGCTCAAATGTCTCAGCACAGTTTGGTCCAGATCAGTAGTGCAGGCTGTACTGTATGTACAGTCAGTCCCAGAGAGATAGATACTTTCAACGGAAAACGAGGTTACTTGCGCATTCATCCATGTACTTAGTCCTAGTCGTTCAGCTATTGCAGAGTAATGATGTCAAACCCAATCTTAAGGGCTTCCACTGGTGGATGCTTAGCTCGTGGATCGTCATCAGCATATGGGAGGAATCTCCGTGATAAGATAAGAGATAAGGTTCGTGATAGTCAGGGCCAGGCACAAGCTCGCGGAGCTTGGAAAAATCCGATAGAAGTGGGGCCGCCTTGTCAGCTGAGACTTCACCCTGAAGCCTCAAATGCCTTCATGGCGTGATAAAACAACGTGTCGCGAACGCCGTTTTGACCAAGGATTGTCTTAGAATCAGTCGGGAAATAAGTGCCAACGATTAGAAACATGTTGATCTGGACTTGTTGGCTGAAGAAACGCAACATCTAGATTGTGACACTTGTTTTGATGCAAGCTTCGCCTTTGGTGTCGACCGTGTTGGATGGGAGGAGAGACCCGATCCCAACCACCAAGTTACCAAAGTCAACCATTCACGATGAGCCCTTCATCATCGGGTAATCTCTGAGGTACAAACGTCCCCCACCACTGCTTGTTCCAATGCATCCAGTACGGTCGCCAGCTCAGCTGTCTCGGTGTACAATAAAAGGTGAGCATAAGAGGGGCAAATGACGAGAAGGCGCAAAAAGATCAAGCAGCTAGTCACATAATGAAGGGGAGGAATGTTGAGCTATTCTGTCGCAACCCCGCGTCTTTCTATCTTTTTGCGCACCGTTGGCAAGCCTCACGAAGCCGTCGCGCTCAGCTGAAGGTACATTGAGTGTCATGGCATCACAGTGATCACACCACCCGCAACGCCTCTAGAGTTTGGAGCAATCTTCATGTTTTAGAAGCGACATCGGCAGAGCATCAACGTGGTTACGACGTTGTAACTGTTATTTCCACAACGATTGGTACCTGGGCTCAGGCGCCACAGAACATGGTCGCCATCTCGCGTTGTGGCGTCACGATTGTTCTTTGCTGGCGTCGCGACCGGAATCGCCGATAAGATAAAGGAGGAAGAGACAGAGTGTTTGACGAAGGCGGAAGCATTCTATAGCCTATCACATAGAGTTTGTGGGTACACCGTACTACGAAGCAGATTAACATGGTGAAGTGGTAGATGGCGGGCAAGCTCTTATCTGAAGCTTAGCCGTTGACCCTCAATGCATCCGAATGACTAATTGAGACCGCCAATCATATTCTTTCATGCTTTTTGATGCCAGTAATTTCACATTGTCAGGACTTGACCTGCAATTGTATTGTCAATAGATGACATTGTCACTGTTGATCATAGAAATCTTGTATGACATTGACGAAAGTCCTCATAAATTACAGTCTACTCCATCATAGATATTGAGCTCTGAACAAACCCGCAGTTTCTGATAGTGAACAAGCCATTGCCTTCTAGATTTCGATCATTGACCATTACCCTACAGAAGACTGACGGCATCTGAGTCCATCTCAAAGTGGGGGTCCACCTCCGGCAATTGCAGCAAAGTTCACACTGCACAGTGCTAAAGGATAAAGTCCGTTCCTGGTCATAGGTACAGTGCCGCCTCGTATCTGCTCAACCTTGTTATCCCTCCCATCTGCATCGCTGCAGTACAGAGTCGCAAACTCATCAATCTGCAACAGAGGCCCAACACACCAGCGTTCATCTGATGGCGGGTAATTGAGACCTATCGTTTGAAGCAATCCCTGTTAATGAGCCTTCATTAAAACGGAAATTATGATTAGAAAACGGTACCAAGGACGAGATTGTCTAACGGTGAAAATATTTGGGCCGGGGGCTTGAGCGTAATCACTGGCGGAAATACCGTCATTCCGATGGGGCAGATTCCACTAAATATCCGGACCTAGCCGCTCGCCTAAGAAGGTACCTTGCTCACGGTATTTTCCCCGGTTGCTACCTGCCCCTTTCCCATCCTCAACGGAGATGGATGATGGAGAGGAATTTGTAGTGCAGATGAGATCCCCAGATTTAGTACTATACTTAGGACACAGGGTGGACATTTTGGCCCGTCTGTTTTGTTGGGCTGAAGTTGCTTATTGAAGGAGCAAGAGAAGTTTCTTCTGTAGCTTCTGCGGTAAAGATCAACCGTTGTGGGCACTTTCTTGTTTGATAAGCTTGATGGGAGTCTTGGCTGTGGGCATTGCTGGTCAAGAGGAGCATTCCCATTTCCCAGGTGCAGGGGACAGAAGGGAGCTGGCTGGCATGGGGATCAAAGCTTCCCAGGCTCGAGGTCCCTATATCGTAGGTTCAATATCATGCAGATCTCACCGCTTAGTGTTGATAGATCTGTGTATCTGAACAGGTCGTACAGAGTATCTTGAACAGCACGTTCCTCTGTAAGATCTGTCCAACGTCTTCATAGGCGTAGCGGTGAATGTTATCCATTGCCACTTGTCAGTGAGCGAGATGGCAGGGAAGCATGTCGAAAAGCGCAGCCCAAATATTACAGGGATGCATGATATTGATACTCGAGATTTCCCGATGAGTCCTGGACCATCTGATGTACATTAATAAATGGTACGTTAAGAAAGAAATTATTCCGTGTGATATGATGTTCAGTATGGTCCTGAGTTGCATTCTGGAACATCCAGTAGATCACGCGTTGTTACCGTGTGTTTGACATGTTCACGATTGGCGCCTTTTGCGATCGTTGAAAGTCCGGGCGTCATTTGAAGCTACTGCATGGAATTCTTCGGAATCGCATATCCATTGATCTTACAGGCTACAGTCGATAAGCTTAACTGGAGCCCCTGCCAAGACCCCTGATATGGAATGTGCTGACAACGAATTCAGGTGCAAGGCAACGATTGTCATAGCACTTTGCTAAGCCATTGAACATCAAGATAGATGAAATCTAAGCGCCGATTACTAGATCAGACTCAATGCATGACGGTGACGAACAGTTCGCAACCATTTCTTTGCGGCGTCAGCATTTACCTCTTTCGTGACGCTGAAACCATAAGCGCCTCGTGTGCAGCAAGGTCATGTCACTTTCTTGAATGTTACCCTGCAGAAACAAGTTGACACAATGTTTACTTAAGCGGGCCGCCTAACCGTCCATGAACCAAGGCTGTAGATTCCCCGATCGAAGTTGTCGTAAGAATAGCAGACTAAGTTTTACTAAAGATGTAGTGAATCTGTCACCGTACGCTCGGATCAGAGACATGCAGTGGCTTGATTGCACCAAACGCACAGTCCAGAAGCTGACTTTGGCATCAGTCAATGCCGTGTCTAATCGCAAAAGTTACTGTTTCGGTATCGGCCCATTGTCTGGCAACCTTTAGATCAGACGTGCTCACTATGGTTCATCCCGTTGTGGGGAGCTGGCCTAACGGTAGCCTCAACCTTTAGTTTCATCGTTTGAAGTTGTCATCGGAGGAAAAGGAAAAAACAGGAGTCTTGGCAAATGATTGACAGGTACACCCGTTGAGAGAAAGGGGGAATTGCAGGGGAGAAGCGCCGCGAGTCAGCTTGGGGAAGTCTGGTAGGCTACAAGCATTACGGACAACTCTCACAGTGATGATTGAGACCAACGATTACATACACGATACTACAAAGGACAGAATATGCTTTAGAGTTGACAGCTCTGTGGCGGTCAGCTTGAATTTGGAGCCTTCAAAGCTAAGATCACCAACTAGGGGCTAGCTCCACTACCCAGAGATTCACGACTTCGTTTCCAGATCCCTGTCGCCAAGAGCCGCAGACCCCCCTTGACCGAAATTAGCGTTTCATGGTCTCGTCTTGAATTATGTCCCCGCCTCGCGCCGCGAAGTCCACGGTCGCTTGGGTCGTTAGATTCTGGGAGGGTCCTCGACAGCCTCGAGTCTGCGATGCATGCAACGATAGCGCAGTGGCGTCTGTCACGCTAAAGAACCGTTGACTTTTTACTTTTTGAGCCTCATGCAATTGATAACCATATTTTGAGTTGGCAGATAAGAATCGAGTTAAATTTTATGTTTCTTTTTAAACTTGTTTATTAGGGGCCAATAGGCGAAACTAGAGATCCCTGGTAGACGTAACTTTAGTTAAATTAAACAGCGGTGTTGATTGGTGCGATTTTCAACGCCCACTGAAACAACCCCTAGACTTGGTAGTTACCGCTCGCCGCACTCTGTAACAGGGCTTTACGAGACGAGGGGCAGTGGAAAAAACACTGCTGAGATTGGCCGGGCTGGAGGAACGTGCCAGGGTTTCTGCACGATGGGGATGAATGTTTTCTCTTGGACGTTTGATGTTGAGTAAATTGGGGCAAAAACGGTGCAGGGCAGTCTCTTGGGCGGATGAATTCTGGTTCTGGTTCTGGCCTAACCCCCGGCATAGCATAGACCCCTGCCAAATGTGTCAAAGACTGGCAAGACAACTCGAGATCCAAAATCTATAAAGGCATCTGGTTCTCCGGTCCCTTCTCAACTTTTTCCCTTCTCTCCATCAACAGATCTTCATCTTTCTTTCATTCACTTCAGTCTTTCTTTCGAAGAGCTAGTCTCTCGTTTCTTTCGTTCACTACAATCACGAGCCAGTCTCCAGCAAACCAAGCAACTTTTCTACTATCCTCAACCACCAATCTTTCAAAATGAAGTTCTCCACCATCGCTCTCGCTGCCCTCTCGCAGGTCGCTTCTGCCCACTACTTCTTCGAGGTTGCCACCGTCAACGGCAAGGACTCCGCTCCTTTCCAGTACATCCGTGACTTCACCCGTGCTACCAAGTACAACCCCATCAAGTTCTCCTCCAACCCTTCCGCCGATATCCGCGACAACTCCTTCGCTGATGGTGAGGACATCATCTGCAACCAGGGTGCCACTGGCACTGGTGGCAAGACCGAAGTTGCCGACGTCAAGGCCGGTGATGTGATCACCTTCAAGCTCGGAGTCGGTGGCAAGATGGGTCACCCCGGACCTACCCTGGCCTACATGTCCGACGCCGGTGGTGATGTCAAGTCCTACAAGGGTGACGGTGAGTGGTTCAAGATCATGGAGGAGGGTGTCTGCAACGCCGGCGGTGACTTCACCAAGGACGCCTGGTGCAACTACGACTCTCCTTCCGCCGATGTCAAGATCCCCGAGGGTACCCCCTCCGGCGAGTACCTCCTCCGTGTTGAGCACATCGGTGTTCACCGATCCCACGTCAACCAGCCCGAGCACTACGTCTCCTGCATGCAGGTCAAGGTCGCTGGTGGCTCCGGCAAGGTCGACGCCGAGATGGTCAAGTTCCCCGGTGCCTACAAGGCCACCGATGAGTACGCCAACTTCTCCATCTACAACGGTGCTAAGGCCTTCCCCATGCCCGGTCCCAAGGTCTGGGGTGGTGCTACCTCCGCTGGTGGCTCCGCTGGTGCCGCTCCCGCCGGTGACAACAACTCCGCCGCTCCCTCCGGTGATGCTCCCGCTCAGACCCCCGCCCCCGATGCCGGCAACGGCCAGCAGGGTGGTGCTCCTCAGCAGGGCGCTCCCCAGCAGGGTGGTGAGCAGCAGCAGAACAACGGCCAGCAGGGTGGTTTCCCTGGCCAGCAGAACAACGGCCAGCAGGGCGGTTACCCCGGTGCCCAGGCTGCCAACAACGGCAACTCCCCTTGCTCCGCTTAAGCAACTTCTTTGAGGATTCGATTCTTGTTTGGTTTTAGATGTGGAATGAACGGAGGACCATGAAGTGGGGGGAAGAAGTTGGAGGTTTCTGGTCAACTTTCATGCATAAAAGAGTCCTGTTGATCGCATCAAGTTTTACTGCTAGATGAAGAAGGGGATGGTCTGGTACTGTGCTCGTTAGTCATTTAGTTTTGCTTAATTAATCTGAAGCAATCTGAGGACAAAAACTCATTTCCCACTGCGCTCTGTGATATGTTTAAAATAATCTTTCCGTCTCAATCAATCTCTCTTATCAATGCATCCTATAGCCGACTACTGAAGGCTGTCTTGGTTTTGAACCTCTTCATTGTCAGAATAGTGAGGCTTTCGTACTATATACTGTTACCAGTCAAATACTTTTCAACTTGACGCGTACTATTTGATCGCTATCCGTTGATTCATGTTTTTCCAAAGACCAATTACCTACCGACAAGGCATCAGAAGAATTGGCGGCCAGTAGCAGAAGAGGCGAAATACTTTGGTCACCTTGTTCTAACTTGGACCAGCACCTTGCCTACCTACTTTATTTTGACAGCGCAAGGTTTAGAGGACAATTCTTCTGTCACCCACCTAACGTTACCTGCTTACCCATCCTTACCATGTTGTAGTGGCCGAAGTTATGACGTCAGTATGTAAGCAACGGTCTGCTTGTCTGACCGTGAATTTGAACCTCAACATCGTGAACAACCTACTCTTTGGATACCCGCTGCTAAAACCTTCCGAGCCACAAGGATCCCACTACGTTGCAATGTCTCAACCTGAACCCAAAAAGTTTGATCGCCATGCGGTCTTGACAAACCCGTCTCTCAAAGAGGTTTACGACAAGCTTACCGACCTGGCCAAAGAATTTGCAGTACTGGGCGAGATCGAAACTACCAAGGAGCTGATATCGTTGCTCCTGCAGGATACTACTTCAGATTGGCAGCGCAGAAAAATCAGGTGTTTCGAGCCATTCTTCGCGGCAGCCAACCGATGGCCCGATGAGATCCCTGAGAAGGATAGAACGGAGGATGCATCGAGTGAACACTCGCCGGCGGATGCAAGTCAGAGGGACGAAACAAAGGACGAGGAACTATTTCAAGAACAATTAAAACAGGCCAAGGACGACAGCGTTTCCTTTGGAGACGGAAGGCGAAGCCGTGCGGCTGTTGATGCTCTTTGCACCGCCTTGAAGCTGGCATTGAAGCAGAGCGATGACATGCAGACGATTAAAGACGAACCGAAAGTACAAGAAGTCCTTCAAATCATCGCAAAGAACCTCCATAGAAGGTGGATGCTTTCATCGCTTGCAGGGCGTCACGAATTATGTGAGCTCTTGTCCACCGGGGAGTTGGCGCGGCAAGTCCCCATTGACAGAAGCAAACTGGAGACTACCACCAAAGAAATCATTGCGACATTCCACGAGCGCTTCAACTATGGTCGGAAGAAACATGAGATCGAGTCCAAGCCACTGAAGGAAGTTCTTCTTGAGTTGGAGCGTCATACTAAAACCAATGCTGTGGACGATGGGGTGCGAGAGCCACTTCCCGAAACACTCTTTGTATTGCCCCCAGCGACCGACGAACAGATCTTGTCTCTCGAGAAGAAACTCGATATTGCTTTACCGGACGACTACAAGGAGTTCCTAAAGATCAGCAATGGCTTTGGACGAACTTGGAACGGCTACCATCTTGAAAATGCCCTGTATGGAGTTGACGAGATCCGCTGGGCCGACGAGTCCTTAGAAGTCCCTTTCACTGAGTTTCACGACAGCATCTCAGGTGTTTTAGAGCTCAAAGCCACCGACAGGTCTAGACCCGAATGGCCGAGCTCAGGGCCAACCCTGGAAATCGGAGCCTGGGATGTACTCTGGACTCTTCTGATCCCCCCAAAAGGCACCAAGGTAATTCTAGACGCTTACCAAGAAGCATTCGACAACCCAAAGATTCCAGAGGATGCGAAAAAGCAAGTCCTCAAAAGTATCGAAGGTAGACATGGGAGTTTGGAGGAGATGAAGAAGCTTGAGTGGGCGGCAATTGAACGACAGGATTCCGAAACCCTTCCGTGCGGCACATTCAGACAGTGTCTGGAAGAGCGATTGCGGAGGACTAAACGTGGACCAGACTGTTATGAAGTGGCAAAAGAGTTGGGAGGTATTGCTTACAACTGCAGAGCTGATGGTGCTTGAACTCGCTGATACCATTGGACACATGTCACATACGAAGCTACATGGATTTGTTTATGATAAAAGAAGTCAAGATTGTTTGCTTTTTAAATAATGCCTAGTGTGAATACTCCAATGAATGATCCTACCCATGATATCTGTGCAATTTAGCCCGTGAAAGATGCCGCCGCCGATGAACCCAATTCCTGTTTTGTCCGTTTTTCCAACTCCTTGATCCGTCCGATTGTTTGCCTAATCAATATTTCCGCCCAGGTTTCCTTTTTTATTAAACATAGTAATATTTTACGCTCTCCATGTGGTTCATGTAATCGTATGATGGCGCAGCTACGGTCAAATGTAGCCAGCTACATGACAGCGCAGCCGCCACCTGACTTGTCTGCTGGTGAAGAGCTTCTCTTCTGTCGGTGCCCACTCTTTGATTGGGTAGGTCTTGATGATCGTTGATCATGAGTCTTGCTGCCGTGCGTCGAACGCTGGCCGTGAGACTTGCTGGTGGTATGAGTGTGTGTGGTTGAGCCCTTACCATAGGCATGTGAGGTGGTCTTGGAGGTGTGTGTTGACCCTTTGCCATGCGCATGTGTGGATGAGCTCTTAGGGTATGCCTTGCTAGTATTTGCCAATCCCTTGTCGTAAGCAATGTTTGGACGGGGGATCTTGAGCCACCAGCAAATCTCCGCCTCGATATTGACCAAGATGGCCATGAGCCTTTGTTGGTATATACTGAATGAGAACGATCGGGTAAGGCTTGGCTTCATAGAGTTGACTTTCGACAGTGGGTACAGTAATTGACTGTTGATCTCGTCCCGGTAAAGTGGCAAGTTCTTGGCTGTTTGTCATGTTAGCTCTGATTACTTGGATATGATATGATGGGCAGATACATACGGGCAAGGTCTATGAACTTGGCTTGGTATTTGGCAGCATTGAACAGAGCAGTAAACGTGTTTGCACCCCGTACGATAGTATCGCACATCTTCTTCTTGTCGCTCTTGAGCTTCGTTCGATCTTTGTGTTGTTTGGACAGCTTGATATCGTCGATTGCATCGACAACATCGGCCAGGTAGTTGATAATCTCGATCAAGACTGCTCTCCCCAATGAATCGCTGTACCCGCTGGGGCCGTTTGCTCGACGCGGGATACGCTCGACATGGCGAGGGAAGTGAATGTTGTCGCTTGTTCGTCCCATTGTGAATGATCATTAGAAATGTGTAGCAAGTGGTTGAAGGAGGAAGAGAGATTAAGCATTATATTAAGAATAAAAGCTGAAGTGAATGAGGATATTCGAATCAAGAACGGTCTGGGGAATGGCAGCCACCTGGCTTTATAGCTAGTTCGTCTCTTGGATTACACCTGTCCTTGCTGGCGTGGAGTGAGTCTTTGTTGAAGTGGTGGTTTATACATGGAGAAGCTTCAAGCAAGGGTGCCAATTAGAGAGGTCATATCTCAACCAGCTACGGTTACTAACGTAGTGGAGTGTGTAACGCGTACAAACGGGTCGCTTTGACCGAAATAGTGGTCTGCAGCCTGAAGAAGCCAACAAATCAAGACCTGACGCGGCCAACATGCCATGAAGAGAGGGTCCAATTGACCAAACAAGACTTGTGCATGCCTAACAAGTGGATTTTGAACAAGAGGGTATGCTACCCGAAGCTAAATGCACTTGGCCTGCATGCAGATGCTACAGGACTAAGGCAAGGCAAATGCATCTCTTTTTTTCTTTGTGCATCCGGCCCGTATAGAGTGCCATTCTGTTCAAGAATGCCAGGATTTGGATATGCTATCTTGAAATATGGATTCAATGATTGACGATCCGGCTCGATTTTTGTGGTGCTAAAAGGCTTGACTTTAGAGGAGTCCTGGCTCTAGACCGGGCAATCCTGGTCCACTATGCGCCCAAGAGTGGAGAGCTACACTTGGAAGGCCTCGATTTGATACGGACCCAGAGTTAAGTTAGTCACTTTTGCATTGCTGCTGGCTGGTGATGTGATCTGGACGAATCATGTTACGTGGGTGAGCCTCGATAGCCGCAATTTGCATGGGAAAAAGAATTGTTGTCGTGTGCTAAAAAGTTTGCTGTTACACAACCAAGACAACTTGATGGGCAGCCACAGGTGGCTACAGGCGGTTACAGTGGACTACAGTGGATCAGGCCATGCTGTATAGCTGTTGTGCATGAGTCAAAGGCCACGAACTTGTCTCAGAAGTAAGAAACGGTCAGGTACAAACCAGTCGACAGCTCATAGAAAATTTCCATTATGACTCAGTCTCATGTTTCGTTTAATGCGCCATTGTGCTGTTCAATTGTCAAATTTTCTTTTCCCTGCCCTGTCCTCTTTACTCTGTAACATTTTACCTGTTATCTTGTGCGCTGTCCTTGTTACACTCGCCAATTCTCGCTTCGTCTTTGATGCGTTGTCTTCTCATAGGCCAATTGCGCCGGGGATTTGCTGGCCACTCAAGACTTTCGGGGGGCAGCCGACATCCGTCAGGCCAGACAGAGATCAGCAAATTCATGTGCATATTTCTCGCATATTTATGTACGCTTGAAATCTCTACATAAAATCTCTGCATTGAGCGATTCAGTCTGGTCCCAATTGCCCCCTCCTTCATCGCAATCCCCCTTGCATGAAATCGCTGATCTTGGTCTGTCATGGTGATTTTTGCCTAAACAGAATAAACTTTGAGTTTGACGGTTCTTTTATGTTTTAAGATCAGCATTGACAGCTGGGAAAAAGCAATTTCACTTTCGGAGAGATTGCCGAGAGAATGTCATTCTTCCTGGAGTAATTGACAAGAGTCTTCAGGTTATACCAAGACTGGACAAGGACTGACCCCGGGCCCTTTACCCCAAGTTAGTATCTCAAAGCCGATTGATGGAGTAATGGTCCGATGTAGATCTTCCCCAAACTCCCGCTCAAAGGCTAATTCAATCAGCCTGAATGGGAATTACCTTGTCTTGGACATAGCCAAGATTAATATCGTGAAATAAGCCATGATATAAGTTTGTAAAGTCGCTCACCATTGCTATGGAGGTGCCCACCGCTGTTGACTTCCTCCTCAACCTGTTGCAATCGCAGTGATAGTCCCCCGATCATGAGGATCTCAACTCTTCTCCTCACCTTCTCCACCTGCGTCCTTGCAGAAGATGGCCTGGACGGCTGGCTCCGTTATGCTCCCCTGCCAGCCCACAGCATCTCCAGCCATGCCAAATCCTTGCCACGCAAGATTCGCGTCATCGGCGGCTCCAAAAACAGCCCACTAGGAAGTGCCGGATCTGAGCTCCAGAAGGGCTTCAGCGGTATTCTCGATATTGATCTGAAGACGGCAGACAGCAAGAAGACTTGCGACTTCGCAAAGACTATTGTCGTTACTACCGTGGACAACCTCGACAAGGCATGCGGCAAGCAGAAGCACCCCAAGCTTGAAGAGGACGGATACTGGCTCAGCACATCCGACAACTCTGTCAAGATCATTGGTCAGAATGAACGCGGTGCTCTCTACGGTGCTTTCGAGTACCTTTCCATGCTCGGCCAGGGCAACTTCAAGCATGTGGAGAAAGCTTCAAACCCCAGTGCGCCCATTCGCTGGGCTAACCAGTGGGACAACCTCAATGCCAGCTCGACCCACGGATCCATCGAAAGAGGTTATGGAGGCCCTTCCATCTTCTTCGACGGTGTCAAGAACGTCCGAAAGGATCTTTCCCGCGTACCTCTTTTCGGTCGCCTTCTTGCATCCATTGGCATCAATGCCGTCGTGATCAACAACGTCAATGCTGACGTGCGTCTCTTCAACAAGGAGAATCGAGATGGTCTCGTTGAGATCGCCGATCTCCTTCGACCTTGGGGTGTCCAAGTTGGTCTTTCGCTCAACTTTGCTTCACCCAACGTAACCGGCGATTTGGATACCTTTGATCCCCTCGACAAGAAGGTGATCAAGTGGTGGCATGATCTGACTGATGGACTCTATGAGTGCATCCCTGACATGGCCGGTTATCTGGTCAAGGCCAACTCTGAGGGTCAACCTGGCCCTCTAACCTACAACCGTAAGTATTTCCCTTCGCCTGAGTCTGGAAGTTACCGATGGCTAATATTTACAAAGGCACACTGGCCGATGGCGCCAACATGTTCGCCAAAGCCCTTGAGCCTCACGGAGGAGTCGTCATGTTCCGAGCTTTCGTCTATGACAAGCTTGACTGGACCGACTGGAAGGCTGACCGTGCTAATGCCGCCGTTGAGTTCTTCAGTGAGCTCGACGGAAAGTTCGATGACAACGTTGTCGTGCAGATCAAGTACGGTCCCATCGACTTCCAAGTCCGAGAACCTGTCAGCCCTCTTTTCGCACACCTTCGAAACACCAACAGTGCCATCGAACTCCAGATCAGTCAGGAGTACCTTGGACAGCAGTGCCATCTTGTCTATCTGCCTCCTTTGTGGCGAACGATCCTGGACTTCGATATGCGCATAGATGGTAAGAAGTCCAACGTCCGCGACATCGTTTCCGGAAAGGTCTTTAAGCGCAAGCTCGGCGGATACGCAGGAGTCACCAACGTCGGACTCGACAAGAACTGGCTGGGAAGCCATCTTTCCATGTCCAACCTCTACGCCTTCGGTCGCATGGCTTGGAACCCTCAGGCCGACCCTCAGGAGATCCTTGAGGACTGGACCCGATTGACCTTCGGGCTGGATAACAAGGTTCGAAAGGCAATTACTGAAATGTCCATGAAGTCTTGGCCTGCGTATGAGAACTACTCTGGCAACCTGGGTATCCAGACTCTGACCGACATTCTCTATGCTCATTATGGACCCAACCCTCGTTCGCAAGATAACAACGGTTGGGGCCAGTGGACAAGAGCCACACGAGACCATATCGGCATGGACCGAACTGTCAAGAACGGAACTGGTAACGCTGGACAGTATCCTTCTGAGGTCGCCGAGCGATATGAGAACCCTGAGACAACACCCGATGACCTGATGTTGTGGTTCCACCACGTACCTTACACCCACAAGCTCCACTCTGGCAAGACTGTGATTCAGCACTTCTACGATGCCCACTACAAGGGTGCCGACACTGCCCAGACCTTCCCCAAGCTTTGGAAGTCGCTCAAGGGCAAGGTTGACGAGGACCGTTTCAAGCACGAGCTGTTTAGATTGAACTACCAGGCTGGTCACTCCATCGTCTGGAGAGACGCCATCAACGAGTTCTACCGCAACCTCTCTGGTATTGCCGACACTCATGACCGAGTCAGAAACCACCCTTACCGAATCGAGGCTGAGAAGATGGATCTGGACAACTACCACCCCGTTAACGTCACTCCCAGCGAAACAGCCTCGAAGTACGTCGCAGTGTACACAAACGGCACAGGCACAGCTACGACCAAGCTCAACTTCAAGAAGGGTACATACAACCTTGCCGTGAACTATTACGACATTGTCGGTGGCAAGTCCACCTGGTCTGTATACCTTAACAAGCGATTGGTCGGCAAGTGGATTGGTGACAATGAGGAGAAGCTTGGACACTGGCCTAGCGAGTTCCTCGATGGCCACTCTGCTGCTCGCTTGACATTTGAGGGAGTTAAGATTAAGCCTGGTGATGAGCTGACTATTATTGGAAAGGCTGATGGTAAGGAGACAGCTGCATTGGACTATATCTCAGTTTTGCCTGAGGGCATTGTGGATTAAGACTGTTACTTATTCGTTTCTGTATATATTCTTGATCACCTCTATGAAGCCTGTTATTGGGCATTGAATATGATTACGATTAATTCCGAATGTCTTTGGGTCTTGAACCATCAGAGTATTGTTATGCTCTGGACACTCTCACGATCCACGGCTGATAACTGACCTTCAAAAACTCAAATAGATAAACTGATTTGTCCTGGAGACTTAGTTTACCACGACACTCTGATCTTGACATGCCTCGGGGCATCCAAAGAATTAGCCTCTGGAGGCATAAGAGATGAAATAATTTAGTCACTTTATGCTAGCTTAGACTAGCACTTAGGCTACTTTATTATGGTGGCCTAAGCCTTAGAGGATAATTCTTCTGTTTCTCACCTGACATGCTACAGATTGTTGGAGGTTTATCTTGGTTCATGATAGCCAGAGTCTCCAGTACAAGACAAGATCATTAATGCAGATACATCCAATCTATCAACGTTGATCTTGTCAGGAGAAACTTGCATTTGGACGATTCACAATTCATTTCTGGGAGATAGCGCGTAGTTCAAAGCAGTGAAAGTCAATTTTGCGTAAGTACTGGGCTAAATATATACGGAAAGAATATTGAAGATCCAGAAATGACTGGCAATCGTGTCACAGTCCTCCCCATCGTCCGCGGTGATTGTTGTTCTTGGTTTCACCACCGTGGTCGCTGCAATTCGCTTACAGGAAAGAGGGGTTGGCGTTCTTGAGGAGCTGCTCGAAGTAAGCCTGGAACCAGGTTCCAGCCTCAGGAGCGGGCCTAGAAGTTGTGTTAGCTTGATGCTCAGCTGGACAGGTATGACTTTGGAACTTACTTGACAGCGTTGTCAATACCACAGTGGGAGTCGTAGCGAGTAGCAGAAGAGTCAGAAGTACCATCAGACTCACCACCGGGCTTGACCCAGACGAAGGCATCGGCGAGAGGGTCACCAGTGTTGGGAGAAGGTCGGAGACCGAATCCAGTTCCGGGGGCGTTGCACCAGTTACCCTGCTGCTTCTGGCCAGTAGGCTGCTTGCCGGATCGGCCCTGGTCGATGATGAACTTGGCGTTGGGCCAGCCCTCCTGCTCAAGAAGAGGAGAAAGAGCGTTGATGAACTTCTGCTCGTCGTAGTTGGGGTTGCTCTCGGTGTAGTCGGGCTTGGAGGCGAGCTTCCAGCCGTTGTAGTTGGAGACGTTGGTGGCGAGACCTCGGAGGCGAGAAGGCTTACCGGCGGCCTTGTAGATCTCACCGTAGAGCTTGGCGGCAGGGGGAAGGTTGGCGGGCCATCCGAGCCAGCCACCGTGACCGGCATCAATGTACATGGAGACGTTGGGAAGGTTGAGCTCCTTGAGGGCGTGGATGGTAAGCTCCTTGTAGGCACTGGCAGCGTTGGCGCACTTGGGGACGTTCATGTTGGTGACCAGGTTAGCGAGAGAATCGGGCTCTGCAGAGATGTTAGTGAGAAGGATCCAATGCCGGTTCTCATGGGGACTTACCAATGACGAGAATGATGCGAGTGTCAGAGTAGTCCTGGAGGATACCCTTGATCTTGGCAATGTAGGCCTTGTACTTGTTCTTGCCGTCCTTGTCAAGAGAGTACTCTCCGTTGGAGGCAGCGGCAGCACAGTCACGGTCAGGAAGATCGTAGACGACGAATTGACCGGCGTAGTTGCCGCCAGCCTTGTTGGCCTTGCGGATGTCGGCAAGGGAGTCCTCCATGAAGGAGATGTGGTCGTAGGTGTCCCTGGTAAGTTAGCAAGAATGTACGCTGGCCAAGGAAACATTTCAACCTACATCCACTGGAAGGAAGGAACATCGGCAACCTTGGCAGCAGCGGTGGCCATGGCACCGCTCAGCTTGGGGATAGCCAGGGTGCTGACCTCAGAGCGGTAGTAAGCGTTGGCCCACAGATCAACTCCAGAGAAGGGGTTGCCGCTGGCGACGGGAGGAGCAGTAGTAGCAGAGCCTCCAGTTGTAGTGGCTGAACCGCCGGTGGTAGTGGCCTTGGTAGTAGTGGCGCTGGCAATGGTGCTTGTTGGAGAAGGCTCAGCGGCTCCAGGCTGGCACTGGGAGTAGAAGTCGTTGATCTTGACACACTTGTTGCCGCTGGTACAGCAAGGAGTGCCACTCCAGTTCTGACCTCCACACTGAGCCCTGTTTGCTATATAAGTGTTTGCTTGCTAAAGAATTATGCTGTGAAAACTTACCAGACTCCGTTGCTGCAAGATTGGCGCTCTTCAACCGGGGCTGCGAGAGCAGTGGCCGCAAAGGCTGCGGCCAAGAAAAGCTTGTAGGCAGTCATGATTGTCGTAGTCGAAGAGTGTCTGAAGATGCTGGACTATTGACTGGGGATGAGGAGAAAGGAAAGTCATGAATTGAGGTTGAAAGACAGACGTTATATACATGTCCAAAACCTTGGAGCCTCATCCTTGAAGATGGTCCATCGGAAACACGGGATCTCAAATGTCAGGGCAGGGTCCCATTTGGGACCTTTGACATCCCCTCACTTGGAGGCAACAAAACCCCGCCTAAGGCTACTCATGATGTATGCCCGGATGGGATCCAGCAAGCTCCGAAAGTCTCCACGATGAACCGTAAAGAGGCACAGAATGTGGGAATTCTCGGAGTGTCTGCTTTGAGCTTCGACGAGCCCATGTAATTCAGCCTTTTACCCCAACGGGCCTTGCCACAGTCCTTCCCGGAACAAATAGCCGATCGAACAAGTCATGTGTCCAAAAATGATCCAAAGCGTGCAGTGGAATTATGTAACATCGGGAAGGCTCATCTCGGAGGCCTTCCTCCATATAGTTCCTAATTAGGAAACGCGGAGCTACGAACAACTGACTATCGGGCCACGGTCGACGGAATAGTTTTCCTGACTTCCGAAACAAATTTTTAATCAATAATTAACTTTAATCAAGTTGGAAATGGGTTTATGAACGTCTATACAAATGAGGTAGTTAGCATGTTGTCGAGTTCGGTTCTCGGGACGTCGGATGGCATCTTGTTCTGATGCAATCCAAGCGGCACAGGGATACCGAATCAGGATACGTGTGGGCTATAGTAGCCAATCGATTGGAAAGAAGGACATCATTGGCCACAAGATAAACGGCTTTCATGCCGATCACCAATCTCTCAACCCCTCAATTAATGAGGGTGCTTCCTCTATCTTGGAGCCAGTTAGTCATCTCTTCAACTACCATCAGGGCAGAAACAGCAATCTCCTACCGCTTAAAGATATGTGACCTTCCTTGTCAATTGTTATCATCCAGTCTTACATGGTCGCTTCTTTCTCATCCTCCCTTTCCTCTCGCTGTCCTTCTTTTCCTCTTTCCCAATCTTGCTCTCCTATGCCTTCCTACAAGTTATATATCGATAGGGTTGTATTATTTCATCCATATCGAATCTTGATATGCAGTAAGAGAACATGATCGGAGCTGGTTATTATTCAAATAGTTACCATTCGACTCACTGCTCCGTAATGGTTCATTTTCGAGCGTCTACTTTGCTCCCACGTTGCCGTCCCCAAAAGGTTTCATGGCTCAAGAAGCTTGTTTAAGGGATAAGGGGAGTGAATTTGGCTGACACAGCGTTCTGAGAAAGAGAAAGAAAGTGAGTATTGGTTCCTCTATATCTTCCATAACTGCAAGAAGCATGCACTCGTCATATCGGAAATACTTGAGATAGGTAGCTTACGGATCCCAAGCCGAACTCAGATATCCAGGATCGGGGTAAAACCTGTCAAATAAATACTGCAGCCCATCGCATGAAAGGCTGATCTTGTTCCACAGGAAAGAATAGGCTTTTGATTCGCTGTTTCATATGATCCCCCAGCCACCTTCTTCTGCTAAGACCAGGCACTGGTCCAAGCTGTCATGCATATCGCCGTGCCTTGCAACATGACATCATCTTTCAAGAAAGCGACCAGCTCGTACGATCGAGCATAGAAGATCATCCGCATCGTGGCTAGCCAAGAAGGCTTCGAATTCGATAAGTAATCTTGGATTGCGGTCTGTCATTCTCACATCTACCTAGTGTCACCACAGAATCGCTCACTGCCATCGCACAGCAGAGGCATCTATGGACGGATATGGTATCATTAAAAGTCAAATAGGCAAGTTTCACTTTTATTTTGCTCATCCCTTCAAGCAGGGAGAGAAGTCCCCGCCAAGTGTTGTTACAAGTAGCAGCAGGTAAACATCCCCATCTATAGCCTTTGCGCCGTCCATGGTATCTTTCAAACCTTCCCTCAGCATTAAGTCATAACCCATATCAACCAACAACAAAACAAAACTCTCATCAAGTCTAGTCCTTACTGGTAATTTTCTCTCCCGTGCTCTGTATCCTCAGGCGGGTTGTCGTCGTCCGTATTTGCATCCGCATACCATGTAGACGGCTGCTGTTTCTTTGTTTCTACCAATGAAATCTCACTATCTTGGTCTCGCGAAGGTAGATTCGTCCGTCCTGACCGGAAGGCACCCGAGCTGGGAACTCTGAGGGTATTTGGTGCAGACATTAACCGCGACCCGTGTCCATAGCCATAGGTAGAACCGACTTGAGAATTGTTGGGCTCCTTGAAGAAGTATCCGTATATCGACCTTCCGAGTGCGAGGTTGGCGCCGACGATACCGAGGTAGAGTTCGAGGTTGGACCAGATTGCGGTGACAGCGTAGACATCTGGGAAAAGAGTTTAGAATTGGGCCCGTGAAGGTAAAGGGAAAGATCTTACAGCTCAGATCCGAAGTAATTACACCAAGTGATGCTGCTCGGGCAATGCCAAAACCGGTTGCACTTGGATATATTAGTTCCTGGTATAAGGGAAATGTCGAGGTAGATATTGACTTACATAAGTCCCAAGCTCATCAAAGCCCAGACGGAAAGCTTGGTCGTCATCGGTAGCTTGACACTCCAGATGACGAAGATGGGTAGCAGAGAACATAAGAGATCTGTGACAATGGAATAGGCTAGATATTGTGTCAATCAACCATCAACTCTTCATCGCGGAAATGTAAAGTACGGACCGATAGTGGCGTAGATGTAATAGATTCGAACTCGCGGATCCCAGCATTCGCCTACACCAGTCCAATACGCGCTGGTAGGTTTGCACTCAGCAAGCAGGATGATGATGCAACCGAAATTCGTGATGACCAGGCCCGCCATTATCCCCCAAGCGGCGTATTTTACCCGTCGTGAATCCTTGATGCGTAACAGAAGCAGCAGAATTGAGATCTTGAGAAGACATATGCTGGCGAAAAGCAACAGTTGTGCAACCCATCCCAGCATATTGTTCCTCACATAATCCTCCGGTTCGATATACCATCTATGCCGTCCATTCCCTATAGCGACCTGAGCAACCTGTACGCCGAATCGTGCGATGCCGAGAATCGTGACGGTAACGATGGTGTAGTCGTCGGGACCTAATGATCGTAGGGCTGATCTGACCCATATGCGTATGCTAGTGGTGATGATCACCAGGGCGAGACATGTACCAGACACGCCTAGTAAGGCTGGTCCCACGTTGTCATCGGGAGGTAGCGGGTTTGGTGGTTCCACAGTGGCCATCGTCGAAATACGTGTGAGAGGAGGGAAGGAGAAAGAAAAGGAACGGGAAGAAGGGGGATCAGCAAGATAAGATCACACTTGAATCCAATCCTCGGTAGTGCAAGCCATGTTTAAGTAAACTAAACTAAACGCCCTAGTTCTTGTGGGGGAAGAAAATGTCACTGACTTGAGACGGACTCAGTCGGATAAGGCTACCCGGTGCGAGTTGTTCTTTACTCGTTTAGCAAGGGGGCTTATTATTCCATATTATGGTGGCCGAATTATCCGTCAGTTGTGGCACTCTAGGCCTGTATAGTACCGTCGCCAAGATGAATTTTTCTTCAGCAGCTTCTGAATCAAGTAAAACCTCCACTGTTATATGCGTCCGTGTCGTATTCTAGAAGATATAGAGCAATCGATAACATAACGGAGACTATTAAAACTCTTAGCCTGCATGTTCTGAGGATTAATTTTGGATCATTCTGCAGCACGGCCCCAGCAGTCCCGTTATCTCTGTTGGCTGTCATTGAGGTTGGCCATGTCTGATTCGTTAGAGAACGTCAAGACCCCGAATCCCTGATGCGCGAAGAAACCTTATTGTTCCTTGGCGGGTTTTAAGGTTCGGCGGTTCTTTGACGGCTCCATATTAGTGGCCTTATCCAGACCTCCTTACCCCTGGCAGTCGTCAGGGTATCATTCCAAAGCGTGGGACCTGAAGATAAATAAGCGACCAGACACAATGCTTCGAACCGCTGTACCGTGATCCGATTATTCTGTCTCTTATACTGTCACAGCCAAGTCTTTCGTATGCCGGGCCCCGGAAAAATGATGTGCTGCGCCGCAGAACCTGTTCATGCACGCATTAACAATTAAACCTCTCATCCAATTCAATGCTACCTCAAACCAACAAGGGTAGCAATGTATTTGATAATGAATAAATGGCCAAGGGCCCAGATATTTCCGTTCTTTTAACCGTTGTCGTTTCCAGTGCAATCACGCCCAGTCGATCTTTCACTCATTTCTTTACACTTTCTGAACCATGCTCGTCCAGCCCCAGTTGTGGCTAGCTTTTGCTGCAGCTGCAGTTGCAGCCCCGTCTCAAGATGCATATGACTATGTAAGTAATGGAAACGTCTCAGTCCAGTCATTATGAAACCCCCGCCAGCCCTGCTCCCTTCTAAAAGTGCTTGGGCTGACTTTTCTTTCTCCGGCAGATTGTTGTTGGGGGTGGTACTGCGGGAGTAGCCGTCGCTGCTCGTCTTAGCGAAGGCCTCCCATCTTCGAAGATCCTCCTCATCGAGGCTGGCCCTGCAGCGCTTGACGAGCCGAAGATCAACGTACCCGGTCTAAAGGGTACAACTCTCGGTACGAAATACGATTGGAACTTTACCACCGTTCCTCAAGCCGGTGCCAATAACAGAGTATGGCCTGTCAACCGTGGCAAGGTCTTGGGTGGTAGCTCTGCCCTGAACCTTATGACCTACGATCGTGCCGCCGCCGCCGAATATGATAGCTGGGAAAGCTTGGGCAATCCCGGGTGGAATTGGAAGACCATGATCAAGGCTATGACCAAGTCTGAGACATTCACTGGCAAGAACACTGATACATATGACTCCAAGGGTGTCGGCGATAGTGGACCTGTCAAGGCTGTCATCAACCGTGTCATTCCCAAGCACCAAGAGTCATGGATCCCGACATTGAACAAGCTTGGTGTTCGCAAGAACCTGGAGTCGCTTGGAGGTGATCCTCTAGGAGTCATGTACCAGCCAAGCAGCATTGACCCTTCCAATTACAACCGATCCTACAGTGCCAATGCTTACGCTGAGATCTCTGGCTCCAACCTTGAGATTGCCGCCGACACCACTGTGGCCAAGATCAATCTCAACACCAAAGACAAGAAGAAGGCTGTCGCCACCGGTGTCACCCTCGCCGACGGCACCGTCATCAAGGCTGGTCGCGAGGTCATCATCTCTGCCGGCTCTATCCAGAGTCCTGGCCTGCTGGAAGTGTCGGGTATTGGAAGCAAGTCTGTCCTTGCTGACGCCGGTATCAAGCAGGTCATCGACCTTCCCGGCGTCGGTGAGAACCTTCAAGATCATCTCCGCATCATGTCTTCGTACCAGCTCAAGCCAGAGTTCACCTCTATCGACATCTTCAAGAGCAACGCCACCTTTGCCGCCGAGCAGATGGCCCTTTGGAACGCCGGGAAGGAGTCTCTTTATGACTACACTGGCAGTGCCTACACTTTCTCTAACTGGAAGCAGGCTCTTGGTAGCGACACCAAGATGATGTCTCTTGCCAAGGAGGCTGTTGGCAAGGATGGAAGCAAGGTTGACAAGAAGAAGTTGGAGCTTCTCAAGGATCCCTCTGTTCCTCAAGTAGAGGTCATCTTCTCTGATGGTTACACTGGTGTCAAGGGCTACCCCGCTTCTACCTCTCCTCTATTCGGAAAGGGCTTCGTCTCGCTCATCGCCGTCGTCATGCACCCTCTCAGCCGTGGCAGCGTCCACATCAACCCTTCCGACCCCTCTGGCAAGCCCATCATCAACCCCAACTACCTCAGCAACGCCCACGACATTGAGGCCGTTACTCAAGCCGTCAAGTACAACCGCAAGATCGCCACGACTGAGCCCATGCGTTCCATCTGGGAGAACGAGTATGAGCCTGGTATGGACGATGTCAAGACTGATGTGCAGCTCAAGGAGTATGCTCTTCGCACTACACTTAGCATCTTCCACCCTAGTGGTACATGTGCTATGCTTCCCAAAAAGGATGGCGGTGTCGTCAACTCCAAGTTGAAGGTGTATGGTACTGAGAACCTTCGCGTTGTCGATGCAAGTATCATGCCGCTTCTGATCTCAGCCCACATCCAAACAGCTGTTTATGGTATTGCCGAGAAGGCAGCTGAGTTTGTTATTGACGCTGCTAAATAAATGACCATTATTTGAGGCGATAGACATATTAGTTATTAGACTCAATGTTTAAATAGTAATGTATAACACATATTAAAAAACCTTCTTCGCAACTAAATGCATCCTTTCCAAGTTTTACAAGCCAGGCTTTGGGCACCTTGATGCTTCAACGAAGGCATGGGTACCCGATCAGGATTGATGTTTTCGTGTGTTTCTGTGCAGAGTGATCTGCATGAAACAGTTACGAATGGGGAAAGGTTTACAGCATTTGAGACCAATCGTGAATTGCTTGGCGGCGCGTAAAATGCACAGCCGGTGCGGCTGAAGTGGCAGGCACCTGACAAGGCATTTTCTCTTGTGCGGCATGGCTTAACCCATTCCTCGAGTGTGCTGATCCAGGAACCTGGAATAATCATGAAATCAGGTCTCGAATCTCAGCAGCATCATGGAAGCCATCGGTGCCGGTGCCAGTACTCTGGCTTTTGTCTTGCTGGCGCTCAAGTCAGCTAAGATTATCAACGACTCACTATCTTCAATCAAGGACGCCCCGAGAACAGTGATTGAGCTCTTGGAGGATATAAGATTCTTACAGTCGGTCCTCGAGCGCTTATCGCAGTGCACGCTTCAACATGCCTCAATCAGCACAGTCGATTCTTTGGCACAGACATTGCAAACCTGCACAACAGAATTGTCCAGCATCGAAGGTCGCCTTGCAATGTTCTTACAGGACACTGTATGTAGCCGGCCAAGGCGTGTGTATAAAGGAGTCCTGGCATATATCAAGAAAGAGGACCTGGAGAACGCGCGGCGTAGAGTCAGAGACAAATCGACACAGATAAATCTCTATCTCGGTTTACTCCAGGCACAGTCGATGTCTGAACTGTCTTCTAAAGCCGATACTCAAGCAACAGCAGCTACGAGTATTCTTGAGGAGATACTGAGCGAAGTGTCAAGGCTTCATGCACGAATAAATCAAGAACCTGCCTCAGGCACCGAAGAACACAGCGACGCCGCAGATGACGCGATTGTCGATAATCTCGAAGCATTGAAGATATGTTCTGAGTTAGACTCTAGCATATCCCGTCTCTCTACCCTTGTTGACCATGACGGACTCAGCTTGGATGCCGAGGATGCGGAGCAGATAATTGACGACTTGCGGAGATTCGTCGTGGTTGCTAGAGAAAGGTCAGCCGCGAACACAAAGCCAAAGACTTCGGATGCTTATAGTCTGGGTGCAGAGAGTAACACCAAACTAGTCAGTAGGGACTTGAAGCTTATAGAAGGCCTGATTATTTCGGCCCCTATTATCGCGATCAACAAATCAGGTATCTGTCATTTTAGAATGCAAAGACACATTTGCTGACGATAGAGACAGTGGCTAGTTCTCGAAAGCTTCTTTCTTGTCTACCAAAAGGCGCCATTATCCAGCAGAAGCGTGTAAGAGAACAAATCGATGTCGATCAGGGCTATTTGACTATCTCTACAAATAAGCGCAGGAGGGTTTGTGCAGGTGTTTCCAAAGACTCCTCTGGAAATGCAAGTAACTTTCGAGATGTGGTTGCGAATATTGTTTTTCGACCATCGAACTCCCCTTGGATGTTCTCAGTTTCACTATCACAAGGTCAGCTATTCGATCGAAGTATTCAGAGTATCCCACGGATATCGGTCTGTCGCATCATTCCCAGCGATTCACCTGTCTTTGATCTTGTAAAACGTGGCTTGTTGGAAGACTTCCAGAACTTATTACAGGAAGGTAAGGCGAGTCTTCGTGATCATGACGAACAAGGCATGCCGTTGTTACATGTATGCTTGCTCCGTATCCCCAGCTCCGCTCTAAAGCTAATTTTGTGCCAGTATGCAGCGACGGCCAGTGTTGAAATGTGCAAGTTTCTGATACAATCTGGGGCAGACGTTGACGAGATGGGAGAGAATACTGGGACTGCACTTTCACGTATAGCCGGGCTCGATCGACATGACACAACATTACTGCTCCTCGAAAATATGGCAGACCCAACGCTCTCATACCCTGGATGGGACAATCCATTGTACACGGCATGTAATCTTGATATTGTGAGATCTTTGACAGGAGGGTATCTTGATGGGTTAGCTGACCAGTCATAGCCATCTGCAGAGCTCTTCCTCAGGCACGGCAGGCATTTCACTTTGCATGACCTGGAAAGTTATGACTTGAATGGAAGGACGAGACTTCATCAGATTTGCATGGCGGAGACAAAATCAACAAGCAAGAAAAAGGCTCTTGAGATGCTTACGGTTGCTGGAGCGAATTTGAGCGCTCGAATCATCAAGTCATGGTCACCGGATGATCATCAGACGCTAGGATTTACGTGTCTCCATAGCCTGGTGTATAAGGCTCATAGAAGCAAGGATAGAGATGAGTTGGAAGCACTCGTGTTCCTGATACGACACGGTGCAGATGTATTCTCCGTCGATCACCATCAGCACAGTGTATCAATGCGTGCATATTTGCTCAATGACAACGACAATCAGTATTCGTCAAAGGGCTCTTACAGAGGAGATCTCTGGGATGCAGCGCTGAGCATATGCGGTTACGATGTTAGTGAGCATAGAGCTATATACCCCAGAGTACCAAGGTATAACAAAAGTTATCGCAGAAAGGACTTTGAGAGACTTTGGCAGGGCCATGAATCTTCATGTCCGTATTGGGATGATGAGAGATATCCCAAGGTTGGCGGCGATGAAAATTTCTGGAAACAGCCCATCGGACGCTGTGATCACATTGCCTGCTCAGATTGCGAAGATCCCCAGGCAGAAACATTCGATCTCGAGAAAGAAAAGGGTCTAGATGCTGATGTACCAGGCTACGCCCTGGATATGTACAGACGTTGGACCCTAGACGCTTCCGAACCCGAGATTGACGCTTTCGACCTTTTAAGATCGCGAGAATCACCTATTTCCGTTGGCTACGAGCTATATGATTTGATATCCCCACCCGAAAGAGACTATAACGAGATTCCCGAGGCTTATTACGTCTGGGAGCGTGAGCAGGAAGAGCTGAAACAGCAGGAACAGACGCCAGAAGCCAGCGAGGATGGGGAGGAGGCTTTTGAAAGATTAGTTGTTGAGCCAATGATGAATGATTTGGAGGAACAAATGGAGACAGATATGGCGGAGGGACCAGGGGAGGATGAAGAGCATTGTATGTTTGTTGATCAATGGCTTGATTACTACATCAGGGCGGCAGAAGAGGAAGAGGAAGTGGAAGGGGACATGGAATAATTGTCACTTGCGACGAAACACCTCACAATAACTTGATAAACCACAATCAATAAGCTTAAACTATTGCTATTAACGCAAAAATCTTCTCATAATACCAAGCATGAGAATACTGTTTCGTGTCTGACTTGGCGCGCGCACCGTCTGACCAATCAGCCATCATGACGCTGCTTACTAGCCCACCACTTTAAAGATGACAAGCCAGAATATCCCGAGCCGCGCGTGAAAACACCATCGCGCAAATGTTACTAAGCCAAGATTTGAACTTTTGGTGTATTTCGGCTTCCAAGAGACACAGGCGCGCGGTTGCAAGGATACGATTTATAATATGATGAGAAATACAGATGTCCTTTGGGCATGAAAGAGGTGCTTGTTGCAGGGGTTGATCATCTATAAGAGCATACAATTCCGATACTATCTAGATGATCAATTCCAAATCATCACCAACCTCAATTTGCAACCCTATGTTGAGAACATTCGGCAACATGGCCACAACAAAGAACATCGCGCTCATCACTGCGAGCACAAGAACCCCCAGAGTAGGCCCGAAGATTGCCAGTCTGGTCAATGAGATTATTACTGGCGATGCAGACGCATCACAAAACATCAAAATCACGCCTGTCGACGTCGCAGACTTCAACCTTCCCGTCTTTGACGAGGTAATCATGCCAGCTTTGGTCCCCAGCAAAGGAAAATTCACCAAACCTCACGCCATCGCCTGGAGCGCTGAAATTGCCAAATACGACGGGTACATCTGGGTCATCCCCGAGTACAACCACGGTATGGCTTCTGCTACCAAGAACGCTGTTGACTACCTGTACAACGAATGGATTGGCAAGGGCGTCGTGGTTATCAGCTATGGTATCGTTGGGGGAAAGTCGGCCAACGAGCAGCTCAATCATGTACTTAAGGGCATGAAGCTTCAAGTGGCCGAGACGAGCCCCGCCCTTACTTTTCATGGCAACGCTGGCCCGGATTTGTGGCTGGCAGGCGCTGGGGATCTTGGCGAGGATACGAAGAAGGACATCATTGCTGAGACACCAACCATTCTCAAGGCCTTTGGTGAATTGAAGGAATTGATGGAGAAGCCTGTACCCAATGGTGATAGTTAGGAGTCTGGAATAGGTTGACAAGATCCCGAAGTTAATCAACATATAAAGTCAATATCTCAAATACTATCAGCACGGTTGAAAAGAAGTTTATTGGAACTGTCCAGCCTGTGTGCACTCCCCAGAACCAACAGTCTCCGGAACAATGATGGTCCGGAGCAAAAAATGCCTACAGATAACACTGTCAAGACGCTATCGTCATCACTCGACAAGATGACTACAAGATCAAAGAGTTCTACAAGGCCGCAAACAACCCAAAAATAGAGAAACCTGTTCCTTACAACCGCCAAACTTTGTGTAACCTGAGTCGCGTCTCGCGCCAATGTCGACAAATTGCCCAGCCTATTCTTCATCATAAGTTCGACATCACTCTGTTAAGCCCAACCGCTGAACCCCAGAACTGGCGTCTTGAGCCTTTTCTTCGAAATATCACAGCTCGGCCGGACTTGGCTCGGCTGATAACATTCCTGAACATCGGTTCTCATATGGTGACCCAGCTCAACATAAAGGAAGCACAGAAAGTCTACTTTCAGGCACTCAAGACTTTAGGCGTGGGTGTTGATAAAGTATTGACCAAGAGGGCCGAGAACACCAACTCGGATCTCGAAATTCCAAGACAAATGCCCTTTGAGCTTGCGGAGTATGATCTTAATGGTAGTGTGTTCAAAGATCGATATATGTTTCTGAAGCAGTTTCTGCTAGAACCTTGTGAAGAGTCTGCATGTGCGCCGCCGGTTAAAGAGGTCGCCACCACTGAGCTCATGATGGTTCTTCTTGCTGTGCTTCCAAACTTAGAGACTCTTGTGATCAACGGCATTTTCACCGACGGGTCCATGATGTCGACTGCGCTCGAAACACTCGGTGTGACAAGTCTTAACCTCAAATCAGTCGTTTCTATCCAGTTGCCATATGGAATTCTGAGGATATCGCCATACCTACAAACCATGATTATCGGCCCTGTTGATATACCCATCAGGATCCCACATGGTGGGACACTATTCTATTGGGGACACATGACCCCTGAGCACAATCGGATAGCGGCAAGAGACTATCATGTCATTCCTAAAATGCTTGAGGTTAATGGCACCCATCCATTGACATCATTTGGTTAGGTTCTTGGTTATAATTCCAAGGAGTGTATAAACCCTCGTCGCCTTGTGAGGCTTTTGACCAAACATCGCCCGACTCTTCAATCATTGCATCTCCATTACTGGGAATTGTACCACCAACGGATGGGTACAATCCCCAGCTTAAAAGGGTTTGTCGCGCTTAAGGATCTGGCCATATCCATCAACTTGATATATTCTCCCGTGGACTTGGAGACTCATGATGCAAGTTGTCTTGTACATTTTCTCCCCCACTCCATTCAATCGCTCACACTGATTGACTCCAACCAAGACGACGACTTCCCATATACCCTCCTCAAGGATGGAGTTAGAAAGCTGGCAGCGACGCGGTCAACGTTTTCCTACTTAAAGAAAATCCGATGTGATCTTGAATACTCTAAGTACGACACGGGTACAAAGCAAACCTTCGATCTATTGGGGGTAGACTTTGGGTACGGGAGGTTCGAATGGAAAACCGGAATGGAGATGCTGGGGACGGTTGAGTGGCCATTCGGCAGGGAAGAGACGCCAGAGTCGTTCTTAGATCCACGCGAGAGGGAATTAGAGGAATTAATTCTAAGCGGCGAAATGGAGTTTTCAGATGAAGAAGATTCAGCAATTTATACAGAGTTATAGACTTCTATATCTTAAAAAACCAAGCCCTAGTGGACTATGCTTCTGTTACCCATCTGCCAGGGTTCATCGTCTAGAGCCGGACAGGCTAGTAACTGGATACATCTGATTTCACGCTCCTGCTATTGAGAATCGGACTATCAGTGACGTTTTTCCAAGCCGACTCTGAGATAATCACAAGTGTATTGAGATAAATTCAGTATCACACTCTCTGTGCCCTCTACCTCCTGTTACTAATCAGACACCTTCAATGGTTTATGGGGTGAGGTCAGGAATGCGGGTATGTGACGCGAACTGTGGAAAACGCGGTACTATATCCGGAATAAAGTCTGGGTCCTGGATAGGCCGTTCAGAGAAGTTCATCGTGAAAAGACAGCCGAAACCTAAGCTATGAGCTTAGATGAACAAAGGCCTCAGGGTATCAGCAGAATTAGCCCCGGGAGGCATAAGAGATAAAATAGTTTGGTTATTTTATACTAGCTTAGACTGGCAGTTAGGCTACTTTATTAGGGTAGCCTAAGCGTTAGAGGATAATTCTTCTGTTACCTACTTGCAAGGGTTAACGCAATGTGTCCTGGCATTGAGTGGCTTGGTTGTTTTGTTTTCTAATCGAATAGTCTAGATGCTTGTCAGTTGTCACCCTTATGTTAGGCAAGACAGTCTCTAGGCCCCTAGCTACATATGCAATCATGCAAATGGCGGCCCAGTCTCCAGCCCTATAAGCTGTCAGCACTGAAAGCATAGTCTTGGCAAGTATTACATGGTGTGATGTGCTTATGACTTCAGCTAAACAAACATACTTCGGGAAAGGCGGCATCGTTTAGCGTGGCGGGTCGGTATGTGGCTTCGAGGTCTAGCCTCATGGGGTGATTAACTACCCCGATCAAGCTATGTTGCTAGATCTGAGGAATGTAATCATGGAGCTTCTCTGTCACCTAGGCATGTGTGACAAGTAGATCATCTTGTCTTGCCTCCTGTGCGCGTCGATCCCTCCATTTTATTCTTTCAACTCGCGGACCAACATGTAAAGTGCAAGACCCTGATAATATCTCGTGCTCATTTTAAAACCGGTATTTTCCCGATTAACACGTTCCGGCCACGGATACGATGATGGATCCGCACGGAAGAGCAGTCATCGTAGGTCAATATGTCTTGTTGCCACGGGCACAATACTGACACTTGTCATTACAGACTGTACAATGGAGTCTTCTGTTTATTGCCTTCGCGGTCATCCTGGCTCGACTTTACCTACGACTCGTCTTACAGCGGCGACGACTTCTCGCAAGCGATTTGTTCATGTGCGCAGGATGGTGTACTGCTGCCACGACGGCAGCCTTGGACATCGTCTTCTGGAGGATGGGCACGATGCGGAAAGGAGTCACACTGGGCTTGGTCGGATGGAATGGAACAGCAGAGGATGCCTCGTATTTCTACAAGGTCCGAAGGCACCGATTCCGTTCCGTATGATGTGCTAACATTTGCTGGAAGTTATATCATTTTGCTGATTATCCATTTCACACGACTTTCTACTTGTCAAAAGCAGCACTATTATCCGTTTACTTGCAAGTCTTTCCCAGTTTTATGGTAAAGCGACGAAGATTCCTATGGGCGGTGATTGCATATGTGGCCGCATCTTACACCACTACGATATTGCTTCTTACCTGCATCTGTTTGCCGACATGGAGACATTGGTCAGTCCACAATCCAACATTCTGTGCACCTGGGCTCCGCTAACCTCGGTCTTAAGGTCTTTGACGGAGGAAGGTTGCTCGATTGCAAGCATCAGGCTGACGTTCCAAATCGCATGGGCACTAAACATTGTTGGTGATATCTTAAGTGAGTGTATATCATGTCCCTTCGCGGCGCCTTAATTACTGACTACGTGCTTGTTAGTCTTTGTACTACCATGGCTAGTTGTTCCCGAACTTACACTAAGACCAAGGCTGAGGTATAGTCTATATGCTACCTTTGGGCTCGGTGTCGTCAATATCTCATTCTCGGTGGTACGCTTTGCTCTGGTAGAAACATATGGCGCGGATCTAGTGATCACGGTCGCTCTAGTTGGTAAGTTACCCGTGAAGTCTCTTTTGCAGAAAATGCCAGAAGCTAATAACTTTTGAAAGAACTCTGGAGCTTTATGGATTGCTGTATTGGTCTGATAATTGCTTGTCTCCCATCACTGCGGCCCTACTTCAACTGGAAGGAGAAGATTCAGTACTACGGAAACGGGAGCGAGCCAAAGACCGCATCAAGCTACAACTCCCGCGAACCGATGATTTTATCGAATCCGGATGTGGCACGTCGGCCTAGCAACATATATCAAAGTCCTGGTCTGCATCGTACATGGTCGATTAAAGGATAATTGGTGGATACGGTTTACGATGTAAACTACAAATGACTATTATAATTCATTCTGAATGTCATACGCAGAGTACGAGATAACAGAATGGCTATCCTCCTAGTTTTATGATCAATGTAGTACACGTCAACCTTATCCGACACACATGAAGTAGCTCAATCACCCCGTTCCTTTCGCTTCGAAAGTCGAGCATCATTTATCGGATGAAAACTCAAGGGTCCTAATTCCTCTCCAGGATAAATTTATTAGTGTTCGGTGGCTTTTAAGATGACCCGTAAACATCACTGAAACGGCATAAGAGATTGTTTCGTGCGTAAAAGCCAGCATAGCTGACAGTGATAGTATGTTCATTTTGTAAAGGTATATACAGTGAAGTAGAGACAGGTCCTGCGTGAAGTCCAGCTACAAGTCCAGCCCAATAACCATAAAACTCTGGTCAAAGTATTTTCCAAAAGTCGGATGTTTCCAGTTTTAGACCTGGTTCCATCACATCTCCAAGCTCAAGAGCTTACTGGGAGACGGTCATGGTGGCGGAACCAGAGCTCTGGTAACCCTCAACAGCAAGGATCTGGTAGTCGTGGCTGCCGAGACGGAGACCAGCCTTGGCCCAGGCGTTGAAGTGAGCGCCGGTGTTGACGGATCCGCTGGATCGCTTGTTGCGGCGGACGGACCAGTACTGCTGGAAGGTCTTGCAGTTACCCTCGATAGAGGGAGCACAGTTGCGGGTGCTGACAGCAATGTCGTAGATGGATCCGTCAATGTTGATCTCACCCTTCTTCTGAGCACCGGAAGAGGGGTTGTAGGTGCCGAAGTTCTCGACGATGTAGTACTCGACGAGAGGGTTGCGGGTCCAGCCGTAGACAGCGAGGTAGCTGTTACCGTTGGGGCGGTAGTCGCCAGAGTACTTGATGGTGCTGAGTACTGTTAGTATAGTCTTCAATAGATAAGCAGGTCGCAACTTACCGAGCGGCACCGGGGTTCCAGCCCTTTCCACCGACGTGGTTACCACGGTTGCCGTTCCAGTTCATGGAGAACTGGCCACCGCGGCCGTTGGTGTAGGTAACAGCGTTGGGGGTGTCGGTCCAGAAGGAGTAGTAGAAGCCATCGTTGACACCGGTGGTAGGGTCAGTTCGCTTCTGGAGGCCGGTAGGAGGCTGAGCCTCAACCTTGGTAGGGTTGGGGGCGGCAATGGCGCCAGTGACGGCCGAGACGGCGGCGAGAAGGTAGGTGAAGGAAACCATTTTGACTGATGGACTGTGAAGACTTGAGCTTTGAGTTGATGGAGAGAATGGAAGTTGGGAGGAAGAGGATCGTCGGGTCAATTTATATCTTATGGAACGTCACTTCAGCCTTGCTTAAGCTCACGATAGTCTGGTGGAGACAGTGATACGACCAGCATGGATGAGAACAAACTTGCTCATGATCGATGCCACGATCAGACTCCCTGGTCTAGAACTCTCTGCACTGTCATGACAATTTTGCCGGCGAGATTGCATGAGGATCGTCGATATGCGTGCTGGAACAAAGCGTTGATTGTCATAGTGGGTCGATAGCATGCTGGGATTACTGTGAACCGAGGCGGTACTCATCTCCGGGTTCATGAAACGTGCTAACCAAAACGCCTCGCTTTATCCGGTCTAGGTGCAATTTCGGAGGATCATGGCTCCGGGTCGTCCCATTTAGGCCAAGAATGAATCTTGAAGGGGAAGAGGGCATTGGTAGCATCGGACCACATGGCGACTCTTGACAGTGAAGCCCACCTTATTCCAAGGAGGAGGTAGCATTGACTGCCGGCGCACCCCACAGTGAATACCGCGCCAGGTTAGGACTCTAATTACGCAGGGGAAACTGGGGATTTGTTTATTCAGGCTAATTCGGTAATAAACTCACCAAGGTGGTGTTTCAGAACCATCTGTTAAGGAGCATGCGTCCTGCGTATGCGTATCGTTCGTATTCAGATTCTAATCAGTCGAGACTCTCACCTCGCCGTAAGAGTTACGAGCTGTTTCCCAGAAAGATCTTTAGGCATATATTGATGGCAGTCTCAGTCATTGGTGCATTTATTCCCTTAGCGTATCCGTACCAGAGCATTGATCACTCTAATCAGGCTATGCTTACGCTACTGTACCCCGAACAATCTGCCAGTGCGGGACGATGCTACGGTACCTTACTAAAGGCGGTCACTTGCTCTGACCGCTGTTCAGACGAATTGATTCGCTGGCCGATCCGGCTAAATCGTTCGTTTTCCCGCCAAGTGTAATGCAACTCCCGGTCTTGAACTCCATGCATCGCGGGGAAGGCAACAACCTCTTACATAACATCATGATAGCTCAAAAAAGCAATAGACAACGCTTAGGATTGTCTTGCGTCGGCATTTATCCTTGGCTTGGTCATTGATTTCAGGCACAATTACCAACAACGCAAAACTCCCGAGACATTTGCCACAGTCTAGATCGCCATTCGGCATCAACAGCACCGTCTTGCCAAGAATGGCGAGACCTTGATATTGGTGTCTACCATTTCTATTTGCCACATACGACCAAAGCTCGTAGAAAATACGGGATCCCGTCCGCTCTCCCAGAGTCAAGCTACGAAGCGCTGGATTAGTAGTTGGGTCGGTGACGACCAGCGAATCCCCGGTGTTGTATGTTTTGTTTTTTGTCTTTGCTTTTGCCTTGTCTTGTTGCTGTTCTATTCTAGGTACCTACCTAGGTAGCCAATGTGATGTTCTCCTTCGAAGAAGTCAATTGACGGCTCAAATTGGGGGCGCGGTCTCGAAGGCGCCAGACATGGTATTCCCTTGGTCATTGTATAATCACTCCTTAAATGGAAGAAAGAATTGGCCCTATATCTAGGTATCTATCCATCACAAGATCGGCCCACGGTAGAACCACAGTGAAAAAAGGAAAATAATTATGCGCTTACAGTGTAATAAATAAGCTGAATACCTTGGGCATGGCAGCCAAATCCACCTCTTTTAAACATTATGTATACTGTTTTGCCCCTTTCCATCTCTTACTTGTATTCTACATTTCGAGCGTTGTACTCCTTCGGGTATCTAACTTGATGTCGTCTCGTTCGCAACCTTCTCGGCATCCCTCTCGACCAATCCGTAACGTTTCTTCAGTTCCTCCACAAGAGGGCCAAACTGGTAATCACTCACCATACTATCATGGCGAGTGCATGGAGAATGTCGCAGAGGCAGTAGCCACTCAAGAACGGACTCCCCCATGACACTCTTGAAGTTCTCTAGGTATCCAATGTGCCAAGGGTTCTCGCCGGACTGTGTCTGTAGAATAGCGAATGTGCGTTTAGCTCGCTGGTCCCTAGGTGCTATTCGATTTGTTGCGATAGAGCCAGCGCCATCGGACTGGTCGATGCCATTAGAACGGGCTGTTCCTGGGGCTCTGGAATCCTCTCCAGGAAAAGAAAGGGGATAGGTAATCGTGGAGAATTTGTCTGTTGATCGTGTGCCAGTGGGGACTCGCACTGCTAACCGGAAGGTCTGGTTCTTTCTGAAAAGGTCGACATTTGTGATATTCTGGAAAGCGAACCTCAAGGCCGTAATAGTCATAGTGACAGAAAAGAAGCCAAATAAAGAACTGAGAGCCAACCCAACGATAATTCGAGCATCCACCCTCGAGCCGGCTCCTAAGCGAAGACTTACGGCGTAAGCGTTGGAAGCTACGATGATGATGCATAAGCATGCGCAGTAGAATGTGAATTGGATAAAGAAGTTGAATGCTATTTACGCGTTAGCCATGTCATACTGGGTTATGTGCGTGAAACTCACAAGTCTCCGAGATAATACCACCCATCCAAGGGCATACGTGGTCCATTTTGTAGACACAACGACCGTACTCGCTCGAATGATGAGCTCGGTCAGGCTTCCAGCTCCTACACTCGGAACACCACTTGGGCATCCCGTCACTCTCGCATATGAATATATCTTTGCTGTAGAAGGATTCGAGTCCAGGGCTGTCGGGATTCGTATCGGCAGGGGCCCATTGTAGTGATTCAACATCGCCGCCGTTTGTCAATCGCCCGTTTCGTTCCTCCTCGGCCGCTTCCCTCTCGGCAGTCCAGGGCACGAAGCCAGTGTTGAATTGAATGGTTACGTAACATCGTATATAGGCCGCAACCATGAGTATGAGGAAGACGATATAAAGAACAATGAGAACAACCGCGGTTGCTGTCATGCCCATCTGCTGAAGAAAGTACTGAACTGTTGGTTTGTTAGTGAGCACGCTTTGATAAGGCATTGTGGGAAAGAACAGTACATACCACAGCAATAGACGACAACATCATAGGTTGCATAGCCTGCGAGTGCCAGCATTATAGGAGGGAGCAGACGCGCAATCCATCGCGTACCACAGCGCTTGCTGGTGGCGGGACCTGGCATCTCATTGCTCCAGGCGATGGTCCAAACAGATGCGTTGTCCGAGTCGATGGGAGTGTCTGACCGTTCAGGAGAAATAGGCAGGGACGAGAAGCGTGCTAGTTCAGGTAGCGCGTGAGCGTGAGCATCAACCGCCTCTGTAGAAGTAGCAGGTAAAGACTGGGAGCGCGTCAGTACTGGTGGTGGACGAGTAATACTCTCATCTTTTGCTGTCGTCGTCGCATTGATGATGGTATTACTCGCCAAGCCCGAGTGGGCCACTAATGTGTCGGCGCTCATTTAGGTGTTCAAGTACTGTACGTAGACTAATCCGCACGGTACGCTACTGGACGTCCAAGAATGGAAGTTGGTATGAATGGATGCATATTAGCCTGAGGAAGACACGATGGTAAACAGAGGCGGATTTGTTTATGAAGAAGAAATAAATTGACCGAGATGAAGATATACAAATATATATACCAAGAGTGAGTGACTTGAAGTCTCGTCTACAGTTGCGTCGACTGAGCGCATGTCTGAAAGTTGTTCACGATCAATCACAACCTTAACTGAAATGCAAGGAATATCATTAGGTACTAAGGTACAGTAGGTATAGTACCTAGGTAGTTAAACAAAAACTTCTTTACAAGTCCAAGTAGAGGTAATCAATGTTTCTACTATGAGTAATGCAAAGACAAGCAGAAGGCTCTCAGTTGAAGCATGCATTGCATCCACTGCACTTACGAGTCGAACAGTGCTATCTACCGCTTTCAAGCTATATAAACTTTCGCGGTACGAGTGCTTTTTAAAAAGTAATCTTTCGTGTAACGAGGCCATAAACTCTACAAGTCCTTGATAGATGTCAGCCCCAATAGCTGTGCCACACTTCTCAATTCTAATATGGCTTGACGTCTCTCTACTGAGCCGAACTGCTCGACCAACAGCGCAACCAAGTAGATGGAAAAACTTCACTTGACTTTTTTCTAAGCATCAAAGTTTAGTAACGGAAGCTCGTAGATGTCATTCTCTGCTTTAAATATTGCTTTTTATCGTTATAATATTCGTATATGAGTTTGAGGCCTTCGCCATCGCCTCAATTCAAACAATTGGCTAGGGCTCACTGCGAATCTGCCTCGCTATGTAAGACCAGCTCAGTCAGTTGTTTTGGGGTCTCCAAGTTGTTCGCATGTTCTATTCATATAACATGTCGTCTTTCGTAAGACGAAACTCTCTCGGAACACTTTTTCTAGATCGGTAGAGTCTCTACCCCTAATCCAATCTCCTCACTTTCAAAAGAAGTGCCCAACCCCTTATCTATTCGGCACCATTATTAGTGATGCTCTGAGGTTGCCAAAGATAAGAAATGTTGCAATAACTAATTCGTGTTGACTCACGGTTGTTTTATTGATGAAAGGAGCTTGATTCTCAATGCCTCTATTCCCGCTAAGGTTTCGCAAGGGTGAGGCAGGGACCTCAAACCATTGTGCTGGGCACCAGGGCCTCGGCAATTATTAACTACTAAGGTACTAATGCAGCAGGGATTGGATCTTCAATACCAATACATTGCACTTGAGCTATATGAGCCCGCGATATGCAATTGTGGCATTGTAACTGATGGGAGAAGGCCACGTCTATGCCTTTCCTAGAGGAGCTTACAACCTACTAACCTACTTTCCAGGTACCGCCTGCCTACTTAGGTCCCAACCAGGTAGGTACCTACCCGAGGAAATAAGAAAACTGCCCAAGCAGGCGCTAATTCGAGTCTGAGTTGCAAAAGCGGCAGTATATAGGTCGTTGTGCTTGAACAGCGCACCATAATCCATAATCAGCCTCTGGAACAGCTCGAGTCACACCCCATCTTTGCTCAGGTTCCAAGCATCAACCTCGATACACGCCTTATGCGATACACCCAAGACTAAGTATTTACATCTTAAAACAATCTTTCCTTGGTATCTAGATAGGTACTCAAACATCGTCTACTCAGGTAGGCAGTACACAGGAAACTAATGGCATCTTTCCTTGCCGAACTTTCTCTCGTTTGCATCCAATATTGACTGACTACCTATCTTCGAATCCTAGGTACTGACCTATGCATGCGTCTACGATAGAGGTACGTAAAGAACAGTTGTTCCTATCTATCATGTGTGCGATATTTAATTTAGACTGATTTCATCCCTGAGGTACCTTGCTGAACGAAACATGCAACCACAAATACCAGAACCTACATACCTACCTACCTAGGTAGCCTGGAGAAACAGTATCGTTATTCTTCAAGGCCATTGTGCTTCTTATCAATACTTGCACAATTTGTTGCACGTTTATCAACTTCCACGTCCTTGTGCATATCGACCAGGCTTCCCGGCTGTCACATTGCGGCTGAATAGACTGATGGATGTAGTAAGGCAATCTTGGAACAGATATATAAGTCCAGCCGACCTTCTACTCCCTTTCCAAACCCTGCCGAATATCCTCTGGATACTACAGCGGTTGGTCTCTTTGCTTTCTTCCGTTTTCCATCTACAAGTCCTGGATGGCATGGACAGAGAGACATCTGTTTCGATCATTTCGCTGCCTTACAGCGCCATTATCTTTCTTATGAAGTGTCTTCTCATTCTCGAAGGTATCCTCCGGTTTCAGTTGGGCCGTGGAGAGCAAGAAGAAGCCACCATGGCTTTGTATTTGAGCGCTTTACTACGCAACCTTATTAAGGGGTACTGGCTCTTCAAAACACTGTATGAGCTCTTCGGTCTTCCAAACACTTTCTAATCAGATCATGGGTAGCAGAAAAGGGTTCCATACTCTCAAGGACGACGGAAACCAACGGCCCAAATGCTGGTTTGAACTGGCCTAAAGCGGCCAAATTATTTTGGTCTTTACGTCTCGTCTCGATTGTCAAGTTCTAATACCATGGCACCAGAGCAACGGTATTTTTTCCACTTCAACAGATGCACGGTTATATAATAGACTAGGAGGAGGAAGCATATCTCTTTGCTTTGGAGAAACATTTGACCTGGGGACCTTACCATCGTCGAGTACATCTGCGGATTCTGCCTTGTTCTGGCGACCCATGCATCAGTCCTACCAAGTACCATTATGCCGACAACCACTACTGAAGCCCCATGGGTTTATCGCACTATTCTCTTCAGTTAAGTAATATCCTTTTACATGAGATGAGATGCATAATCTTTATGCTGACATGCAGTGGCACAGCGTTGCACTTCTGCCGATATCGGGCCATCACGGCAGAGCCTCATCCCATGGCTCAGCATTTAGTTCTTTGCTGCATCCTTTTCGTCCAAGGTCTTTCGCTCTGTTACTTTGTCTTTGTCAAAGCGTGGAATGTACCTACCTATCTTGGTATAACATACACATACTCATAAGTCCTGGACGATTGAGTTAGTGTCTGCTCAGCCATGACTAGCTCTTAGGAATGCCCCGCTCTGTCGAAGCACACCCAAAGTACACTTACAACGACTCAAGAGAACAACAAATACCTATGCAACATTTCCAAGGAACGAAACTTATCACAGATCCAAGGCTTAGCAACATAGGGTTGAAAAGACTGACGCCTTTCCGTACCTCTTCAGTGTAGGTATTGTACATTGACGGTATGCGCAGAAACACGAGCTGGGAAATTCCAGAGTCATATGGGTTGAAAGTAGGTATGTTTAGCTTTGTGTTATCGTCTCCAACACGTGGGCAAGCAATAACTGTAGTGCCAGACAACTTCTAAGCATAACCCGATCTCATTATGTGATCAGACTGGAGATGTTAACATGGATTACTATTGACTTTGGACCGAACGAGTCCCACTTCCAGTGACGACCATCTTTCATCCCTCGAGCGATTCAGACAGGATAGAGCTTCCTCCGATCACGACTCATGTACCTTTTCGATAAGTCCCGGGCGCGCAGAGCTGCTAGTCCGTCCGTCGATTCAACATGTTGATTTGAGGCAGAGTTTCCAGCTTGAAATGGCTATTCTCACCCTATCAATCATCGACCTGCCTTTCGGAGCTTCGAAATGATCGGCTTCGCTGTGGCGTATAGACACAGTCTATACACAATCACAATCGTTTCAACATGCCTGGCACCTTGAGATTGGTCTTCTGCGCAAAAGTTTGGGCTGAAGATTGTGCACCATGTGGTTATGGGTTTTCCAAAAGCAAGGCTTGGTTGCCCTTGGTGCAACCTGCCGTGTATGTGAATCACGATTTACTCTATGAGGCCTCATCTATTCTTCAGATGAGAAGCTGGCTATAAGAAGAAGTCATTGTTCTTCGAAATTATGATTTTGGATAGTTCAACCAGCATCTTCACTACAGCATCGACTACGATCGCATCATTCAAAAACACAACCATCTCTTAACTTTTCATCAACCATCAGTAATCATGCCTGCCGTCTTTTGGCGATGCGATAACTGCCACGGCGAAAACACATTTAACTGCGGGAAGATTTGCCAAAACTTCCCATGCCAGGCTCGTTACACCCAGACATGCCATGTCTATGCTGTCTCTGTCAAAGGATAAGCATCCTGCTGCATGCGCACACCACACCGACGTCAAGGCTATCAAGAAACATGGAAGCGATGAGAACCATCCGATGGAAGCGAGTCTTAAGGACACCTCATATTGTCCTGATGTGGAGAGAACCAGCACAGCAATTTTCCCTCTCATACGGGAAAAATCCAATGCCTGTCGATTCGCAACATGCAGCAGGACTGGGCATCATGGAATTTAGAGAAAACGATGGATAACAGCACATCGACCTGGGACATAGGCCTGCATCTCAAAGGCAACACGCTCGATCGCCATGATTGGACGTGTTGTACTTGGTCTTCTTTTCGTCCCTTAACCCTTCTTTCCCTTGGAAAATTTCTCTTCAGGTTTTGGCTTCGGTGGTTGGATATGTCTTTTCTTTGTTTCACACCTGCTTATCTTATGTATTGCTTCATATTGTGTTATCTGTTCTACCTTCTTTTTGTGTTTTACCACCATATGTTGCCCTCTTTCTTGTTCTTAGATTTCTTCTTGTGTTGCCTTTTGATCCAGATCGTTTGGCTCTCGCCTATCTCCTGTTTTCTATTCCCACTTACATATAGACTTACAATACTATCACTAGTACTATGAACCATGTTTAAGTCTCCTATAATTTCGCTGTTCTTATGAATTGACGCCTTCTTCTATTACCTTGCCAGTTCAATTACATAGTAGCTCTAGAAATGGAGACAGGAAATAACTATTGATGAGAGGAGCGTGTGATTTACAAAGCCCAACTTTGGGCAAGTATGAGATAGCGAGTAGCTGGAGGGACGGAGTAGATGTAAACAAAGCGCCAGTCCTAGAATGGAGAAATAGTATAAGGAAACATGTCTTCAGACAAGAAGGGAGCCTTACGTGGGGATAAGAAAAAAGCTTCTGTGTGCCCGTCATTGGCTGAGGTGAACCGGATGTTCTCACACAGTCATCGTTACTTTCAAGTTTACCTTCAGTCGAGCAGAGCCCTATATTGTATGTGACATATCTTCAGAGCGAATTTATCTTCTAGAACATAAGCACAGGATTCTAGTGGTTATTGTGGGTGAAATGGAAGGCAGTTGGTGGTTGTGCTGTCTCACCTCATCACATCCTGAGACAGCCGCCTTCCTATATGGGCAGCTGGGGACTTTCTCTTCCCAGCCTCTTCCTCTCCTCATGTTTCTCCTGCCGTTTCTGGGCATAATCTTCTTAGCCCTGTCATCGAAGTTCCTAATCACTGTCGTTGACTGCTGCTCAGTTCCCAGGCGCATACTGGTCTATACCCACCTACCTAACTACCTAGGGGGGCAACACACGCAACGACACGACATAAGCCGGAAACTTGTCCTAGGCAGTCAATCTTCTGTATATCTCAAATAGCATGCCCACTTGTTGTCTCCAAGATATAACAAAGTATACCCATGGTCAAAACCAGAGCCATAATAAGTAAGGCCAATGCAGTATCAGCGGATCTTGATATCAGCAAGTCTCAACATCCTTCCTATTATGTGTGTACATACCTTAGTAGGTAGTAGGCATTGCACACTTGAGTCTAATCTTGTCCATCTTGTCTTTACAGTTTTGATCAATGCTTGAGTAAGGACGGCAAGAATTTAGCTACTTCGTCTGCCTTATTTTCGCCCGGCTCCGCCCATCAAGAGATACGAGGGAGTGGCCATGCGAAAACATGAAACTTGATGGTGGTGTCATATGTAAACGGCGCCTCGGCCATTCGCAGATTATTTCTCCTACAACACCATGGCCACGATGAATAATACACAGAAGCATCATTACAGTACTTGATTGACAAGAAGGCATAAAACTAGATAAGCAAGGTTGCACATGTTCAAAACAGCCAGCCAACCAACCAATTCCTTATACTGTACAATGCCAGACCTCCCTTGTACGCCTTGGCGCCCGCAGATATAAAAGTAGTAGTAATGCCAACTGCGCGGGAAAAGCGCAGCAAATCCGAAATCCATATTCTCCTCTGACACCTCCTATTCCTGGTTCATGGCCTGACCCAAAACAGCAATCCAGGTCCGTCAGAATGCCTCGTTTATTTGCAAACGTAAATCTCCGTCACAACATCGTCATCTCTTATCAATCCTTTAATCATCAGCTGCCACCAGAATCTCAGCTTCTCGAGAGATATCCAACGCCTTTCGGGGCGCCGAGTTTCGAGAAGAGGCCTTTCTGATACTGGCAGATGTCTTAGTAGTAGACTTGGTCACCTTTGTCACTGAAGCACCCTTTGCTCTGCTTGCTGCGACAAGACTAACACCCGATGCTCGCCCCGATACTCGCTTCTGGGGTGTGCGCGAGTAGGTCTGGATAACTCGCTTCGTCGTCGTCTTCTTGAGAATCGCTCCGGTTGAGACACGTCGCTTTGCAGGTGATTTGGAGCCCAGGGCTGCTTTCTTCGCGGTGGATGTGACCGTAGAAACACCCTTCTTGATAGCAGTCGCTGCACCCTTGGCAACCTTGGAGCCAGCGTCCGATATGGCTCGCTTCACCCCCTTTGCAGGCTGAACCTTGCGCTTTTTAGCATTGTTACTGCTATCGCCCTCGTCCCCAATCAACTCCTTGAGCTTGCGTTTGCCTGCTTTCACAGCACCCTTGACCGCATTCTTGAGGTCCGTCTTAGGTTGCTTGACCTCCCGAGGCTTTGGGCCAAGGACACCGCGGCAGTTAGGTTCGCCGCAAAGACATTTCTGAACATTCTTCGCCGAAAAAGGATCGAAGTTATAATCGTATGTCAGCTCATCGCCTGTCATGATGGGTTTGTCGCCAGCAAACAGGGCCATTCGCGGCTGTCCGGAAACGATCCATTTAATCATTCTGCAATTTGGGTTGCAACTGTGATTCACGAAACGCGCGATGCTTCCTGTGGTGGCGTCTATGATCATATTTTGATCGAAGCTCATAAGATAGTAGCACTTTGCGTAGTCAGTATGAAGGTCCAATCATAACTGAGGAATAATCTAGAAACTCACCTCATTGTCTTTATAGACCTCCGTCATACGACGCTCACACTCCTCTTCAGTGATAATTTCTCCAGCGTACTCCATGATGATCTGGTTTGGTCTGAAGCATCGGTTGCTTCGTACACCGTGTCCACGGTCAGAGGTCTTGATTACCTCAACGCCGACTCGATACTTCCCACCGCGGTTGCGACGTGCCGTCAGAGTGGCAAATGCACGATTGGTGCAATACTGCTTGCCAGCGTTGCAGTTCTGTTCATCACATTCATACAGCATAATTCTGTTTTGACAGCTCTCTCCGCAGCCATCTTCTGGCTTACAGACACACTTGGAAGAGTAATCATGGAAGTGGGGCGACTTTCGCCAGTAATCCTTAGATTCACCAATGAACCGATCTGGAATATATTAGCATCGGCTTTTGTGATCTTATTATTAAACTCACTCTTTGTCATCTTTTTCCATTCGTCGGGCTTGGGTTGACCCGGGGGAAGAGGGTTGCAGACTTGATAAGGAAGTTTGAAGTCGCGGCCGTCAATAAGCAGGCGTAGACCATTGAACATAGGCATGGGCATCGTCTTGTTGACACGACCGCTAGGGATCAGCTCGGGCAACTGAGCAAGACTTTTCTTCTCCGTCAGGGTCAATCCCTTAGATATGTCAATGGGGGCATCCTGGCCCGCGTAAAGACCTTTGTCGAGAAACTTCTTCACTCTACGCTTCCTCGGCCTGCTAACAAGTTCGGGCTCGGCTTCCTTGTGCTCCTCGGTGGCTGGTTCTGGGTCTGGTTTCTTTTTTGATTGTGGTGCAGGAGCTTTGGGGTCGACAAACTTTCCATTAGACCAAACGCTCTGAATCACGGGTCTCTCGTCAATATGGGAAAACTCTTTCGTATCCTGCAAGCGTCTGAGCTCGCGTGACATTGGCGTCTCAACCTTGTCCACAGACTTGCGGCTGCGCTTAGTGACTTTGGACTTTTTGCTGACGGGCGTAACTACAGCAGGCACAATGACACTGGAGCGACGCGTTGAAGGACGTCTGCTTGGCAAATCTTCCTCCAAGATTCTTTGACGACGAGTGCGCGGAGAATCGAGTTTGCTGGCTGACTGTGTAACTCCGAGCGCGTCAATACCACTTCGGATGGTTTCGGGCGTAGCACCTTGAGCAGAGATGGAAGTTGCTGGACTATCATTGGGATAAACTGGGCCTGAAACAGTTCGTCGTCGTCGTCGTCGGTCCGCTACAATGTCGCCTTTGGCGCGTCGCTTTCCGTGGCCGGCTGTACCACTCAATTGAACCAAGTTATATACAGGAGCGCTCACGCGGCTGCGGCGAGAGCGCACTGAGGCTGGCGGTGGCAGATCAACAGGGCTGGCGGACTGCGTAGGTTCGATCGGGTCGGATGAGATGGTCGCGACTTCAGGAGACTCGGGCTCGAGTGCAACGTGAACGACATCGCGCTTAGGTGATTCGGAGTGCAGGCTGGCTTCATCGGCAATGGTAGTAGGTGGTGTAGAGGTGGTTGACGCGACATTGGAGGAAGAATCGTCTGTGACGCTGACCTCAAAGGCGCCCTCGGAGGTCAAGACGAGTGCCATAGTGGCAGAACGAGAGGTCGTCTCAATCGTAATAGACTGGCTTTGACGCGAAATGTTCAGCAACAAAATATCATCCGGGGTCAACTAAATGAATAAATAAAAGTGTAAGAAACGGAGATCCTGAATTATTAAAAACGTAAAACAGATAGAGAAGAGAGAAAATGTGGTAATCGATAGTTTAGTGGAAGAAAAGTAAAAAAGGCAAAAGATGGAGTGTGTAGAGGTAAATGAAGTGAGAAGTAAACGCGGCGCGCTCAGAGATGAGAGTGGGATTGGGAAGGAGAGAGTGGGCGACTAAGTTGAGTGCGAGTGGATGGTGCTTCCCCCCCCGCGCGCGCCAGTCCAACCCAGACTGGTCCAGGGCAGGCAAGAACCAGGTCAAGGTCGAGGACTAGGAGGCTTGGTACGTACTCCAATAGTGAGGAAGGCAGGAAGGATCAGGTTCGGCGACCGAAACGAGAAAATGGAGAGTGTCAAGTATATGTGTAGGAAGGAAGACTCGGGGCTGGTATAAAGGTAGGTAGGTTCACACAAAGCAGAAGAGAAGAAGAGATTTATACTGTACCTTTTCCAGTAGACGTGAACAAGAGTGAATCGCTATTGAGGCAGGAAGACGCGTATCAGAGATACAACTAAGGATAGATGAGAGTTGAGTTGATGGGAAGTTGGAGATGAGTTGAACGGACGCCGTTGTTGACCAGGTCGCGTCGTTTGGTTGATGTAGGTAGGGGAAAAGTGGGATAAGTGGCCAGGCCAGGTCAGGTCAGGGCGTAAGACAATAGGAAGGTAGGTCGCAAGAAAGCACGATAGAATGAGGGGCGTTGCAAGGTAGGAGGGTCAAAAAAAGAGTTGAAAGTAATATAAAGAGTTCAATGGTGGAGAACAAAGCTTCGTGTGTGAGTGTAATACACGGAAGATGCCCTCTACCTCTATTGAGGTGTAGTTGTTAGGGGGAGGAAGAGAGAATTTGGAGGTTGGGAGGGACAAGGGAGTTCGCGCCTCTTACTATGGTGAGTAAGGTAGGTAGGTAGGCTAGACTGGGTTGAGTTGAGGCAAGGAGGGAAAAAAAATCAGCAATTGGATGCGAGAATGAGCATGGCAGCCATGGCTGGCTGGCTGATTTTCAAGGTGAGGCAAGGTAAACGCGAGTTTCCTAGACCGAAGCCAAAGATGGACCGACTGAGACGAGATGCACAACACTTAGTACTTTGGCCACTGTAAATGCAACCCGTTTGCAAAACTGTTCATGGTATGGGAAAAATCGCATCGAGTCTCATGGCCGTATCCAAAAAGTCATTGCACTCATCCAAACTCGACATTGTTCGAGTTACAGATGCTGTCTCGAATATCCTTTGGCCGTGTGCTGCTTTGCCACTTTGCGCCTTGACGATATCTGACTCAGATACCACTGCACTTCGCAGAAATCAATACAGAAAGGTTTAATTCCTAGAACTAGAGGAACAATAGCAATCCAAGGCCCCAATGGATGAGTTCATAGTTTCCTTTGTCCGCCTATCCTGATATAGCCTCGTTGACCCAACGGCTCGGCTACCAACAGGTTATAAGTGGCACATGCCAGCACAGACGTGATTGCCGAACAAAGAAGCATTATTCATAGCCTATTCAGGTTATAGCATTTATTTCTAGAATGAAACAGTCATTGTTCTGGAAGTTTCTTGCGAGTGACGTTGCATTGCTCAGGGGCCAGAGCGCGAGCTACCTCCAAAAAGGGCGGGTACTGAGGTTCTCACAGACTCTCAAGCAACCAACACTAGCCGCCACAGGTAAGAGTTCGCAAGCTGACGGTGCATTTACATGAGCTTCTTGATAACCAAGTCCTCTAGAAATCACAGGGGATCAGAAGCGCGTCAATACTATCACATTTACGGCTTGGCATCTTGTCTTAGTTATGTTGCACCATCGGTCCTCTCATCCGCCAGATGACACTCACACTCCCTTGCAGCAGCACTGTTTGTGCTGCTAATGAATGTCTTTAATTCTTCCTATCTCTTGCAACTCTTGCTCCTTTCCAACCATCGAGGTTTATCTAACATCGGTATATCCGGACCTGGGATATTAGTAACCCAAGCTTCCCCATGTTACGAGCTCTACATCTAGGTCTCAGTCCCTTGAAACTTCCCAAGCCAATCATCCATATATGTTATAACCATACTACATATCGCCTGAACCACCTATACCTTGCCTTACACTTTGCCCTGTGGAATTTTCTCCATATTTAACTGATTGCGACGTTTCCTAAATAAAGATAAAGTCAAATATATCACCACTGAACCAAGACTGGCCCTCATCTGCGCCGTCGCAACCTCCACGCTGAAACCTTTTCAAACATTTCCTCCGTTCACTTCCCACCCACGACTTACCAGAACCTCTATGCAGTGTGTATGTTACTTTTGACTTTGCAATGCTCACGATATAAGGGACGGTATTCACCGAACAGGCATGTCTCCGAGGGCCTGCCGCCATGGCATCGACAAGACTACTGTGAGATCGAAGTTCCTTCGGAACTTGTAAATTCACTGGATGATATGGCCTTGTCTGGCGCCGCAGGAACAAGGCATCTTTGCTTGTCGTGAATAGAATTTATGTCTCGGCTCCCAATCTAATCTAGAACGAAACATCTTTGAGGCAACACTTCGTACATTAGGGTAGCGCCCAGCAGCTGAGGGGTATTGTTAATGGTATCGGATCGCATTCTCCCGTTCTCCTCCTCGTATACGGTCACTCAAACAATACTCTCCTTCTTGTCCTCGACCTGGTTGGCAGTGGTATGAGCCTCCTTTTTCCCAGCCTCGTCATCTGGGTTGACTGCAAGCTTCTCGAGAGCTTCCTCAATAGGCTTCTCGCCAGCTTGCTCAACAGCCTTCTCTGCAGTCTCCTCCTTGGCAGCCTCAACAGGGGCGGGAACTGGTGCAGGAATGGCCTCCACAGTAGTAGGAGCTGATGAAGAGGCAGTCGGCTCACAAGGTACCACTGGCTCGGCAACGATGATGTTTTCTGTAGCGGGAGTAGCTTCAGTGGTGGTGGGAGCCTCATCGGCTGCACTAGTAGAGTGAGTGGCAATGGCAGCAGGCTCGGCCGCAGCAGACTTGGTGGAGGTCTCGCCAGCCTCATGTGTATCAGCCAGCAAAACGGTTTGGCCCTCCTTGACACTGGGCCCAAGGCCACCGTACTCTTTAGGCAAAGAAGGAACAATGGTCTTCAGTTCTGTAGCTAGAGTGGTGCCAGAGGTCATTGGGTGGAATTTGCGAAGGGTGGCAGGGGCAAGGAAGAGCTTCATGGCGCCGAACATCCATCCCATGATGGCAGGAACGTTGACAAAGTACTTATGGGCAAGCAGCTCTGGGTACGCCATGGAGAAGACCGAGATTGTCTCCTTGCTTGCAGCCTTCACGGCGGGATCCATGCGGAAAAAGCTGACATTAAGGTAGTCATGGACTTGAATCATTCGATAAGGATCCTCGCCTCCCTCAGGGATGGGCTCTGTGACCTCGTCCAGTTTAAGCTTCTGGACACTGAGTTCCATGATAGCAGCGCGCCACTTAATAAATCTGGCATGGTTAGCCAAACTCTTACGTATAGTTGGATAGACACTTACTCCTCGACGTTTCCAAAAGTAACCTTGTTGTTTTTGACAGCACCGTAAATGTTCCACGTAATGACGGTCTCCTTGTTGTTCTCGCCATTGTGCACTGTGACAAAACCTAGATCGTTGAACTTGTCCTTGTCAAAGGTCTGAGTGACCAATGCAGTAGGGTTCATCTTCTTGCGCCACTCGAGAGCCTGAGTAAGCTGCTTCTCAGCGGCGACAGGATCATCATTGTTGGCCCTCAGAAATTTCTGGAGGACGACCATGGTAGGGACATGGTCGATGTTGGACAGTTGAACTCCCCACATCTCCCCGTGTTGCGCCTTGCCGCAGATGTCATCAAGGCGACCATTAAGCTTGGTCAGAGGCGTCTCAGGAGCAGCCTTTGCAGTAGCCTCAGTGGTTGGCTGAGTGACAGTGGGAGCTGCAGGGGTTTCTGCAGGAACGGCAGCGGCACCCTTCTTATCCTGCCCAGCAGCCATGATTGTATGCGATGTGGTGATGAGTTAAGTAGGTTACGAGGATATGACTAGTCCGACTAGTTCCGGTGAATATCGAGGTTGGGTGGTTATAAAGTGTGAGAAATTGCCAGGTGTTTGTTTATGAGCCTGACTTGACGAGTCTTGTGACACGGGTCCTGAAAAAGATTTGTTTTGGCAGAGAATGAGAAGTCAAGCAAGCGAGTCAGCAACGGGAAGGGCTGTCGGGTACAATAAACAAGGGGGGGAAAAGTAACAAACACGGGAAAATGAAACTCCTGTCAATGGACTGGTTTGTTCAGAAAAGAACCGAGTTCAAGCAAGGTACACAATGGACGAAGATAAGAGTAAATGGGCAGGTACAATACTGAGGTAGGTAGTAAGGTGGCGTATTATTAAAAGAGACAAGACCGTTGGAGAAGCAAGTCCTTTCTAATGCGTAGGTAAATTCGTTGATACATTTCCAGCCTCACTTTTGTACAGCTTTTTATTACTAGCACAGCACAACGCAATCAGTCCATTCCGTGCTTGCTTCAGGTTGCTTGCCTGCTTGCCTTATGGAACCTGCAGCCAAGGGCAGGCGGGACCCGCGTCAATGTGTCGTTTCGGCAAGTGGAGATGACTGCCGTTACAGCATTGGATGCACCTTTTGATTGGATGAAAATTAAACTCGCCCACATGGAGCAAGGTGAGCTCTAAGTCAGGGGTCGCTTCCAGTACTAAGGTCGCATCTGCCAGTAAGGAGCGAGAGTCCTGGACCCTAGTATCCATTCCGTCTGTTCAAGATTAATTAATCTTTATGCACACACCCATAGTTAGTTATCTGATAAGACGACAATTGGTAGGTGTCCCAGATAGGTAGTAGCTACAGGCATTGAAGTGATATTCATGGCAAGAGCACACATCACTCAATCTTTCCAGTAGAATTTTTCTATTTTCTCTTTATTCTTTCCTGTAGAATTACCAGAAAATACAAGCAACAAGCCCAAACTAACTTCAAATCATGCCGGTGCTCCTTTTTATACAGACCTGGCAGTCATCCATCCCCGCCCGAAATCAAGTCAATCGTGTTTACTGCACCGCAAGCTTTTCTTCCTCCCGTCTTCCTTGGGTCTCTAGCCTTGGCCCCGAGAAGCGAGTGGACAAAATGCTGAGTGAGTCCAAGAAACAGCGGACAAGGTAATGATCCGAGACACCTCAACGCCTTCACCCGTTGGGTCTTGGGTATGGAAAAGAGCCAGCGTTTTCTGTCGCCGGCTGAACAAATGCAGTGAAATGCTGAGATACAAAAAGGAAACCCGAAATGGAGATAGGGAAAAAAGCGAGATGAAGTCGGCTAGCAGAACTGCGCTACCAGGTGTTCATCACTTAGTTGTAACCGAGAGCACGGCCCAGAATTCGCTCGATGGCAGAAAGCTCGAGGTAGGCGCAATGGCCTAAAGACATTTCGTCGAATTGAGGCCCCTGGACATAGCTGACCTCATAGTAGAAGTAGCCCCAATAGTCGTCGGTATCCTTAAGCGTCTCTTGGATCGAGGTACGCTCGTGGATGGGACGGACAAGGATGTCACGAGTAGTCTGCTCACGAACCAGGCGGATGTACCAGTCAACAAGATCGAGAGGTATGTCTGGTTTGCATGCGATGGCATACTGATGAACCCAGGAGTTGGCATTTGCGGGTTGTCCGTGACGACGCTGCTGCTCCATGGGGTCCATCTGGACCATGAATGCAATGTTGTCCTTCTGAAGGATCGTAAAACCCTTGCAATCCATTGCAGTTCGCACAACACGCTGGAAAAGCTGAGTATTAAGGTTGACGGGGTCATCCTGCTGTGAAACGGATCGGCTGAGCAATCGAATAAGCTTGGTGGTAGCCTTATACATGGCACCACGTTGAGCAATCGTGACGTGGTTCGAGGAATACCAAGGAAACTTGCGCAGTGTGCTGATGAGACACTCATAGGGGCGTTGGGGACACTCCTTGGAGAAAGGTGATCGATGGGGAACTTCTACATGTTTGACAAGCATCACCATCTCCTCGGGAGAGATGAAGCCCTTGAAGTTAACCCAAGGCTCGTTGTTGTTGGTGGGAAGGACCTGAGGGTTGGCGCCGTCCCAGAAAACGCCACGAGCAAGAGGGAAGAGCTCCTGCATAAGAGCAGCTTGGCTCGACAACTCGACCTCGACAGGTCGTTCACCCAAACGGCTGATACGGCCAACCTGAGTATACTGGTGGTGCTTCTCGGCACAACGCATAGCATCCTCCATTGTCACAAACTCCACAAAGGCATCCATGGTCTTGGACGTGGCCCGGTCCATGATGATGTGGATGGGCTCGTCACCATCGTTCAGCATCCGGCTATTACGGCCAATGAAGGCAACAACTTCGGAACGTTTGGTAGAAAACGGAATCTAGAAAGATTAAAACAGAACGAACACCAGGATGGTAAAGGGAACTTACATTCTTGAGGCGAACAACGCCAGCAGTAGATGGCTTGGTAGATCCTGGGCCGCTCATGAATGGAAAAAAGTCAGAGCTCATAGCGGTTTCCAGAGTGGGTAGACCTGAATAGGTGCCTGTCAGCTCACATAGCTTGTGAGATTTGTTGCTGGTTAATGGCGCTGAGATCGCAGAAGTGAGCATGGCTTGCTGGACAGCAGGGGGAGGCAGGCTTGGGAATGGAATCAAGGCACTCGGCTCAACACGCTCAGGGCTTCCAAACGGGTCTCGGGGTGAGGCATGGTGAGCGCCGGGGATGGTCTGCAAATCCAAGTTGAATCGTGGAGGAGGCAAACTGTCAACTGGCTGCCCAGATGTTCGGGGCGCGTAGTTACGCGGTTCAGTGAGATGGTGATTGGGGCCTGAGGTGGGAGTAGATATCGAACCATTCATACGTTCGCCGCCTAGATGATGAGGAGTGTGAACGGGACTCATTAGGGAGAGGCCGGAGTGAAAGGAGACACTCTGAGGCAGGCCAGAACCATTTGGGTTTTGGGAGGGCGCCACAGGAGTGTAGAACTGCTGAGCACCAGTGGCACCTTCGGAACGAGCAGAATGCTGGCTTCCGGGTTGGACTGTCGAACTGTGACCATAGGGAGGAGACATCAGGCCAGTCGGTTCGACACAGTGAGAACTGGTGTTCTGGACGGGTCGACTGGGCTAGAGTTAACCAAAATTAGCGACAAGTACATTAAAACATTTCTCATAATGATTTGAGGACGACTGTAGACTTACATAAAGCTGAGCTCCGTGAGGGAGTCGGTTAGCAATGCCCGAGCTCCCAAGGCCTTGAGAATCACCATTCGAAAAGATAGCGATTCCTTGGGTGAATCCGCTTGGAATCGGCTGTGAAGAGCCGTTGGCAACAAAATACTGAGTGTTGCTGGTAAGAGCCGGGGCAGGTCCGTTGACCGCAACGTTGACAGCTTCATTGCCATTGACTATATGGTTGCCGGTACCTTGAGCTTGGCCTCCCATCTAAGGGACCACAGCACATGAGTCGAGCGGCACAACCGGGATAGCGAGGTGGGAAACACCCTGCACAGGGCTATTTGGGGGTGCAACGGGTGGCTCGAGGATACTAGATACAGTTCCATCATCATGGGAGAGCTTGCCCATTGTCTCCGTACCGGCTTGCACATCGCCAAACCCACTGGCCTGGAGGGCATTGTTGAGGAACTGGTGAGCCGAGGGCATCCATGAGTTCGAGTTGAGGTTCGCTTGCATAGAAGACTCGGGATTGTTCCAGCCAGAAGTGTTTGGAGACAGACCGGGCCTGTGTTGGAAAGAAGGGGTCCCGAAAGGCGGGTTAGAAGAAAGGGGGCCCGGATGCTGGGCGGCGAAACTTCCTTGGGCCATCTGGGGATGGTGGGTGTTGGACTGGCCCAAGAACTGTTCAGAGTGATTCGACATGTCCGAGTCTCAGGGCTAGAAATGGATATGTTGTCAACAAATTGTCGGCGTTGACTAGGATATTCAGGAGCTTACCATTAATACAATGTACCCTGAAATATCTGGTATGATCAGGGACACAAGACGATGTGTAAACTGGAACTGGGTTTTGATTTGGTGTTTAGGATAAATTGTTTGCCTTGAGTGTGAGGTTGAGGCTGAACGGAATGCTTAAACTCCGACGGCCAGAAGTGTTTGTGAAGGGGGAAAAGAGAAGAAATCAGGGAAACAGTTGGTAACTTTTCAACGACCAGAGCATTCGCAGAGGTGAATGCAGCAATAAAGCGATCACAGCGTAGGATGAAGACAACTCAAAAGAGCTAGCAAATGACGAGTAGGGGATTTTTGGTGCAGACTTGGTTGTGCCTAACATGTGCGTTTCTGATGACCCCAACGCCTCGAGGCTCGAAATCAGAAACAGAGCCGAGGCAATAAAAAGGAGAAGAATGGGGAAAGGAAAGCTTAAGACTTGAAGAACGGGAAGAAGCACTTGGCTTAGGAACCTGAATTGCTTCTCGAAGTTAGCATTGTAGTGCGGTAGGCTGAAATGCTGAAAATCTCAAATTTGCAACGTGAAAGAAGAAACAGCAAATGCGTGAGAGGATGGGGATACCTAGGATGATTGGGGCAACCAGGTGAAAACCGCTGTAAGCTCAGCAGTGGAGGTCACGCAACAGTCACTCCGATGTCCGTCTGCGGTGACAGTCTCGGATTCTAGATTGCGACGGTTGTAGGTTGCAGCTTTGAGGATATGTGCGGTCGAAAGAGGGTAGGGATGATGAAGGATAGAGAGGTGGCAGATGCAAGAGGTTAGCAGCTCGGAGAAGAACAAGGTTGAATCAGTCTAGCGACTGCTTTCGAGAAGTCAAAAGCTGCACTGGATTCTAAAACGGAGGATTTAAGAGATGGGAGATGAGAGCTGTGAAGGAGTTGGAAAGAGAAGAAGCAGGGGTGCGAAACAAGCGAACAATTGTTTCTTCGAGGCAACAAAGCAGTTCTTCTCCCGGGATTTCCTAACAGTGATTGGCAGTTACCGGCAGTGTTAGAAAACAAGATGAGGGATAGCAGTTTATTGCCAGTGATTAGTTCGCCGTGGGACCGATAAGTTCAGCAGTGCCCAATAACACATGCAGCAACAGCAGAAATGGAAATGCAAATGAAATTACGGTCATGATAATGAATGAAGTCGATGAACTATAATAGCTAAGGGATTGATATTCGGTCTACAATGGGGGGGGGGTTGATGTTCAAAACGAAGCAGGCCCCCTTACGACAATCCAGCCTTTTACCCACAATAACAGAATTATATCAACAGTCGGCCTCAATAGAGGCATTGCTTACCTGCCTGTGTACCTTGCCCAATTATACGGGCGTTTCTTTTCAACAAGAGTAATGGTCGCTTCCAGAAAGATTCGCATTTCAATTCGGTATGGTCGGTAAAGTTTATGTCTAGGTAATATCGTTATCTTAAACCTTCCTGCTCACCACAGCATGAAGTTCGCTTCAGGATCTCTCCAGTTCAATTCCATCCTGGTCGGTAGCTTTTGCCTGCCCAAAAGAGCGTTGCGATAGTCGCTACTCCAAAGCGAACTCCATAGCGAACTCCAAGCCTCAAGCCAGCTGAGGGGTTTAGATTTAGTCGAACTGTTAATAGTCAGTATCGTCTAAAGAAGCCGCTGCGGCTTTGATTAGCGGGGTACTCACAGGTGTAAGGAAAGACTCGGCTACGAATCGTGCTCGAGCATTCAACTGGACTAAGGTCAGTATCAGTGGACATTACACTACGGTCTGATACTCACGAATAGCTTCATCTCGGAAATCTCCTTGTCAACCTCCTCCATGAACTGAATGATAAAGTCGACAAGCTTGTGCTTCAGCATTTCCTCAGTGTGGAAGTTTGTTATCAGGAAAGAAATGTCATAGCCCTATAACAGCGTCAGTTAGAGGTGCGTTGATAGCATGACATGGTAGGGCCTGTGACTGACCTTGATAGGTTTCCTCCGCAGAATGAAGAACGACTCGGCACGTTGCGTCAAGAATCTTGTAAACTTGTGTACCAATATATGCTCAATCTCGTCGGCTTGCTTGATCTTGATGCTGATGCGAACAGAGTTGATGCTGGGCTCGATTAAGACACGCTCGTTCTCGTTTCGCGCAATTGTCAATGGCTGCAGGAGGACCTCTGGAGATGTCTGTGCCTCAATCTCAGGGACATTGTGTCTCTCGGCAGTTTGAGAAGCAAAGTTGGATAGGGTGAGCGCGGCGGTCAAGCTGCTGCGTACGCATTGCAGGTAAGGTCGGAGGGATTGAGACTAAGCGGGGGATAGCTGTCAGCTTGCGGTCAGGTCCATAAGAGGACGATGAGGTTGTACCATGGCGAGAAACACGTCCTAGGACGGTCTAAACTGTCCGATAGAAGCACGTATCGAGATGTTGACGGAGAATACGGAGCTCGGCGGGGTCGGTCGACGTTGATGTTGACGTTGGAGGTTGGAGCTTCAACGACGTGAGGCGCAGTTCTTAATGAGGCGTCGCTACCTACCTAATGCCTGACGTCTCCCTCTCCCTCTCCGGTGGGGCCGTCTGTAATGGGGTACCCTTGGAGAGAGCTTGACCCTCAAGAGCTCTCTGTGGCTTGTCTCGTCTCTAGCCACAGCTCGAAGCACACCGCTTTCCCCACTAACGATTCGCCTTCCTCCAGGTACCACTCGGTGACGCACCTCTAGCATCTTCTACGCCTCGTCCCTTACAAACGACACATTCGAGCACGGGAATGACATCTTGATCCTTCGTCTTCCTTCTGTCATTTCAATCTCTTTTTTTGTAACCCTGGTATTTGTGAAAAGAGGGCTAAAAAGACGGCATCCTCTTTCCTCGACGACACAATCTCACTGTACCCCACCTCGAACTCAAGCTCCGGTCAACCAGAACCATGTCGACTATTTCAGGTCAGTTATTACTCTGCGCCGCACCTCGAAAACTCCGTTGCAGAAACAACTGCTAACTTCCACCAGTCGTGGTAAAACACCAGGGCAAAAAACACGATGTCGAGGTCGATCCCAGCTCCACCGGCGAGGACTTCAAGCTCCAAATGTTCAGCTTGACCAATGTGGAACCTGAACGCCAAAAGATCTTGATCAAGGGTGGCCAGCTCAAGGATGATGCCGACATGAGCAAGCTCGGCCTGAAGCCTGGCCAGGTCATCATGATGATGGGCACTCCAAGTGCAGGAGGTGGCGACCTTGTCCGACCAAAGGAGGCCATCAAGTTTGTCGAGGACATGACGGAGGCCGAGCAAGCCCAACAAGTTGGTGCGACCCCCGCGGGTCTCATCAATCTCGGAAACACATGCTATCTTAATTCAACCCTTCAGACTCTCCGCTTGATTCCCGAACTTCAAGATGCTCTAGTCAAGTACAGTCCCGACAGTGGCAGCAGCAGCAACTTCGCCATGACAGGCCCCAACATGGACCTTGCATCTCAACTTTCCAACCTGTACAAGAGGATGGGAGAAACACAAGATTCTTTTCCCCCTATGAACTTCCTGAGCGCTCTACGAGCCGTGTTCCCTCAATTCGCGGAAAAGTCCAAGACAGGACAAGGGTATGCCCAGCAGGATGCAGAGGAGGCTTGGTCACAGATTGTGCAGCAACTTAACCAGAAGCTCCGAATCACGGGTGGCGAGAGCACGTCCGAGTCATCCTTTGTGGAAAAGTACATGTCCGGTGAATTTTCTTCGGTAATGGAGTGCGATGAGGAAGAAGCTCGCAACGGGGGCGAACAGCCCATCATTAACAAAGAGGGCTTCGCCAAGCTCAACTGCCACATCGATAGCTCTACGAACCATCTGCGAGACGGTATTCTTGCCGCACTGAAGGAAAAGATTGAGAAAAAGTCGGACGTTCTAGGCCGCGATGCCGTCTACACCAAGACTTCCAAGATTTCTCGTGCTCCTAAATACTTGACTGTGCACTTTGTACGCTTCTTCTGGAAGCGCGAGACACAGAAAAAGGCCAAGATTATGCGAAAGGTCACTTTCCCAAAGGAGCTCGACATTGTGGAGTTCTGTTCCGATGAGCTGAAGAACGCTCTCATTCCTGTGCGCGACAAGGTTCGCGAGATTCGCAAGGACGAGGAGGATATTGAGCGTGCTCGCAAGCGACGTAAGAAGACGCACGACCAAGACGTTGGCGATATTCCTGGCGGTGCTGGTCTCCCTACCGAGAAGGAGAAGAAGGAAGCTGAGAAGAAGGAGGGCGCCAAGAAATCAGCGGATGGAGACACCGTCATGGGTGAGGAGGGCGAGACGTACAAAACGGATGCCGATATCGAGGCTGAGAGAAACGCTTCTATTATCGAGGCCAAGAAGGAGCTAAATGCACTTATCAACCCCGACCTACGCAACGACGATGGCGCAAACCAGTCTGGTCTTTACGAACTCAGGGGTGTTGTAACACATCAAGGTGCCAGCGCAGACAGCGGGCACTACACTTCTTACGTCAAGAAGTCTGCCCCTGTTGACCCCAAGACTGGCAAGAAGGGTGAGGAGGATGGCAAATGGTGGTGGTTCAACGATGACAAGGTGACAGAAGTGGAAGCCGATAAAATTGACACTCTCGCCGGTGGCGGTGAGTCTCACTCGGCTCTGATTCTCCTCTACCGTGCCATCCCTTTGCCCTCTGCCGAGGGTATTGTGGAGTAGGCACGATAATTGAATAGACGATCACGGCGTACATAGAAGGGTCTCGTTATCTGTGCACAGGCAAGCGGGGAATTGTCAAGTCAACAGGACAGGAAGATGGCATGATCAGCCCGGCGTAAGGGAGAGCATAGCAAATAAACACCAGATTAACAAGATATAACTTCTAACGTTGTTGATGTACCGACAGAATATTTGGCACGCCCATGTTTGCTCATATTTCATGTCTGGTCACACGAACCTCTGCTCCAGTGATACCAACTCCTCGTTTTTACTCAGTAACGCCAACACCCGTACCCAGGCTCCAATGCAATGTTCATAAGAGTTACAAGATGATAGTACAATAGCATCAACTCAAAGGTCGTCGCTATGATGAGTCGCTGTCCTTTCTTGCTTTTTCAGCTTCGCGTTCTTTAACACGAAGGTCAAAAGCATCAATTTTTCTTTGTAGAACTGCCTTTTGCGAAATTAAAGACTTTCTTTGAGAAAGCAAGGCAGCGATTTGCTCGTTGGGTGAGGTCGCGCGAAATTCATGAATGGCCTGTCCCAATCATTAGTAGGTAATTCTTAGGAGAGTGATGGGTAATTCCCTACCTCCTTCTTCTCGTTATCTGTCTTGAGCTGTGCGCCGGTGATCGTTCCAGCAAAAATGCACGCTGCAAAGGCAACAGCCCAGACACCACGTTTGAACTTTTCCTGCCGTGTCCACTGATGAACAGCCATTGTATATCGAATAATAGGCCGTCTCGCTTGATGCGGTCACAGATGTCACCAATACTGCCGCCAGACCTGCTTTGAAAGCTCTTTACGCTGCCGAGGTGAGTAGCTTGAAGAGACCGAAGTTGTTGTCGAAGTTATGGACACCGTCGAGCCCGACCTACGTCGTGGCGGCGGAGGGACAGATGGTGGTTCCAGTATGGGAGAGATAACCTCGGGTTCGATTGAAAGAGTCGGCGACGGCGGATCTTGGTGAACGTCGGCGACGGACCGGTGCCGGACTACGGAGGAAGAATTGTCGGCATCGCGGAGATTGATGGGGGCGACCGCCGGGTGGATCTTTAGCGATGGTATGGGTATAGGATTAGTGACGATTCTGACTAAGCAAGATGCAGCTGAAGCTACAGCGGGGAGGGGCATCGCGGGGGAGTGAAGTTTCGCTGATGTCACAGGAGAAGCGAAGGAAAGAAATTTGACGAGAAATTCAAGTTTTTTTCTTGATGGCATTACTTCGATGTGCATAGGAGGTCTGTTTACTTTAGAGGATAAACCTGTGTGCTTAGGTACCTAGGTAGGATAGGGTTCTAGGAAGATTGGAAAGTTTGATTCAGAGCTCGAGTCTGTCGAGACAGGTAGGTGAGCTGATTGAAGAGAATGGAAGCTACAACTGGCTGTATATTCAACCCATCTGATAGAAAAGCACCTACCTGTCACCTAGGTAGTAGGTATCTACCTAAACTACCTATCTACCTAACATCCATTCCCAATCGGCATTCTGTAAGCGGTCAACTTGCTTGTTCGAGCTCTGAATGACTCTCCAAGAAAAGAAGCTGCATTGCCCGAAATACCTTTAGGCGTTACCCACTGTCAGCCATTACAAACGTCAAGCGGTCTCCAGTCACTGGATTACAACTGCCATCTAGTCTTGGTAAACAAATTATTAAGAGGCACATGGACGGGATGCGTTGGACGGTGACTGCCCCTCCCCCGGGGGACCTTCCCTGACTGATGGTACAGCGGGGTTTGTCACTCAAACGTAATCCATCCATCCATCCATCGCAACACCAAAAACAAGATTGGAGATACTCCATATTTCCTGATCCCCATCGCTCTCTTTTCCTCTTCTTTTGTTTCTTTCGAACCTCTTCTTGTAAAATACTCCATCTTTGACACGATTTTCATGTGCGAGCAATAGCAGGCCCTCTCCTCTGCTTTGTTCAACGTCATCTTCCGACTCTTGAATCTTCGAGCGTGGTTCGTTTAATCCCCCCCATCTCGGGCCATATTACCGTCAGACCATCTTCCTACCGTTGATTTAAAGAATCGTGTCAACCCAATCAAGGCCTTGTCAGACAGTTCCGCACAACCCGGAGGGTTTTCTTACTGTTCTTCTGGCCTGGCTTCGAGTGAGCTATTCAACCCATCACTCAGCACTAAATCATGTCGACCCCACGCGTTTTCCTTGTTCGCCATGGCGAGACGGAGTGGTCGCTTGATGGTCGCCATACTGGTTTGACTGATATTCCTCTCACTGCCAACGGTGAGAAGCGTGTAAGAGCAACTGGAAAGGCTCTTGTTGGCCCAGATCGTCTTATTGCTCCAAAGAAGATCGCTCATATGTGAGTCACTCTCCCTTACTTCTGTTCTATTTCGAGCAAACATCGGTGCTCTGGTGTGTTGGTGCTTTTCATCTGGATCCTGATCTTGTCGATACGTTTCTTCAACTCGTAGATACGCTTCGTTGGCCGTACCACTTATCCGTTGCTTTCACCCTCGTCACTCTGTCCATGACCAAGCTGATATGTCTTACAGATATGTGTCTCCCCGGAGACGCGCTCAGCGCACGTTTGAGCTGCTCAACCTTGGGCTGAACCGCCCTCTTCCGTGGACACCACATGGCTCCCCCAATGGTACAGGTCTCCAGTGTGAAGCTGAGGTTGAAGTAACTGAATATATCCGGGAATGGGATTATGGTGACTATGAAGGCATCACATCTCCTGATATTCGCAAAATCAGAGCCGAACAAGGAATCAAAGGGTCCTGGGATATTTGGAAGGACGGCTGCCCCGGCGGAGAGTAAGTACTACAGCATGCGACCTACCCTATACCGCTATTATATCTCTCAGCAATGAATTTCCCAAGTCTAACACTCCAACCAGGAGTCCAAACGACGTCACCAGAAGAATCGACCAGTTGATCGAAGAGATTCGGGAGAAATGGCATAAGCCAGCTATGGATAAGGGAAGTGACCAGTGTGGCGACGTCTTACTTGTCGCTCATGGACACATCCTCCGCGCTTTCGCTATGAGATGGGCCGGCTACGCTTTACACGAAGGTCCAACCTTTTTGCTGGAAGCAGGCGGTGTCGGAACCCTCAGGTAAGTTACAGCATGGTCATGTCGAACCTGTTGCTTCAGCTAACGCTACTATAGCTATGAGCACCATAGAATTGAAGAGCCAGCTCTCGTGCTGGGTGGTGCTTTTGTGGTTGAACTTGACGGCCAAGATAATTAGCCATCCCAATGCCCTAAGAATTGATAGATTACTAGACTATAGAGCCAGTCGTTTAATGATATGTTTTCTTTAAGATCGCCTGCACCAACCGTAAGCCAAGTCAACCTAGGCCGGAGATGGCAATACCCAATCTCCCAACGATCAGACCCTAACATAACATTACCTCAGTCATTCCACCACCAACAAATGTTTCAAGAATCGAAGCTGATCTCGCACAGACAACGCCAGGTCTCGAGATAGAGGACTCACTGTACTTAGGCTGGCGTTCTTGACGGAAACGACTAAACCTCCGTTCGGTGTGTCCGCCTTCAACATTCGACTGTGTTTCACTTCCGCCCTTTATTCATCAACCCGCATGCCACTGTAATGACGGGCGTGTAGCGAACCGCTATGATAGCACAACGCCTCGTCGCACAACTCAGTCGCCCCCGTGAGTGGGCGTTCTGGAAGCACGGATGAGGCTGAAAAGAGCGGCACGCACATGACATCCCTCCCTCATTCCCAGACACCGGATCGCGCCGCACCGGACGAGCCAGTGCCTCCCTGCTTCTGGAGTCTGTCCTCTCAGCTCTAAGACGTCATGTGTAATTTCGCACAGCTCACGCAGAGTAATGTGCCAAGCATAGTTCACCGCATCCCTCGATAGCAAAAGTGTCTTGCCTATTGCCGGATGAAGAGTGTTCACACGCCGCATCATGAACAAACTTTTTTCGGCAGACTGTAAGAGCGGAACGGGACGTGCCAGCTAGGGGAAGGGTGTGCCACGGGGCTACTCAGAAGTGAAGTTATTCAGATATTGACTTGGGTCTATGTACTACCACTTAGCAGAGCAAGGACTGTACAACACCCGCCGGACTGGTAGTAGCCTCCAAGCATAAACGGCCGTATTTCCATACCATGACCGGACTTCCGAATAAGTTAGACCGTTTCTGGATTGCAATTGGGTTTGAGATACGAGATTGAGTGCGGATGTCATTCCAGTGCCCGGTGGTGATGTACTGTCATGTACGTAGACGATCGCACGAAGCGTTAGCTTCCCTACAAATGGATAATTGGAGGACAACACACTGTCACTTGCATTGTAGGGTACAACGCTAGGCTCTTACCACGGTATCAAGATTGTTGGACTGGCCCTAACGAAGTAGAATACTACTGCAGTAGCTGAACCTCCAAGCCCATTGAGCGAGAAAACATAGCATTGAGACGTTGTCTGACCTATTAAATCGCTAGATTTCAGAGTCCTCCAAACCAAGTGCCTTCGATTGCATCGGATAGGTACACCTATAAGCTCATCGGAGCTTTGATGCCCTGGCGATAAATACTTGTTTCGTCATAGAATGGCTCTTGTTCTGCCCATGCCCATGACCATGCCCTTCTGCATGCTCATGTTTATCGCCCATGTGATCACCATTATGTCCAGTACCAGATCCGTGACTGTGACCATGTCCATGTCCATGTCTGTGGCCCATCGGATCGTTAAACGTAATGGGCTCTGGGAGCTCTTGGTAAACAAAGTCTGTAAGACCAGCGTCCTCAAACATATCCTTGATCTGTCCCTCTGAGAAGCCATGGTGTGCGATACCACGCTTTGCAGCATCTTTGGGATCTATCCTGTGAGCGACAAAATCTATGATGAAGAGTACACCTCCGGGCCTGAGGCGTTCAGCCAGTCTTTTGGATGCCAGATCGGGCTTATCAAAGTGATGAAACCCAAGTCCTACGCCTGCAACGTCAAAGTCGAAGAATTTGGCGTCTGCGAAGGGTGCAGGAGAGGCATCTGTGGGATCAGCCAAGTTGCCCTGATAGGCTTGTCGAGAAGAGCCCTGCGTCTTGTCAGGATATGTCCAGAGTGTTCAGCGACAGACAGCTTGCAGTCTCTGTTGGAGGGTGTCACTGACTTGATCTTGAGCTTGAGCGTTATACACACCAACCATATCCTCAGAAAGGTCAATGCCAATAGCCTCATTTATATGCTGTGCCAACACCTGTAGCGCATCGTTAGCTTGTACTCGGTTATTGCAGTCGTTTTTTATTATACAAGAACTACTCACCCTTGACAACATGCCAGTACCACACGCGTAGTCCAGCAATCTGCCTCCTTGCTTGAAGCCAATCAACGGGATCCTCTCCTGGATAAGGCGCTCTAGATGCCCGATCGCGTCGGCATTGCGTTGGTCGTACTCGTTAGCGATCTTGCTGTGATTGCACCGCATTAGCGATCAAATGCACTGAACCGCGCAGCACAGCACATGATGGCATCAAGCCCGTGTACCGATCCGCATCTCCATGGCCAGGTCAAACCCCCCAGATGTGCGAAAAAGGTCTTTACTTACCCAAAGTAAGCCTGGTTCTCGGATACGATATCAGTCATTGTAACAAGATTGTTGTTGGTGCCAAATGCAATAGAGGCCAGGTTGTGCAAGACAAGAAATAAGTGCTGTCTCATAAAAACAAACTTGTGCTTCTTGAGAGATGGATTGTGGTTTCACAAAGTCAAATTTGGTTGCTGCCTTGTTAGACAAACATCTGTGGTCTGTCCAGTTCGGCCATCTTATACAAACTGGAGCGGGGAGTTTTCGGGCAGTTACGTCGTGTCGCAGACTTATGAGTAAGGTAAGGTATTGGATATCTCCGCGATCCAACTTGGAGGGAAAGAAAAGGCCCCGCATCTGAAGTCCCCAAGAGTAAGCAAAATACAGATCATTACTGTACCTAGCGCTCTTGATGCCCCTGCCGCTGTAACTATACCTGTACCATGGTGCACCCATTCGTAGCCGGAATCGATAGGATATCAATCAGATCTCTCAACCTCCATGTCATGCAATGGATTGTGCAACGCAGTCCTCTACAATGCCCATAACTCAATCAATTGACTGGATACAGTGACGACTGGCTCAGATCACAATCGAGTTGCGGATAATCCTTACGGCTGCACGAGCGCGCCGGTCCGCCAACGGTTGGTGCATGGGACGGCACAAATAGTACCGGTACCTGTGTAAATGCAACCACCCAGATTGTCACATCCGGGTGTAGCCGTACATATGTCGTTTGCGTACAGCGCCCTGCGCGTTGATTTCACGAGTGACAGAGATAGAGCCTTGGTGTGCACAACGCCCGGGAGGTTCATCATGCTCAACCTTGATCGCCGAATCTGCAAGGGATAATTTCAACACTATTGTACTAAAACCTGAGTAGCTAATAGCAAAGCAAGTGAGCAAGATGGTCATGTTGAGATTAAACCAAGGACTTTACTTGAAGGCGACTTAGGAACAAGAATCACCGTCTCATGAGTCTTGTCGTCCATCTTGTCACCATGATCATACCACGGCGCTCTGGGTTCCAACAATTTCAGGATTACAGTGGCCGCTAGCTCGTCACCATTCGGCACTGCCTTCTATCTGGTATCACCGGATACCTGTTGAGCCCCTAAGCGTGGGTTCAAGCCCACGGGGGCTGGCTCAGACTATGAATATGCCGTGCAGATATTGAGAGCGCACTTCTCAGGTCGAGTAGTAGGGCTACGGCAAAGCCTCAAGACGCATGCTGCAATATCAAAACGCGAGGTACGCTCAACAAAGCAAACAAGCATGAATTTGGGGCGTGTTTTCGCGCAAGGGGGCCTGCCTCATCGTACAATAAATGGTACTCTAAGCAAGGCCAACGCGCACTCTTCAGCCTGCAGGCTGCCGTGCATGGAGGCGAGGTCTCGTGGTGCGGAAGATCGAGTACCTGTACACAGCATTGCACTTGCTTTTTGCAGTCTTGTCCTGGAGCGCCGCGTACAAACGGCGTGGATGAGAAGCATCCCGTTCTTATGCTTTTGTATCAGATTTTGTCATAAAATGAGATGGGATTGACAAGTCGCAGCAAGACCGTGAGCTGATGCACAAGAATAATTAATGAATGAATGAATGGACATTCTTGTCTGCCGACCAGGGGTCTCAACAAGGGGCTGGCTGACGGCGGGTTCTCTTCCAGTATTGGAAAAGAAATCGGCTCATGCGCATACCCCGGTACAAAAATTCACACTGTACAGTAGATGCCGTAGGTACGGTACAATCCATACGGTACATGTACAGACAGCACGGAGTTACTGTACTTAGTTGGCGGCGTAGGATGACATGCATGGAGCCCGGGATGGCGTAAGGTGACCAGCGACCGTGCCGCGCCGTAAAATTGCGACGTGGCAGGCTTTGATGGATGGACTCAACTGCAACTGCTGTTAATCCTTACAAGGCCCAGGTAAGTTGGTTGTTTTCTTGCTCTTCTTTTCTTTTTCTTCTTTTTCATTTTTGGTCTCCCTTGCTAAATGAAAACTCGCGTTCTGCATGCAGTGCTTTTTGCGGCCCGGCAGCCAGACGTTTGGGACACGCCAAGTTTGATCCAAATCAAGTAAAAATATGACTGATCAGGTCTTGTATGTGGCTTTTGTTTCCCCTTTTCTTTTGTTTTCTTTTGTTTTCTTTTGATAGACCCCCCCTTCACATCAATGTCGCAAGTCGACGGGCAATAAAATGACACGGTAACCTCGCCTGTCTCATTAAGGTATGGCGGCCCGACTATTAAAGCCACGGCACCCGAGTAAAACTGGGACTGAAAGCGGGAGACATGCAGCCTACCCGAACCCGCAGGGGTCTTCCGCATGAGCTTTGTCTCACGTGACAGTAGTTCGACGTGTGCGATTGGCGGACCGGGCCTTGATTGAGCCGGCCAATCATGGTGGGTCCCTGGGATGGAGTTCAGATTGTGACAAGCGAGCATGGCGTGTGTGCAAGTGCTAGCTGCCGCCATGTCAATCTTGACATCAACCAACCCCAGGTTTTCTGGTTAATACAAACAGCCTGTACGGATACGGATACATAGTTATAATGCAGTATTGCGGCACCATGGAGTATAGCATTGTAAATTGTACCTGTGGGCGTCATGTAATCCATTTTGGCTGCAGTGCCAGGCCCGCTCCCTTGTCCATGTTTGTACAGTACAGTACATTGCTGTGCTGTGCTGTACTGCAGAGGAAAGGTCTCACTTGGGTTTTTTTTATTTTTATTCTTTTGTCGTGCGCATCAAGCAACTGCCTCGTAGGTCAGGTCAGCATTGGCCATCTATTTTGCTTTGGCCTGCCTACCTCCCCGTGTGGTGGTGAGGTATGCATCGCATCAATCAATGACATGACATGGCCATGCACCAAACCCGTATGAGAAGCCGTCAAAGCATTGCTTCAATTCCTCTCAAGGTCATCATCCCTTATCCCCGCCGGTCGAATTCCTTCTTTATACCCCTAGTTGCAAGGGAATCGCAGAACGTTATTTTCGCAGCTGAATTTCTTGGGATTGTTGATTTGATATAACGTCCTGGTATCGCTCTTTTATAACTGCAAGTTACTCCAGTACGGGGCGGTCGGCAGCTATCGCTCTTATCCTTAACCAAACGGCCTAGACCCTGATCGTGGAGAATCTTGGTAGGTATAGGTACTGTAACTGGTATCTGTGTCTTCGTAGGACAGGGTGTTGCGATTTTGCACGGGTGAAAAAAAGAAAAGAAAAGAAAAGAAAAAACAGAAAAAGGAAATCATAAGAAGAAAGAAGAAGAAGAAGGGAAAAACACGAAAAAGGGCCTTTCACATTAGGCAAAGCAGAGAGAATGAAATGTCTCTGTCAAATACGCAAATGCGGAGAATGTGGCAGGCGCCGAGAGTTAATTATATAAAGAACTCACAAAGAGATCTTGAGTGTAAGAAAGAGATTTGTAAAGATGGTTAGATTATCCGCGGCAGGTGCTATACAGAGGAGTTGGTCCCAGCGAACAATTGGTAGGTGGCAGTTGGCGTAGAAATCAAACGTTCTTTCCCAAATTGTTACTCCCACCACCTACGGACGGGCGAGCACGATTCTCTAGGTACTAACTCACACTGGGTCGTCTAGGTAACATCAGAGTGTCAGAAAACGTGAGCTTAAGAGATGAAATAATTTGGTCACTTTATGCGAGTTCAAAGCAACAGCCAGGCTACTTTATTTTGGCGACCCAAGCTTTAGAGAACAACTTTTTCTGCCACTACCTACCTACCTCTAGGCCAGTCCTGCATCAGCCTCTCCTCATGCCAACTTATTAAGGTTGCAACTTTCACGAATATAGTTTTTTATTGCACAACTCGAGTTATCCAGAACCTCACTTGCCTGCCTATCTTCACGGGCTGCAACGTCGCGCTTCGCTTAGCTGCGTACCGGTTTGTGGTCCTTCGCCGCTCTTTCTGGACCCAAAAGTCGCCAACAGAAGGCGCCGATGGCGATCAGCCATGGATGTACCCCTAAGTTAAACGCGGTACATTATCCATTCCATTGCCAATATCATCTTGTCGCGTTTCTGGAAAGGCTCTAAATGCGGGAATCTGCACCAATTTGACTTGTCAATGTCCGACCACTTCGATACTCCCTGTCGCTGCAGCTCGTCTTGGTCATGTGAGTGCTTACCTATGCAGAGATCAGAAACACTGAGGGGAGCAGATCGCCGCCATATGCAGTCTTCTTACAATGGTCATACAGACCCTACGACTGGCCATCAAGTACAGAACCACTCACCGCTTGGGTTCTTCACTTCAATCACGGATACAGAGACCGTTTCTAGTTACTTGACGTTCGGCCGATCTCTGATCACCTTTGGAGACACCAAAAAGAAGTTAAGAACAGACTGGCGAGCACAAAGGCTGGGGTTTGATAGGCCAGTTTGCGCTACATTACAGTACCTCTCGTGAGCTGGGGCATGTTCCCAGACAGGGGTTTCAACAGCTCCGCTCGACTGAGCTCACAGTTCAGGTTGGAAAGTACAAAGCTCCATAGCGACAACACCTTCCTCATGATCTTCATGTGGCCAAATACATGGACTTTGAGAGTGTTGATAGAACGATCACAACTCATCGCAGTATGTAGGTCGTGTCGGTGGACGTAGTTATGCAAACATTAACTTCTACTTCCAGATAGCTGCGTCGCGTCAATGCACACCCTGCCCCCTACACTACACATCGCCAGGATCTATTAGCGCATCACACTTGCTGCAGGCTGAGCATCAACTCTGGGCGACTGGCATACGGTGGACTGCTAGAATTCCAGAGCATACGACAAGGCTGGACACATAACGCCCCCCTGAGGAGGCATATTGCAACCAAGCTTTGCCCCATGTCAGCAATTCATTATCGATGGGTCGCATCCCTCACCGGACAACAGGCTACCGAGCTGCAGCTCCTGCCCATTCAAGGAGGTCCTGGATTCCTTTCACGTGAAGCAGACTTGACGCGGCTTGCCGGGTTGGCCAAAATTATCCCCCTTCAAACCCCTTCCCTTCCTAGGCGGGATAGCCCTTGCGGCCCGACGCGCACCTAGAAGCCGCATGCCCCGTATGGCTCAGACCACCCCAGGCCCACCAGTAAACAGCCAATGCGTCAGCTTAAACGCTCCTTGCCAGCCATATTAAACCGCATTATGAAGCGTGCAACCCGTCTCTTGCTTACCGACAATTGAATCGGGAACTTACAGCTCGTGCCCATGGTCGGTTAATATGGACGAGAATTTCTAGCTGACCTGGATCGCCGCTCTTCGGTCTTTTTCTACTATCACGAATCGACTGATAGGTGATAATACGACAATGATCCTCCCATGCACTTCAACCCTACTATTACAGACAAGAGTGGCCAGTGATTGTCCACGTACGCTGGAGAATTTAGCCGAGTTTGTCAACGTCCCGCGGCCTTGTCGATGTCAAAACAAATGCATGGATTATCAGCAACGACGTTGACCAACATAAAAGCTCCCTACTCTTGTCTGGCGGTCAACAACCCAGTTATGGCAAAGGCTGCGTGTCTCCATCCCCGCCAGCACAGCCTACCAACCACCAACGAATGTGTGGGTTTCGGACATCCTGCACGTATTGAAGATGCATATCGTCCTGCACGAGCAAGCGAAAGCGTAACATCGTGCATCGCTGGTTGGCATTGTTCGACAAGGTCGTCATAAAAAAAAATCGCACAATTGGCGAATAGGGAGAGCGAACTATATGATGAAGGAGGGTTTGGGCGTACATAGTACACGGGACGGGAGGAGCCTTCTCTGTGGGCGGCCTGAGTATGACCAGGCCACGCTGGCGTGGCCGGTTCCTGTTTCCAGAACCCCAATCCCCCAGCCGTGCTTAACGAGTGTTTTAGGCTTTTGGCCTTCTGAGCATCATGGATACCACCAGTCTGACGCAAGCGACCTGCTAGCCCATCCCCTCCCATGACCCTGATGCTCGATGTTGCTACGAAGGATGCAATCGCCCTGCAGTCGCATCCCGCTTTGTCTCCAGTCATTTGTTCCACCAGCTGTGACAGCAGTTTTCAGCTGGTGAGTGCCAGTAGACTTTTTCGAAGCTCCGCAAGCGCAGCTTTCACCAATACACCCCCTTCAAAAACAGACTTTCATTGCTCAAAGCTAAAGAAGCCCCAAAGGCCGCCGCTCCCGTGCCTTGGATGTGGCTAGGGATGAAGAGAACCCTTGAGGCTCTGATTGGTTGGGTGTAATTTGCTGGAACAAGCACCGTCCCTGATAGCGCCAAAATCCCATTCCGGTTTCCAGAGAACCGGAGCCTACTCCACAGTGAGCGTTCGTGACACGCAACGGGCTACGGGTGATGGAGACACATAACGATCCAGCATCCAACTATTCGGTGTGGTCTGGTGACCGGCTGGCCAATAGCTGAGTCTAACCCCAGGCTTGTCATGACAGGAGATTTGACCTGTCGGTCTGCATCACATTACAGTATTCTTTAGGTTGGCCGTCGACTCCGGAATCGGAATGAGCAGTCAGCCAGTTTCCCATGGATGCCATCCACAATACTCGCTTATTCCCAGCCGGCATAATGAGCAAGCAAGGTCGTTCCAAAAGCAACCCATTTATGGTCATCCGCAGCAAATTCTAATGTGGCGGTGATAGTATCCGTACTAATTAGTGACTGCTCCGTCTAGCCCGTCCCTCTTTTTTGTCGAGGTCAGGGTGGCAGCTACCGTGTGTACCTACTAAACTTATCAGGGATCAGCAACTCTTTCTTTTTAGTTCCCAACAATCGGGATGCCTCCAACTCGAGGTTCAGTAGAGCCTAGTCTGAATACCCATATAAGAATGCTTTCACACAAAGTCGAGACTAAACATCCATAAGTGTTTACTGGCTTGAACCTCGATTTTTCTCTGACGAAGAATTCTGCTCCATGTGGAGGCTGCGAGACACAAACCGAAAATAGACCTGGACCACGAGGGAAGAAACTGCCCGCTAGACGGGGGGAAAAACAATGCTGAGGGCTTCTGCCCCGTGTGCCGTGTGCCATTGCGCGATCTACTGTAGCAAAGTGCAAGGCACCCGTTCTGCTGGGATTGTCTGAAAAGATACTGTGCGCTTTCTTGTGCCTGACTGGTCGTTGATTTCAAGCCAAGTATGGCGCCGATAAGTGAGCATGGAGCTGAATGTCGTCGACCTGCATGAGTCGTCTTGCTTATGTGGATGCTCGTCACTCGGGGGCCTGTCAAGGAGTGATACCAAGCCCAAAAAGGTATAGAAGCAAAGACATCGAGGGCACAGGCGATGGTGCTAGCAGACTGGTCAACCGCTTACTGGCTAGTGAGTACAGATGCCTCGTGTATGGGTAGGGGTCTACAGTGCGTTTGGTTGTCAAGTCCGGCGCTATCTTGAGAGTTGCGGGTTGAACCGCACGGCATCTGTACGGATACTGATGAATATTGCACGTAGATAATCGGCTCCTGGTGGAGTGAATAACCGCCGATATCTTATTCCTTTGTCGAGCGCCATGGAAGGTTACTATACCCTCAGTGAATCATGGTTATTACCTTGGTTGCTGTTAAGCTTCTCCTGGCAGCAGTGTCAACATGCAATTTTTGTAACTTTGGGCAATGCAGGGTAACCGGATGTACACCGCGATTTACATGTATTCCCCTTTCGAGACAACCCGATGCGCGAGGGTTTTTGCATGACAGATCCGACTCAGGTGAGCGCTGCTGTAGCATGCGGAATGGTCACTCTCAACGCTGTATGTCTGTTGATGTTGCATTTCTCTTGGGAGTAATGAGTACATAGCAGTCAGGCGCCTGGGCGCATAGTAAGACCGCGGTTTACCAGGACCAAATATATATATATATATATCTGCTGCGGCATCTTGAGCGACATGGAGCGATTTTAACATAATCGGCGGAACAGAAAGTCACCACGAGTGATGTTAAATGGATGGTAGAGTGTCTCGTGAGAGCTAAAGCAAGCCCACTGTGCATAGGAGCAGAGACATGGCGAGTTTTCACATCCAATTGTGAGTGATATCGAAAATTTATGCTGCACCACGGATAACCGCATAGCGCTACATCATAATATGCTCCAGTGCAACCATATAACCAAGTCGTTGCTGCATGCTCCTTCAATCGTTTTGATGGCGGTGAGAAACAGAACTCGGTGCTTGCCGGCTTGTTCACCAGTCTCTGGCTCTGGCTCTGGCTGACCCTTTCCATAAACGACGAATTTTCTTTTCAACAATACCGAGTTCAATAAGATTTGTGCTGTCTATATATAAGTACCTGCCATTCATCATGCCATATGACACTCAGTCGCGTGCTTCGATTTTGGCGGGCGACATGCATGCTGCAACGACTACCATACCTGTACAGATTGAATGCTGTTGCGTTTATCACATTACACGGATGAACGGTGGCGGATCTTACCTCACAGCTATGCCGCACAAAGGCAGCGGCTCTGACAGTCGCTATGAATAAACTAAAGCCAGATGGGAAGAAGGGGGATGGATGCCCAGGGTCACAGCGTTTCAGCGTCCCAAGAACCATACCCTTGCAAGTAGCATCAGCATACCAACGCAGGCCGGACCGTCCCAGGTAACCCAGCGCCGTACAGCCCACCCGCGATCGTTGGCAAGGCCTGTCCTGTCATGCACCATCACCGATTTGCTCGTTCTGACACTTCTCACAAACCCAAGCCAAGGTTCCATCACGTCAATGTCCTCGCAAAAGAGAAGCCAAGCTACGTTTTACGAAACAGCTCGCTTCGTCCAGAGAGGCCGACATAACAACTCGGTTAGTCTTGCTCAGGTACTTCACGTACTGGACAAGTCTTTGACTGGAAAGAATGACAATGAGACACATACATACATGGTGAAATCTCGGTCATGGCACATGGGAGATTCGACAAGAATGGGATGGCGAACTGCAAGGGAACAGTCACAACTCACAACACTGTCTTGTCTTGCCTTGCCTTGGTGACGGAGAGCGGTCGGGTTGCATGAATGACACCAAAAAGCATCCGCATTGATGGGATGGGATGGGATGGGATGGGATGGGTTGGGATGGGACACACAAGCTAAACTAAGGATGTCGGCCATTTCCACTATCGTCTTTCTTCCATGGCTTCGAATCCGCCGCACCGAGGTTCCAGCCAGGTCAGGTCCCACGACCGTTACCAGGGTTCGGTTACTCTCAGCATTGATATAGGCTCACACCCGTGATTCAAGCATCACCGCTCTCAAGACAAGATCCACATCGACCCTCTTGCTCACCTCGAGTAGGGGACAACGATAGCAATTGGCTCCTTCTGCACACCTAGCACATCTGGCACGCCCCGTTACACCACACTGGTAATGCATGCTGCGGCCGTCTCTGCAGCCCGCCGTCGGGAACAAGCGCAGGACCCCAGACCACGCAGCACCCGCTCCAAAAATCTCAAGACATTCCGCCCGCGGTGCAACGTCGTGGTATGTAGCGTTTATTACTGTATTCTGTCTGTTCCCAACCGAAGGGACAGACGTCCAGGAACCCCAGCAAGATCATTTCAACCCTTGATTGGGCTGCCCTGCTTTGCTCTGTTCTGTTCTGCTGTACCGTTATTGTACTGTACTCGATTGTTTCCTCTCCTCGCCATGACCATATCAAGTCAAGACTACGGATACTGGGCTGGAATTGGATACGATGTCTTGGGTCAGGCTGAAACCCCATCCATCTACTAGCTACTGTAGCAAGTCGGTTGGTTCTGAGCTCGGGGCAGATCTGACAGCTGATAGGTTCGGCCATTTCCAGGCTATCGGTGCCCTCCTGCCAGCTCTTACGTACTATATACGTTCATCCTCACCACGACTTCTCCAAACGGGCCTTCACCAACTTCAATCATCACTTACTTACTGTACTGTCTTTCTCAACGCGCACAATGTTTGTTTGCCTTCCTTGGTTTGACAAGGCCCACATGCAATAAGATGCTGGCTGGCTGGCTGGCTGGCTGGCTGGCCCTGCTGGCGCACGCACATACGCACACTTGATCAACCACTCCACCTGTTGTTCTGTTAGTTTACGGAGCATGTGCCTGCCCTGTTAGCGGATCCGGCGCGTCTTCAACCATGAGAGTGTACTCTGTACAGTACTGCCTGTCAACTGTGGCATTCGTCCAAACCGGGGGAGACGCTCGGAGCTTTGCTCAAAGGCCCAACTCCAGCTGGATTTGACCGGCGTCGCGTCGCTGCCGCATCGGCTAATTTATTGTTTGCCCCTCGACTGCTGTAAGGTACCGTCATGGGCTGTGCAACAACCGATCCTTGGCTCGAAAGCAACCAAGGTGGTGTCGAGGCTGTTTGTTCTGTAGCAGGCCATGCCTCTGCGGTACAAGTCCAGTGGATATATGGACAAAAACTTGCGCAGCAAACCTGCCCAGGTACCTACGCTGCTGATTGACATTGTACCAAGCAGCAACCTTTTCTCCTCGCTCACTTAGATGTCCTGTCTTGGAGATAAAGTGTCTATTGTCTGTACTTTTCCATGCTGCTGGGACAGGCTACCGCGCTAAGATGCCCCTCCCTCCCTTCTAGCCATAACGTACTCTCTCACATCATGTCAATCGTTTGCACTTGCATGGCATTGCAGGCAGTCTTGCCAGTTCTTTAATAAGATACGGAGAAAGGAACAACACTGTTCTCTCTCAACGCGGATGCTGCCGAGTCCTGCCCGCTGAATTCCGTTGTCCAGGATTATATGACTCAGATGCGAGTTCTATCTTCCCACAAACCGCATCATTGTGCCATCCATCAGCCTTGTGACTGATGCTTACTCCCCTTTGAGCCGGTTGGCGGCTGATGGCGGGCGGTGACCGACCCTTGCGGCAGTTTGCAGTTTGACCTCTGCAGCCAAGGACGTTAAACCTTGAATTGCCGTGTCTTTGCGATCTGATACCAGATTCGGGGTTCTTCACTTCGTTGGTTGGCATATCTGTAAGCGCTGTGAATGATCTCTGCTAAGTTGCGGTCCTATTAGTTTGGTTCGATCTGGATACTACTTTGGTGGGACGTGGACAAACAGCAGACATGGTTGAGCCGCGAATCTAGGAGGCGCCGTGTCTGTTGAGATGTGGTTAACCGAGACCTTAGCCAGCTGAAGAATTCAACCTACGTGTACAGTATATGGACAGGTCCGTCTAGTAACTCTACGTTTTGAGGCTCGGTACGCTGATGGGAGAAGGTCTTGGACGGGGCATCGGACCTGGGTCTTAGCTTAGCGGCAATAACCTCAGACGCCGCTCAAGGTCCCCAGCTCTCTTGGAAAAGCCTCTTCTTCGTTTGACCATCTGTTTGTCAGAATGCGTCTAGTAGAGGGGATGCTCAATAGCACCGCGTCATTTGTTTGAATCGATCGAGAAAGACCCCGGCTCAGGAGAGAAACAAAGACTCAGATCCCGGTCCAATCGCTTGCGGTCCGTTCCTCGAGGCCCGTTCATGACCATGAGATGAGGCTATGAGTTGCCTGATGATATCTCTAGTATTATTGTTATACGTATGTGCATACTGGGAGCAGTACAGCCCTATCCTTGTCTCGCCCAGGGCCCGTCAGGCTTCCAGGTTTGACGACTGCTGTACCCGTCACCATTGCAACTGCAATACATAATCCACTCTACTATACCTGGTGCGTGCTCAGCTGGTCATTTCACCTCCTGTGCTGGCTGGGTCTTAGGCCTTTAGCCTTTGACTTTGACGCCAGAAACCCGCTGGGTCTGACTCTAGTAAGTCATCCATGCTTTGTCTCTTACCATTTCCCACTGCTTGTTTGTAGACAGTCACGTAGGTAGGTAGTGAGGTCAGCAAGTCAGTTTGAGGGATGGTTGTTTGCCAGGTCTGTGATTTGTCTCGGGTGGGTAATTTCAGCTGGTGTTTATTTGGCATTCTAGATGAATTCGACTTAACTACCTGGGCCATGGTTTCATCTTGTTCGCAAGCAAGGCGAGGACCTAAGTACTAAGGTACTGTACATACCTACATGCAGCTCAATATGAATGTTGTAAGCAAGGGCGGCTGTATTATCTGCAGCACAGCGCAACACAGCAGCACAGTACAGTACATATTCCTACAGTGCTGTGCCCGCACTACCAAAACCTCCAGTACCTCCCGTCCCTTCCATGGTCAGACCTCCACTGAATGCAGTACAGTGCAGGACCTGACGGGACCTGTACCCAAAGTGGTTTTGGTGCTAGCTGGGCTGGGCCGGCTCCCTGGGAACGGCACGACACCGGGCCATCCGCCCCATTACTCCCGCCCTGGTCTCCGCCACTTGTCCACCCTAGACTTCCTTCCTTCTGCGCTGCACCTGCACCTGCACCTGCACTTGCACTTGCCCTCGCACACAACTGGTCCCACAATAGAATCACCCCCCAAAAAGCTTCGACTGCACACCTTCCCACCTCTAACTCTTCCCCACTTCCTTGTCGCCGCAACAGCATGCACCTGCTGTAGGCAGTTTGGCATGGTGTTTAGCAGCTAGAGGCGGTATTGGATCCAGGTACCTACGCCTACACCTACCTAGGTACGCCTACCTACACGGGCTACAGTACCAGCCAGACCTTAAGTTAGAAAGGCGCAGGTATGAACCTAACTTGCCTTCACCACCACATCCCTCAAACATTCACTCAACTCTCCACTCTCAACCTCTTCTTCCCCCTCATCGACGACTGCGATACAAACGGCATAGCATTGCTTGGTGTCTTACTGCTCGAGTCTTTCGCCCTGTTTCAGTTGGTCAGAACGGCAGCAACTTTGCAAAAAAAGGTCTTGTCGCACGGAACAGTTTCTTAGGTGGGAAAAGAAACAAGAAAAAACAGAAGAAAGCGAAAAACGAAGCAAAAGAAGAGAGACGCAGACGTATAACCGCCAGTTTTCTCTTTCACCGGAGAAGCACGCTTGAGATATCTCTTCTCGCAGACACAACGAGCAAGACAGTGGGAGGGGAGAGTATTTTGTCTCTCACCTGACTATTTCCGCACCCCCAAGACAAGTAAAAGAGCAGAAGAAAACAAGGGCCCAGAAGTGCCCCCTCTTTTATTTTTTTTTCCCTTTTCTCACCCCCAGTCCTGGTCCCAAGTCTCAAATCCCAGTCCCAAGTCTTCCAAGCAAATCCACAATCCCCAAAACCCCAGGCTCCATTTACGGTTGGGTGGTTCCTGGCTCTTCCCACGCAGTGGATCAGATTGGATCGGAGTTTCCTCCCATCCATTCCCTCCCTCGCTATAACTGTCGGCCTGTCCCGCCGCACTCTTCCCGCCCACGTCAGAGACCATTTTTATCCTCCTCCGCCTCCCGGGAAACATAACGTCCGTCACGCATAGGATTGCGGTCCCAAGGCCTTGTGGAATCTACTGTCATCTCCCGTTGAGACATTCATTCACTCACTCATTCTTGACTTGCAGCAATCGGTCATCGCCGGTCATTTACAATCGGGACAGAACACGCGCGACTGGATAGGGCAGAATCTCGACGACTCGGACTAATTACTTGGCCATTTCTTTTTCGCATCGTCCTGGTCTTGGTCTTGGGTCATTCCCCGCCAAATGCTCGTTCGCAGAAGCACACTTCAACACTTTCATCTGCACGTATCTGGCACCATCGTCGCTGACCTTACTTGCCCGCCTGCGGCTCTTCACGCCTCAACATAGCATGGCCGACGACAGTTACCGAAAAGAGTATCCCCAGCAGAGCCGCCCCGACGACAGTCACCCCCGAACCCAGTCGCACTATCCTCCACCACCAGATACTGCACAGCGTCCATCCGACGTTCCTCCAGGCACCATGGCTGCTTCAGTCACTTTACCATCCATCCATGACTCTCGCGGTTATGGGCCGCCGCCTGCAGCTCCGGGTCGTGGCTATCCTACGGACCCGCGATATGCATCTCCCAATGCTGTCAACGGTTACCCGCCTCCTGGCCAGCAGCCTCCACCTGGCCAGCCTCAGCAGTATCTCCCACCTCTTCAACCTCAATCCGACCCCCGATCTTCAGCCTACCCTCCTCCCCCACCAGATCAACGAGGTTATTATGATGACCGGCGACCTCCGTATGGGCAGGAGCCATATGCGCAGGACCCCTACTATGCTTACTATCGCGGCCAACCACCTCCAGGACCGCCGCCAAATGGCTACCGTCATCATCCTGGTGGCGTTTATGAGTACCCTCCCGTTGGGCCTGGCAATGGGCCTCCTCTCACGCAGGCAGCCCCTCGTCAAAGAACATCAATTGCTTGCCGATACTGTAGGAAGAGAAAGGTTTGTGATTGGTGCTGCGCTGGGCTAAGCGAACTGTTGTTGCTCAAAGTGCTAATTACCTACAGATTCGCTGCAGCGGCTATCAGACTGCTCCTGGTGGAAAGTGCCAGAATTGTGCTAGAATGAACCAGGAATGCATCTTCCAGCCTGTCTCCTCATCAAGCTCGACAGCTTTTATACCTGTATCGGCAGTTCCAGGAGGCGTTCCTCCGGGCACGCAGTTATTCGGCGCCTATGGTCAACCTTTAGCACCAGGCAACCCTCCACCTCCACCTCCACCACATGCTGCTTATCAGCATGCTACTGGCCCACCGCCTCCAGGGAGCTACTACGCACCTGTTCAGTCACCGACGGAATCCTTCTCGTCTTACGGAGACGCGAGAACAGATGATGGTAGCCAGCTTGCAGGGCGACGACGACGCAGGACTTCAGAGGAACAGGATGACGCCTATAGACTACCCCCTCCACGAAGCGCCGTAGACGAAGACCCACGACGAAGGTCGCCAGCCGAGTTTTCTAACCACAGTAGCCCGGGCGGAGTTGGATATCCACCGTACCAGGGCGCGAGACAGAGCCCGCGGAACCCGACGAGTGGTACCTTGCCTCAAGCTACGCCCAGTGGTAGCTATGCTACTTCTGCCCCGGGTGGTCGGTCTCCGACAGGCCAAAATGGGTCAAGTGGTGCGTCCACCCCTGCCAGACAGGGACAGCAATCCCAAGGAGCAAACGCATCGATCATGAGCCTGAGCAACTTGGTAGAGAAGAATGACATCGACAAAACCATGATCGACAGGCTTAATCGACCTGCACCAGGTCAGCCAGGTGGTCGACGAGACGTCAGCCGTTAACAATAGCCTGATGGCATCAGAGTTGACGCTGCCGGACAGGTCAACGGGGAGGATCGAAACGACACACGACAACGCTTGCCGATGAGCATGTCGGTTTCCTCAGGAAGGCTGCCGATAAGCTGATGACGATTGCTTTGCTTTTAATACCCCATCCGATTCGATTCCGCGCCTACATTTTCGTTGATCGGGATAAAACAGGAGCGTGGTCAGGGAAAGGAGGAGAAAAAACAAAAATGCGGAGGGGGAACGCGATAACAATACAGTACAAAGTGTCAAGATCTAGAGAAAGACGCGAGTTTGGCAACAAACAACCCCTCCGTTCGGTTTACGTGTTTCGTTGGAAGTTTTCTTATTTGGAATTTGACTTGAGTGCATTGCCTTTTGCCAGTTTGCTCGTTTTACAGGGTGGATGAGTTTGCCAGGAAAAGCAACGACTGCAACAGTCGCTGTGTTCTTTTTAATCGGTCGGTAAATATGTGTTTCCAGGAAAGACGGATAGCCTCACGGCACCACACGGTTTTGTTTTGATTCACGTTGATGCTTTGTTACGTTTCTACATTTGGGTTGGGATCTTGTTTCTTGACAGCTGTCGGCTGGCATACAGAGAGGGGCAGCTGGCGCCGGCGGAGAGGAGAGTGATGTGGGACACCAAGCGGGTGACCTAGCAAGTCAAAGGAGACATGCCAAACGCCTTTGAAGGACTGGAGTGGAGGGTGTTGGTCAGAAGATGTATGGCACAAGAAGAGTTCCGGCAAAAACCCAGAGTGTGGGGGTGGTTGTTAAGAGTTCTATATACTGTTGCTTTTTGCCTATGTAAATGAGAGTATCGCAATAGCCAAACTAAAACCGAACCACAGTGTCATTACAGCAGTGGCATTGCAATTGAAGCACGATGGTATTGTGACATCCATGTTAAGTGTGGTGAGGTGCTCAAGGCTGGCTCTGTGAGGGGTTGAGTTTCCTCCACAGACGGAGCTTGAAATGCTCAGTTTATGTTGGATGTCTTGACAACGCACCCAATGGTAAGTTCGAGGTCAGGAGGTACAGCCGACAATGGCCATCATTTGTTAGATGTCCTTCTAAAGTCAAGTTACGCACCATCCATTGACACATTCAAAACCATGTTGCGGGACGGATGTTTGCTCGATGGAGGAGGGGTCCTAGAAACGGGGACATTCAATGCAAGCCAAAGAGAAGGTAAGGTGAGAGAAGAGGGGGCAGGGAAGGGAACTCAGTGGGACAGCAAGAGGATCAGAGGGAGCCTACTGTCTGTCGTCGAGGAACTAGAGAGACCAAGGATCAAGGACCAAGGACCAAAGAACAAAGGCGAGAGGGTCCAAACTCTTCATCGTGTGCTACCCGACGACTCCCGGCGGGTACGCGGCGGCAGATACCGCAGTGAGATTTACATGGGCAAGTTAGTGGTCAACAGTAAACGGCCCTACCTGGGTACCTACCTAGATAGATGGAGAAATTGTTGATAGTATGAGACCTGTCCTTTGCTTTGTGAGGTATGTTTTGATTTTGACTAGGTGCCTAAACAATGGGATGCGACGAACTGGAGATACATGATACGGGTCAGAGCACAGAAGCGGGAGAGGCGTCTACAGGCGAGAGGTATGCTGTACCTAAGCATACCAGTCAACCAACAGTAGAGTTAACACAAGGGGATATACCTTAGTACTTAGATATTAAGGGTACCTAGGTAAATTCAAATATGAATTCCAGTTAATGTACACTACCAAGGCTGTGAACGCGTCGATAGCAGTGGCTCGTGTGCATTCGAGCGAGTTGTCAACCAACAACATAACATAACATGACTTGGCTTCCATTGCTATGGAAGGAAAAGGAAGGGGAAAGGGAGAGAAGAGCGGGGCAGCGGACAGGCGGCTCATGGTCTTCCATGATGGAAATTTTTAGCTTGGCAACACAGTAACAGGTACCGTTAATATGCTAAGATTCCTGCCGTAAAAGATACAGTACAGTAGTAGGGGAATGAAGGGGGAGGAGTGAGAGGTAAGGGACGAGGTACATACGGTCTGGAGTCTAGACTTGAGCAGTTGATTGAATTGGATTGAATTGAATTGCATTGCATTGCATCCATTCCATGTATTATTAATTTGACTTAACTTGACTTGCCGCATACATTGCATTGCATTATATTGTAGTCAAGTGCAGCGCAAGTAGCACAGAACACCATCCATAGTTTAGTACAATACAGTACCTAATGAGTGTGTGGATGGATCATGGCTGGTTGATGCAACGGGACGGTCGGTTCTATTCCTTTACCTTGCCGCCTACCAACTATTCTAGTCTACTACCCAAGCAGTTAGTGATTATTGCATTATCTGTACTAACCAATTGACTAGGTAGGTAATTGTTCTTGTGGCAAGACAGTAACCGTTGTCATTCTAAAGCTATTCCATGTACCTGCTTACTCGTGGACCATCAGGCCGTTAGTTAACCTGAGCTACGGATGCAGTAACCCTTTGACAAACAAAACAGGTACTGTACTGTAGATGTGATATTCTGAAGGGGTTTGCTTGCTATCCTTCCCTTGTCCTCGTCCTCCCTCCCTCCGGCCCTCCCTGCGCCAGACTATCACCCCCGTCTTGGGTCGTTTGAAGGCTAAGTTAGTAGGTCAGACCCTGTCGATTGTTGACAAGAAGAAAAAAGGATCTACAAGGAATGTTGGTCAGAATAAAGGACAGGGGCAGCGGGAGCGCAGGACGGGAAGAGCACATGACCGTTGGCTGATGTGGTCAGCATCGCCGAAGCGAGACATGTTCGATCTTGGCTAGGCACGGAAGTAATGAGATGACAGGTAGGATAGGACATGGGGTCAGATGAGATGCTGGTCTGAGCTCTGCGCTGCTGTTTGTTGGTGATGAGTTGCAATGGAGATGATTCAACCCAAGGTACCCGACTAACGTTAGGTAAGTACCTTTGAGCAAGCATCCCCTGTATACCTGGTAGATAGGTAGTATCACCAAAGATGAATGGTCTCTACCCTACCTCTACGCCCTACCAAGGCACGGTAACTAAAACACGAGACGAGACCCGGGCTGGGTTCGCCTCAGGTACCAGCCGTAACGTAGATTAGCGGAAGTGCAAGGCACAGTACTGTACCATAACACGGGCCGAGCTAAAAGTCTAATGACAAAAGTGTCTAATAATAAAACGAAACATGTTTTGCCGTAGATAGGGCACAAATTGGCCGATGTTGAAGATGATTTCCTGACAAGATCCAACAATCAACCCGTCCTCCACTGTCAGCACTTGTTTGCTACTGTAACCATTTCACGACTACGGACGGATTATAGTGGGTAGAGTCAGGGGCTACGCACCCGACAGCAGTCAGGTTATCTAGTCCTAATTCCAGGGACCCGGTTTACAACTCTCTATTGTCCTGGACTGCGCAACGGCGACAATTCAAGTTAGAGTCAGAGTAGGGCCTGCCTAAAGAGCGTGCATAGAGGGGAGAGGACAGACAGTCCAGTATGGCATGGCTATGCTCGCTCAATCGATCAGTGGTCGGCAGGCACTGCGACTACGATTAGGGGGCGTGTATCGGGTTGCACACGCGCTGATGAAGTGAAATTGAGTGACGAGGCGGTAAGGTTTTGCATGGACTGTGCTTCTTGATGGGTCTTGACTTGGCGTAGGAGAAGGGAGTGGAAATGAGTCAAGAGAGAAGGTCAGGGAAGGGAAGGGAGGGGAGAGGAGGGGAGGGGGGCGTGTTAGTCAATTCAATTCAATCACTGTTTGATGCGATGGATGGATGTGATATGAAAGCGGCCGGTGACGGTCTATTGCCAGAAGCGGGGAAAAAGACAGACTTCAGTTGCTGATAATCGGTCGAACCTGTGTGCAGTACTTATGGAGTACGGGATCATTGTCATACGACTGGCCGAGATGGATGGGCGAGAGATGCACAGTAGGTACTATACGTTATCCTTGCAGAGCTGAGAGCTGACTTGATCTTGACTCACGGGAGGCATCGTGACCAAGACATGATAATTTCGCAGAAACATAAACAGTGTCTCACGACTGTAATGTAATGTAAAGTAAAGTAAAGTGGCTGCAGCTGTCAAATAAGGGAGCCGTGAGGTTATTCACTGTAGAGTTTGCCTTGAACTCTTTTGTGGAACACTAAAATCTCTTCCTAAAAGATGGAGAAGCCCTTCTCGAAAGAGTATGTAGTATAGTATAGACTATGCTACTTGTTGAAACGATGACCCCTATTCGCAATATTCAGTCGTGCGGCATTTGATTGTAGGGTCGAGGTCTGCAATGGACGGATAAAACATCAGACATTGACCAAATACCAGTGTAAATACAACCGTTCGGTGATACCCACCGCATGGAATTCGAATGGTGGAGCTGAATAGGGGTTTTAGATGATGAAGCTATACATGCCAGACCACGACTTTGAACTTTGACATGGAACAAGCACTATGGACCGTCCCGACGGAACGTGACGACTCTCCAAGACATTTTCCGAAATAAGGGAGGGAAACAAATGCCCTGCATCGTATACGAGAATTCTGTCTCAGAAATTCATCTGTCATCGCATGACACTCGAGCATGTTTAATGTTTTAAATAAATCAAAATCTAATAACAAAAGTCCCATTCTCTGCACTGTACCCGGGTATAATATTTGGATACTGAGAGGACTCTCGCAAGAGATTCTCTCTTGCGACTCTACTGCGTAGTGTATACCATGTGATTCTCCCCTTGGTGTTGTCCCGTCCAACGACTACTGCCATGTCAAACGCTCTGTACAGGCCCATAGTCATGCTATAAAAACCAAATATAGCTCAAGATTCTTCCGGCATTGAGTTTAGAAAGCTTCCTGCCTATTTTTCGCCCCTCCATGTACCAGATAATCAACTCCATAGCCATCCCCTCGGGATCCATCATAACCACTTCCCCCCTGAGGGAGTGTGCCAGAGACCTCACCGTATCTGTATTGGTCTCTCTTATCAGATTATATGGCCGAAAACGTACGCGCAAAAGAGCGGTCGAGGGAGACACTGGAATGTAGATGACGATGGCTTGGAAAGGAGGCTTGTTTTGGTGCAAAGAAGGGTCCGAATGCGCGGGAATGGCTTCGGAGGTTCCGCGAACGGGAGTGGAAACGGGCGGGAGCTGGCGAACCGAGTCTATTGTTTGTTTTCCAGATATGAAGAGGCGATGGAGAGAACCTAAAAGTAAACAAATTCAAGAGTGAGAGAGACTTTCCGTTTCCGGGTGAATGGTGACCGTACGTCACGGGACGACGGACAGTTCCATTGGAAAGCGGGAAGGAGGGAGTCCGCGCATCTTTCCGAGTTCAACTTTGACGGCAACAGTAAAATTGTCAACAGCGAAGAGTGCAGCTACTGCTTGCCTAGGTAGGTAGCTAACACCTCGCTCTTGCTCTTGCTCTTTGTTCATCTGATTTCAACCTAGAACACACGGAGTCGCCGTCGTCATAACAAAGCCAGTTAGGCCCCTCTGTCTCCTCTTTCTTCTAGATCCGGAGAAAAAGAAAAAGAAGAAAACATAACCGAGGGCTTCCAGAGGCCACAGGTGTTTGTGGCGATGGAATGATGCCAGCGGCGAGGCATCAACATCGATGTAGGCGAACGGTACCCGCGGACGTTTCTCGACAGCATCTCTGGCGCCACCAACTTTCTTGACGAACTCGTATAGCCAGTAGTTCTGGATCTTGGAGCCTGAGCAGCTGACCGTAGATGCAGTGCGGGCAGGAGAGGGTGCAATCTGGGCACGGCTCTACCAGAAACAGTCTTGGATCCCCCCTCGTCCCTAGGCATCGAACAACAGACAGACAACAAGCCGTCCAATCATCCAAAACTAAGACGCAGAGAGATCTTCCCTGTCGCATGCGTTCTCCTGAAGGCTTGTATTCGTGGAAAGCCAAGCCTGTTGTTATTTGAACTTGGTTCAATCAACACTTGTCGTTATTGCTGGTACTTATTCAAGCTTCTGCTGACTTGGAGACTACCATTGTGCAGGGTCAGGAGGGAATAGGAACCAAGAGCGGCCGCATGCTATGTTTTGCTTTCTTTCGTTGAGGTATCACATTCTATGATCAACAACAACCGAAATCGATTCGAGATCGACTTCATAGCGAACGATCCCTATACACTATATTGACAGGCAGAGAAGGTCACGGCTTCAATCTCATTTGAGAGCTGTACATTCCAGCTGGCTTTGCTCTGCTGCTGAACAGTGCTTTGTATAACCGTGTATCGCCGGTGACGAAGCTTAGACGGCCTTCTATAACGGAAACGGAGACTTGTTCTTTACTCGAGGATCCTGCGCGCTGGTTACCATACGGAAATGCTATTCTGTATACTGAATCAAAGGATGGACTTCCCTTTCAGCAGTTCGCGGCTCTCAGAACATCCAACTAGTGTTGGGGTCAATCATGTTTGTCGAGTTGTGCAATGGTTCGAACGCTATATGACCGTGCCAGCGGCCTGGTTGTCTGCTGCACTTAGCTGCAATTTTAGGTGGTCCACAACCGTCCAAGAAACTCGTTGAGATACTACCACTTGGTTGACTTGGATTAAAGGGGAGGATGATACAAATTCTCGGAGAGCCTTTGCTGAACCGCATCAGAGGCAAGCTGGCAACAGAAACAATGCTCACACCGACTGTTTGGTCTACTTCACAACTGTCTTCGAAATTCTTGTTGTTTGAAGATGCTCATTATGAGCGAAGTCGTTAGTCCAACTGTTGATACTCACTGAGAAGAATAGTCCTCAAACACTGCTAATAAGACTGGTCTGTAGCGGTTCCTCTGAACACTTCCCTCTGATCGATGCCCAACACTCCAGGTTTGACACACTGCCTCTAGACTTTTGTTTGATTCTTCTGGCGTTTTACTTGGTCCCTTCTCATCGGCTAAATTTGCAGTAAGCCCTCCAGATCATCATTTCCTCCCTTAGAACTTGCTTCGATCGGCTCATAATCCCAATCGTCGGTATCAAGCCTTTGACTTTACCATCCTCTTACCATGAAGCCCATGTCTGATCGTACCCAGGTTTCCACTTTCGTACGTTTCGCTTGACTGTTGCTCGTCGCCTTAAGAGGACTAATGCAGCCGGGCCGGGGGGCCGGCGAGCACGACAGATGCGCTCCACACTGTGTGAGAGAAGGAGACGTACCTGGCTCGTCTCTCTGCGGTAAGCAACTGGTTCGATTCGGTGTTGTCTTTTGATGGTTGTTGGCCTCAAACCGTTGGATGTACTTGGCTAATGGGCCAGTACAGTATCACGACAGGTCGAAGGGCGATCGCTGATTGATGAGAAGGGACGGGAAGGGCCGCGCGGGAAAAGAAGGGATGGACCAACATACGACAGGGTTTATGTCTTTAGACTGATGGGGCAAGGAAGCGCTAACCTGCCCTGCTCATTCATCATATCACCAAGGACGCGACTGAGATACTGTAGGATCCTTCGCGTGTTTATCGGCTCAACCAAATCGAGTCAGGGTGTGACAGGAACACCTAGCTCAACATATCCTGTGCTAAAAGGTATTGGCGACCATCAGGTGATTGCGAGTGCCTATGCCATACGAACGAGCGACGCCGTAGATGACTCAGTGAGAACAGATTTTCCCGTCACACATCTTCCTAAAGAATAAAAATAAAGTGGAAGACAATAAATGAATCATTCGCCCAACCTATTGGCTTCCCAGTAGAAGCGACGCAATGACCAGCAATAACAGAGAGCTTGAACCACACATAGCGCACGCCGTTGGTGCAGGGTAAGAGGTACAGGCTTGAAAGACAAGGGAGTATACTCACCGGTATATTGGACAAAAAATAGCAACGAGTTTGTCGTGTGATGCACGCCAGCATGAGGATTGAAGAATTGACAACAATGAATGGCGATAAGCAGTAGTTCAGGCAATGCACAGCCAAGGTTGATCGTTGTTGATAAAGCATGAGGCGCACGGCTCAGACAACCCGCACGAGATAAAAAATAGGAGGCGAAGATGTGCATGATGTACGACATGAAATCAATTTGACGGTGCTCGGTGCATTTTATTCGTTATGTCATTGTTCTCGTTATTGGTTCTAAACGTCTGGTTCGTTAGACGTATCTAATTATAATGTGTTTTGGATGATAGACTTTTGACCTGATACTTTGGGCAGCGGCAAGGCAAATCTCCAGACATGCCAGTCTATCTTGGTGCCAGCATATCTCGGTGACGGAGGTGTCGGGTTGACAGACAACCTCTGTCTGTAGTGCGCGCTGAATTGAGCCCTTCAAGGGCTCGGACTTCCTCCATGACTCGCAGGCTCAACGCATACCTCCTCGCGTACTGCTAACCTTCCACTTTGTACATCTCTCTCGAGGATGAAGCATCTTTCAGCATAGATACCCATATTATTTCTTCGTCGCCATATACCGCCCAGCCTGCGAACCATCACTCGTTTCCAGCCCCCAACATTGACAGCAATGTGCCTCCAGGGAGTACGAGCTCCAAGTCGTTCCTTTTCCTGTACGAGTATTTGGAATGTCTTCATCGCAGCCTCGTAATCACGATCGATGCCTGGGACCACCTCGTCCAATGGTTGAATCATGGTCTGAACATGCAGTGTGAGTGTGTGCACTGCTGGAAAGGCACATACCGCTCGGAGGAACGTGAAAGGGTCGCATAGCCTGGTGTCCAGATCGAGTTCTAGTGTGTGAACGAACTTCAATTGTTGGCCTAAGCCAGCCAAACCACTAGGAGGTAGTGTTGGGCATCTTTGGTCGTCTTCGGAAAATCCAACATGATCTCTGAACCGTAGAACCTGCAAAGAGTCTCGATGTGCTGCAATCGCATCGAGCTGAAACAACCGGGTATGGCAGGTGATATTCAAAATCTCGAGTGCCTTGATGTGGTTTTTGACCAGCACGTTCAAAGCAAGGGTCGCATCTTCTCTCTTGTCCGACAAATGGGCGCTATAATCTTCCGCATGGAGGGTATGAAGTCGAGAAAAGTCTTCAAGGCAGACTGATTTGAGAAAGTTGAAGATTGGCACCGAGATCAATTCGAGGGATTGTATCTTGGACAAGTCCCAGTGCCTTCCAACGTCTTCAGATGTATGCTGCCAGTCGTATGATCGCAACAGTAAGTTTTTGATAGGCGGCATCTTTTCTCCTGGAGAAAAGCTGAAGCACGTGCCCTGACCACGATCTTCATAGCATAATGTGTCAAGTTGTTGAGCTTGAACAAGAAGTTGCTTTAGTAAGTTTAGTCGAGTCGATAGTACGGGAGTTGGGTTGGCAAGCTTCAACGACGTTAACAGTTCAGCAGGAATTGATCTGATAAATGTATCCAGCGGGTTCCCCTCGTATTCTCGTCGAAGAGGAAGATTCTCGATGTGTAATTGTGTAGTGTTCGAGTTACAGCCGTGTAAACTGCGAAGATTCGAAGGTAACCATAAGCCTGCGGTAGGAATGTCGTTGTCCACATATCGCCAGCTGTTGTCAAAGTCATCAGTAAAATGATGGGAGATTCGAGGGTGGGATTCAGTACCGGACAGACTTCAATCGCTTAATGTAAGATAACAGGATATTGATACCTGTAGAGTTCAAGTTGCTTGGTATGGTGACATGGTTGGTGAGGTGAGAGATACGGCGAAAAACGTCAGGATGTCTTCGCTCAGCATCTGGTGCGACAAGAGCCTCATTCAAGGTCAGGAATCGGTATGCGATGGGTGCAGCGATGGCGTCGAACCTCGTTGAGACGAGACGCACAGACGCGAGGGCATGTGAGTCTAGATCACGAAGCTACCAGATGCAGAATCAGATTAGTACTGTGCTCCCGTGTGAATGGAGTATACCATTCATTGCAAATGCTGTGACATACCTGTTCGAACACAAGCGCGATAAGCTCTGAGCTGAGGCAATTCAAGGACAAGCTTGGCGAAGGTGGTGTCCGGATCGAAGTGTCCATACAATGAGAGGATCTGGGGGAGTTGAACGAGAAGCAAGACCGACTTGGTGGTACAGAGTACGATAAAGTAATGGGAGGCGGAGAAACCAACAGCTCGGTTGTAGAGAGCATGGTAAGGGTGACCGGACCGGCTAAGAGTGAAAGACCGAAAGGATATGTTTGGTAAAGAAAAACCCGATCCTGAACTGTGATTTATTAAGGAAGTGACAGATGGGACGTTGCTTTGTCTATGTATAAGTCGGCCACCTAATATGGCAGCTCGGGAATGAGTACCGGGCGTAAACTCTACTTCTTTGCTTGATGACACTAGACTAGTTGAGGCGAAAGTAACGAAGGATGGAAGACGGTCAAGCCTCATGCGGGTTAGGAACTGACAAAAACCCTCGCTCGACATGGAGGGATGGGTCCTTGAAGCGGTTCCAACAAGACGGAACCATAGCAAGGTTGATTTGCTGGGATATGGAAGCAGAGCCAGGCCAGGTTCAGGTGGGGTGGAGAGATGACCACCAGGATCATCTATGTATGTACATGTCCTTTGATCAAAGAGAGCAACAAGTTTTTCTCGGGTTGTAACGTAGGCACAGTAGGTAGAGTCCAGAATGGGAAAAGAAAAGAAGAGAGGGTGAGTCTACTGGAAACTGGGTAGGTAGTAGGAAGGCCAAAGACGGCACTCCCGGTCATGTCACAGACAAAAAGAAAGAATGTAAAACAATTACAGGAGCTTGGGCTATCCTATCTCGAGACAAATTTGAGCGACCAGAGGGTGGATTGATGGATATGTGGAGATGGCCGAGCCTCTGAAGCGAAAAAGATCGGGCAAGCAAGGATAAATTGCATGTGGAGTGAAAGCTAAAGCAAAGAAGGACGCGAAGTGCAGACGAAGGAGAAATAAGGGTGTCCTAGTCCGAGTTGGGGAGGTGACAGATCAAAGCTCGAGCCAGAATACTGTAACAGCCAAAGCCATTTGCTATGTGTAGTAAGTAGTATTAATTATAACAATGAACATAGGCGGCTAGAGAGTCTGGACGAATAGATGATCAAGAGTAGAGACATGGTGGGTAAAACGAAATCAGGTACAGTACATTATAGTACATTACTGTACAGTGAGCACATAAAGAAAAAGAGTCGTGTGATAATCTGCCTGCATGAGCAGGAGCATGAGCATGAGCATGATGCGTCACTCTATCAAAAGAATGCACAGTTTGGAGAGAGCTTCAAGCCTTCTCTGAAAACAGGGGTGGGATTGGCAAGACAATCTCGGTCGTTGAGCGGAGGGTCTAGGTTGAGAAATAAGTGAAGCATGATGCCGTACTTGATCGAATCGAGTGGAACAGAAAACAGATTTCAACAAGTGCTGTCCAGTCCTGATTCCATGAGAGTGCGTGCTTGGCCGTAGCAGCATGGCATGGCATAGCCGACAGAGGACCACTGAACGCCGAACAGAACAGAGTGGAATGCTATGCCTTGTGCGTATTGTGTCGTATTGTGTCGTATCGTGTCGTATCGTGTCGTATTGTATAGTACAGTATCGTGAGCGGGCACACACCTCCCGCCTCCCGATTCCATTCATCGTGGTTGTCGTACAAGCAAAGCAGAAAGGTAGACAGAGACTAGTCTATCGTTCGCAAGACTGCCCCAAAACGGGAAAATGGGGACCCAGCTGAAGGGAACGGCGGCCCCTCATGGTGTCTCAATGCGGAACCAATCGCTGCTGTTGAAACGCCCCAGACCACGGTGCGGCGCGCAGCGGGGAACAGGGGAGAAGTTGAGTTAGAACTTGGGCAGTCAATCGCATTCTTCCGAGATCCTTGTTCGTGTTTATGTCGATGCCAATATCAGCCGTAGTTGTTGGAGATGAGCAGCCAAGACCAAGTCGTAGTCGTAGTCGTAGTCGTCCGTCCATCTTGTTATTTGCCAATTTGATGCCCTGCATGAACCGTCTGCACAGGTAAGCCAGCAGCAAGCATTTCCCTTCTTGGGCAGTTGAATGGCGGACCATCATGATTTAGGTACTTGGGTTGTTGCTGTTTGTTGGCCAGATGGATGTTGCCTCTTGGGGTTGGAGTTGTTGAGCAAGACTTTGGCAGCTGTCATGTGATACCTTCCCTGGTTAGTTAGGTAGGTACCAATTTATTTGTTATAGAATTCAAGGAAGGTACTATAGTTGCCCATATGGTAAGTTCTTGCAGCATGTGCAGTACCTGAGGTAAGGATGGAAACAAGCAAGGCTTGATCCTTCCTTCCCTTCCCTGTAATAAATACCCAAGATTAAGCTGGGTATTCTGGAAAGAAGCATGGGGTCGACAGGCTGGTTATTTATTTCCTCTTTAGGGACGGTTAGCTTATTTACTCGAAACAAACCCAAGTTTCTTAATACTCCCGATACCAGATCTCCATAAGTAGCTTCATCTCATATCCGCATCTGACGAGTCAGTCCTTGATGCCTGTCTCATAGACTCTCTTTCTCCCGCTTGTACTGGATATATACCTACCTAGGTAGGTATCGGTATCGGTATCGGTAATGGTATAATCTTCGGCACACCCACCGTCTCGAGCAGAGCATGGTTTCCCATGCAGTTCGGCCTGCATTTCCTCCATCTCGTGTCGTGTCCCATCAGCTAGTGGGGCAGAGCGGGCCACAAGCAGATTTGTGCATTCATCATGCTTCTCGAATACGTATCCATTCATATCCACCACATCACTTGCATTTGCATCTACCACTCCAAGCCGAGTCTGTTGACACGAGCTTACCTCGACGACAGCCCTGATAATTACCTCTCGGAAAAAGAAGTGATGCAACAGAAACTGGGCCAACTCTGCGCTATTCTTTAAATACTCAATGTCATTATTGCGAAAGATTGATTCTGACAGATACGATAGTTATTCTGTCATATTATTCAAGCTGAAAACTGTACTGTACTGTACAGTATAGTACGCTGCAGGTAAGTGAGCAAGGGTCGTGTCATGGATGGTCGCCGTTAAATGCGACTGGTTCGGTAGACGCTGCTTAGGGTTACATCGACTAGTCGCCGTGTCAAGAACGGCAATCACAACGTCCCTTAGCAGTCCAAGATCCTGGGAATCTCGACCAGGACCTCCTGAAAACGATATCCCATCGATTACGTTCCCCCGGAAGTTTAAGTCTGTCAGCTATTAACAGCTGAAGAGAAATTGGCCGAGCACATAGGCGGGCCGAGAGTCTGGACGATCGATTGCAACCACTACATCACGTCAAACGGTAAACAAAGATGCCACAAGAGTAGGATTGCTTCTTCTGAGAAGAGAAAAGAAAAGAAAACAAGAGATCGATCCACTCTCCACCAGACGAGGTTATCTTCACTACCTAGACTACTACCCAACGCTTCAGAATACCTAAACCATTGCAACACTTTCAACTTGGCGCTGCAGAGAGTCATCTCCATATAGCTCTGCCGATAAAGACCGTCATCGCCAACTGTCCCCATTTCCTTTGTCCGCCTGGTACTACCTCAACCAGCCATGGTGATACCTTGGCCACGCCGTCGAATTCGAGACTCGGGCGCCCTGAGACTTGCATCTGCAGTGAACCCTAACGACTCAGGCATGCCCTTCTATCTCTGTCCAACCGACTTCGACACCTGCTGTTAGTCAATCATAACGCTCCGACTTGCCAGATCATAAGCCGCGCAGCGACCATGAAAGTTACCACAGTCGCTGTGAACCAACAATGAACCAGCAGAGAGGAACGCGGTACTGTTGGACACATACTACTTCGAAAGACGATGTAATCTGTAGGTACCGCAGTTCCTCCAACGCTGGAGAGCCTCGAGTGGAAACACGTTCTCTTTCTTTGTCGCATTAACAGAAACCCACAAGTACCTTGTTGCATACAAAGAACCACTATATAACATGGACAGGCAGAATACAATTCGACTGAGGAGATTATCTGTAATGTTGGGAGAACTTAGCTCATAGGAGCAAGAAATGGTATTGATGCCCTAGCCTCAGTGTAAATAACAATATAATAGTTACAGCACAACAAAAGAGAATGCTATAGGAATCTGCCTTTCGCCGCGCCTGCCTATTCATGCATGTACGAGAACACAAAGATGCCGATTCAAAAACAACGCTCCATCTTTCCAACATAGGTATTCATCATCTTCCATCTAGCCTTGAGTTTCTCAACAAAAACCGTTGACGTCTTGAAATAAAGAAATGCAACGCATTCTAGCAAATTCGATTGATCGGGACGCATATTTGGAGGACCATCACCAGAATGGTCTTCGCACTCGGGGTCTCGCTATTAGTATCGGTACATCGGCTCTTTGCTCTTGGGCGGAGGACCGCTAGGTGCATCGTATATATCGTCGTCGTCTGAGACCTCGTCGAGTCGCTGCTGTGTGGGAGGCTGGGCTGATGGCGTGGAGGCTCCCGCGCCATGCATGTGAACTTTCCCAATGGCGCTATCTTGACGACCTAGGTAGCTTTCTGTTGGCCTGAAGCCGGGGTGGAAGGGCTCGGCTGCAAGATGTTGTTCCTCAGAGTACTGGTACGATGGGTTCGTAGGGGCAGAACCGCCTGGTTGAGGGTCTGCGAATGGGTTCTCGGCAGGCTCATCGTAGGGCCGGCTTGAGCTTCCTTCACCTGCCTTCGGAGGGGGACCCGGGGGAGGGGAGTAAGATTGTGTCTCCTTGCCCTTACCGTGGTTGGGTCCAGAGCTCGAAGAAGATGCATTGTTGAAATAGTGGTTCGTGTCTGTTCCATTGGTCTGGAACTGAGATTCCGGCTGTTGTTGAGGCTGAAGCTGAGGGGTTACACTCGGCGACTGGGAATCAGTGCGTTCGTTCAGGCCCAATTGTTTGCGAGCACTGAGCACAGCGCGCTTGTGCTGATTAAGGGCAGTCTGCAGCTGCTCGTTGGTGTCGATGAGGTTCTCCATTGTATCGTTATCGGGCGCAGGATTCTCAGAAGTCATGTAACCTTGGATGCTGCGGGAAGCGCTCGAACATCGATCGGCAAACTCCTTGATGAGATCATTGTCGAGAATCTCGCCTGGGGGTGTATTCATAACGACCTGTTCAAGTAGCTTGGCCGACGTTCGAGCTTCTTCAAGCCTGCTGGCAAGCTCGACAGGATCAGGCAACCGCCTGTTCGTGTGGTGTCTAGCAAAGTAGTTTTGGGAGTGCGGGTTTTGGGGCGGAGGAGAAGTGTTGTATGCGCCTGGCGACATCATTTGCTGTCGTGGTCCCTGCAAGAGCTTGTATTAGCCTGGATCGCCCCTAGAAGGTAAGTCTCGTGAACATACGCCGTAGTTTCTGTAAGCTTCTTCCTTCTCCTTCTGCCACATTGTGATGAGTAACGTCAAGTTCTCGTCGTACGCTTTGGTGTGTTGAAAGTCATCGAGTGTCTCCATCACGATCTGGCGGACACTGGGGTCCTTCGAGTGTTTGAGGAGCGAGCGCATAGTATCGACGAACTTCTGGTCTAGGTTTCGTGTGAAGGTTGGGCCGGGGTTATCAGTCAAGATGCGCAATAACATGATCGCATTGTATTGCCATAATGGTCTCGAAAAGTATTCCTTTGACAGGTATTTGCGGACCAAGCGCGCGCATTCCGCGGCGGCGGCTGGGGAGGACTCGGCAGCGTCGACAATAGGAGGGAGAAAAAGAACCTCATCGTTCTATTTTGTAGAAGTGCATCGGATTAATGATAATGTTTCACAAAAGGCGGATGGTGGCCGGGAGTATTTACCTTGTTCGTTCCTCTGGACTCGCAGAATGCTTTCTAGGTTCTCGTCAGAATGACCAGACGTCGGACGGCGTCGCAAAATTGCGCGATAATACGAGGACATACCACACTATTATGAGCTGTAGCCTCTGGTGATCCTGCGGGTGTCGTCCCAGACGCCGACGCCCCGGAAGGTCCGTCAGATGTTCCTACAAACGTCAGATATCGCCTTATTATTTGTTTTGCGCTGCTTGGGTCTCTAGGGTCGTAGCGCTGCGCGTGTGTGCATGAAGACACGTACGATTTGAAACATTGCTTGCTTTCTTCCTGATGCTTCCGAGCACTTTGCTCATACCAAGGCCCTTCATAGATTTCATGGCTGCGTGGGAGCCTCGCGCCGCAATGGGCGGCTTTTGGACGTGGTAGATGGGGGGCGCCTTGTGGATTAGACAAGAGGCAGGAAGAGGTTGCCTAGAGAGCGGTCTTGGTTTTGACGGTGAGAAACAACAGAATCGTAGGTAGGCTGTTGAGGAAGTAGGGTTCCAGTAGAAGAAAAGATGAAGGGAAATTAAGGCCCAAATGGGAAGGCGCCGACCATCCAATCCAATGCTTTCACAGTTTCAGAAACGAACGGTGATGTCGGTTGATTTAACTTGTTTCGCGGAGCTGACGATGTTGGATTGAATTGGAGCGAGCGTCGACTGATTGGCGCCGTTGTCTGGGAGTAGCAAGGGTCTTGATCCTAGGAGATGATGGATGAGTGTGAAGAGTTGGTTGGATCTTGTGAGATACCTAGGTAGGTACTTTAGATTATCTTGCAGCGGGGATAATAGTGGTTCGGTGATGTCGTCTTTTCTTTCTTTCCCCTTCTTGTGTCACTCGTTTTGATATATGTTGATCTCAAGGCCTAGGTAGGCACCTATCCGTTGTCTATTCGGAGTTATCCAAGGGTCCGTGATGCGCTGCTCGCTAATACCGCCCCGTGCGTCACCCACTCGTTGGGCTTAAGGCCGGGCTTAGGCTGTTAAAGCTCAAGATTTGCAGGGTCCTTTTACAAGATCGAGGGGAAACCCATGGGGAAGAGCGAATCTGCAAAGGTGAGGTAAGAGGGAAAGACGAAGCTGAAGCTGAAGCATCGAGTCAATTACCTACACCTGAGGCTTCATATGAATCTTTCCATCCAATTTTATTATTCTCAGGCGGCCAATGTTGCACTGCCTCACCACCCTACGCAATCAACCCCTCTCTATCGCCGCTGGGTACAGTAACACACATGACATTCGCGTCTTGGCTTTGCCTTGGGGCTTGTCATGAATCTCCAACATCTCAAGTCAACGCGTGTCGTTTTCGATATGCAGAAAGGTTGCCCGTAGGGAAATGATCCGCACGATATCCACTGTGAACCGCTCTTCTGGATCTCTCATACAAGTAGTCTAAGTAGCTTGCTATGCACCGAAAACAGTCTATTGTAGGCTAGGTAGGTAAAGGCACGCTGTCCTGTCATACAAAATGTGATGGATGGGCGGACCGTTACAGATTAATAAGCTTGAATGGTGTAAGCTTGAATGACTGGCTGCTGGGCCATTCTCATTGCTAAAATATCAGATCTCGCTCGTATGCTTGGATTGCAGTGCACTTGAACTTGTATAAGTCCGACAGCGGCAGCTTGCCTTCATCATACCTTGGGCTTCGGCAGATGCTTTTGAGCTGGTGCAACTACATATGTAAGTCAGAACCCGATAAATGTCACGGTTGATGCCACCACTGCTATACACAGTTTAGTCACATTTCATTGCAAATGATGTCTATTCATTATGGGAGGAAATCTATTTCGATTGCTATGCAAAACACCCCACACCGTACCTAGACAATGGCCAGGAGTTAGCGCTTCGCAGCTTTGTCTACTGACTGCCCTCCGCCTCGTCGTCTTCGTCATCATCGTCATCATCCTCAGAATCTGGTGAGATGTCTTCCACAATCAGATTTCCTGACTTTCCAATCTTCTCCCCCATTGTCACTGACGTGCTAGGTTCGTACACCATCCTGGGAAGGATAGAGGCGATTCGGAACATGTACTCGTGCTCGTACCCTTCCGGCTTGTCACTGACCGCTGTATCCTCTTCTTGAAGAACACTGTAGCACTCCACAAAGGCATACATATCTTCCAGTGACGCATCTTGGGGAAAGCGACGTACAATTCGGCCAATACCCGATTCCTCGGGCATCTTGAGTGCGACTCGTACCACATTCTTGTCGCTAATTGGTGGCTCAGCCACAATGGTCGTGGCTCTCCATGATTTCCACTGCCTGCGCTTTTCTTCGCGGACTGCTGTTGCGTTTGCTTCTTCCAAGGCACGCTTCTCTGCTGCCGCCGCGGCCGCTGCTGCTTCTTTCTTCTGACGAGCACGCTCGCGATCAATAGCTAGGGATCGCTCGTATGCCGAGTCTTGTTCAGTTCGTAGGCTTCTTGTCACTTCCTGGGCTGTTCGTTCAGCCCGCACTCCGTCCAGATCAGCGCCATACTTCTCAATAGCCGCTCGGATTTCCGACAAATAAGTAGCTGGGGGCATAGGCCCAGCAAGTCGCTTGACGATCCCCATGCGAGTGCTGCCCTCTTTTGGCGTGAGACAAACTAATGCCGAGAAAGGGAATTTGGTGCAGATGTACTCTTGAGCCACCTGATAGGCTTCAGAATCCAATACGTTACCACCCCAAAGAATGATGTTATTGGCAGGATCCTTGATGAATGCAACCACTTCTGGTGATAGCAAAGTGTCTTTGACAAAGGACTCGGTATCGTCATGCTCGGGAGATAATAATACCACAAGCATGAATTTGAGATCCTTCTTAGCTTGGTCGTGCGCCTGAGCAACCCCGCCCTCGAAAAATGGCAAATCGTTCTCTCCATACTCCTCCTCAAATTCTCGCTTGAACCTCGAAGCTGTATCCCGTGGCATTAGAGGACGTCGACCATTTGTACCCCTGAAGCCGGTGGATATCCGGCTTGTTACGGCACGTGGTCGAATCGATGCCGGCAAGAATGACAACGCATATATCAGGGTTCGAAACAGTGTCGAGGCAGCCCTCCATCCCAAACTGAAAGGTGTAAGAAGTAAACCCAGGAGCCAGGGTGCCCGATTCGTGACCGAGTTCTGGGGGACGATTCGTGGCGCTAGATCGGTGCGCTGCCGTGGTGAGGTACGGGAGGGACGCGCTGCCTCAGAGAAAAGACTCTCTTGAAGGTTCTCATGTCGTGCTGTCGCTCGAGGAATTTCTTGTTGCGCTGCACCTATTGGGTCGGCTGTTTCGCCATCGAAGAATTTGGCGATTGCAATCTGCGGGCCTCACGTTAGAATCTCTGGATCAAAGCAGATGACGAGATTGCGTACCTGGACATTCCATTCGGACCGCCTTAAAAGTGGGATGGCTTCATTGAATTCTTGGTTGGTGACCTGAGTATACTGATTGAGAGCTTCTTGCTGACTAGAGGACAGCTGTCCCAAGTCGATCTCGCTGTCGGCCATGCTATGCTTGGGATTTCCGATGACCAGCTCTTGATGAATGGCAATATCACTGAGTGTTGACTTTGGTTGAAAACGAAAACTTTAACAATACAGGTGATATGCGCAGGATGAAAGGTTGCGCTTTGCGTTTCGGTTGTTGCGGTGACCCCACGCTGCCCTCGTAAGAATGAACAATGGGAAAAGAAGGTTCCGGTAGCCTGCGAACGAAGCGTGGGCACCTAGGTAGGTAGATACGAGACAAAGTTGAATTTATGCAGTCTTTAAACTACTTGGTTCTTGTGAACAAGGAAAGGGAGACAACTGCCATGGCTTGGGGTCCTGGATTAATGCGCATTGGTGATACAATGGATATCCAGAGAGCTAAATGAGTATGATGGCATCGGAGCGCGACAGAGCTTGGCTTATCAGTAGGGGTATCGTATCAGTTAAACAGATTAAACCCGTTTTGGGTGGGCTATTCTTCGGAATATTGCATAATTGGAACAAGCTGGCTTTGAGGTAGGTTGGCGTCATGCCGCGGGGGTGAAGCATCACATGTATCTTTACATATTAGTTGTGCGGAAGAGATACTCTGAAGCGCGGTGAACTGGAAGACTCGCGAACCAAGACTACCTATCCTGTCCTGGGCTGTCCTGTCTGCGCGCCGGTCCCTCCACCAAAAGTGCCCCCCACCGCCCACATCCACACTCGTCCAATTCCTACATACCTTGCCTTGCCTTATTCTCGTGTCACCCCCCGACCTCGCAACTGCTTGCTTCCACTACAAGAGGCGACGGCCCGCGCCTTGTTCCTCCTGAGCACGGTAGTTGGCTTCCTGCGCTCTATTCGACTTCCACGCTGCTCCGGTCAGCAGCGCCGTTGAAACTCTGCCGCCCGTCTCGTTCCTCCATGGGCGGCCCGTCGCCTCGATCAATTGAACCATGGGAAATGCTTGCCAGAGTCAAGTAGGTGCTGTCTTTGTCAGTATTCGGACCGGATCCTCTCGGCTTTGTTCTCCGTACAAGACCGCTATTGCTGCTTGCAGCCTGCTGATAGACCATTATTGCGTTTAGACGTCGTAAACTCGGCCAAGGGGGCTGTACTATCCTAAACACTATATACCACTGACCATGGCGACATCGCGATATCAACCGGCCGATCTACGACGCCAAGTCGGGTCCCCGAGGCCCAAGGGACGCGGTTCGTTTGCCCTTCCGACTATAGAATCACACGTCCAAACAAACACTGACCTGGGCCCTTCCCAGAGAATAAAGATACATTATGCCGAAACGTACTTATATATGGCCATTGCCGTTATGAAGACCAAGGCTGTGCTTTCAGCCATGACCAGAACAAGAACAACTCCAATTCAGATTTGTAGGTTAACCTTGTCCATCCATGATTGCTTTGCTTTGCTTTGCTTTGCTTGCTTTGAGGGTCTGTCATGCGAAAGCTCGCTGTATCAAAACTCCGGCTTCGCCTAGTTTGCTTGAGGTTACACACACCGGCCAGGAACGTCCCTTCCTGTCACCACCTACCTAGGTACCTTAGGTGCCCATGGATGCTCGTTGTATTGGTAGTGTGATTGGGGGACTCAAAAGTGTTGATTGCAACTGCCGCAATTTGAGTCTGTAGAGGTGAGGCGTCATGTCATGGCTGCAGCAAGAAGGACTTATGGTGCCTGCCTGCCTCAACTATCACAAATAGCTTGCTCTGCTCTGCCAGCTCTTCCCTGGGTTTTCCAAACCATGGATTGTTCCATTCGTCGGCCTACAAGACCCTCCCTCTATGACTGACTATCCTGGCCATATTCTTTCGTTCATCTCATTCACTCACTGCCTTGGCTGTCTTCACATATCAGTCAACCTTCCAAACACTCATATTTCTTTTTTCTTCCTTTTCTTACCGCATTAGACATGTTCCATTGATCTAACAGGATGGCTGACAGCGATAATACCAGATCCAAGAAATCGTTAAACGTCGATTCACCTTCCTTTACACCCGCTGGTATAGGTAGCAAGAAGCCTACATTCTCTTCACAAGCTGCAAGCGCCCCAGCGTTTACTCCACGTGGACTAGGCTGTACGAAACCTTATGTATTCTTGTGATTCCCGACTTGGCTAACAATATGTTTGCTAAGCCGCCACACCCGTTGGCCCGCAAGATGGCGATAACAGCGTTTTCAATCCTGCGTCTATCCGCGAATTTACCCCCAATTTTGACATAAACTCTACGGTAAGGCATAATCACATCTGAGGTGAAGGTTGTGCTGATCAGGTAGACCGCTACAAATGGCGCTGCCCAAGATAGTGGCATCTCCTACGACCCGTTTACTATGCCTGCTGTGAACCAAGGCCTCACTACTCCTCAGTTCAATCCCTATGCAGAAGACCCTGCCCTCGGTGGTCATGGGCCAGGTTACTTCCAAGCGCAGAACGCGTTTGCGACGCCCCTTCAACCACTGCAACACCACTTATATTTCCCAGTTGCTCCTCATCGAGATGATTTGATGCCATATCATCGTGTGCCGCACGACTTTTTCCTGCCCGAGAAGGAGCGCGAAGAGATTGCACGGAAGCTTGAGGCAGCAGGCCAAGTCCTTCCCAACTCTCAGTTACCACAGCTCGACAATTACCACAATTTGGTGCCTTTAGACACGACCCATCGAAAAAATGCCAACATCTTTGGGTATCCTAGTTGGGTCTACAAAGCTACAGCAACCAAGACCGGCAATCTTTACTGCTTGAGGCGGCTTGAAGGTTACAGATTGACCAATGAACACGCAATCAGACTTGTCAAGGAATGGCGACGCATCAATAACGGCAACGTGGTCACTATTATTGATGCATTCACAACACGTGCCTTTGGAGATAGCTCGCTCATTTTCGTTCAAGACTATTATCCCCTGTCTAAGACACTTGTTGAGGCTCATTTAACCCCAAGCACCACTCATGGCAATCGTTTCCAGGCAAAAACCCCCATTGCCGAGAACGTGCTCTGGGCCTATATCTCACAGATTGCCAATGCGCTGCAGGCTATCCATTCTATCAACTTGGCAGCACGCTGCATTGACCCAAGCAAGATTATATTGACCCATAAAAACCGGATTCGTCTCAGTGCGTGCTCCATCCTCGACGTTGTGCAGTATGATGCACATCGGCCGATTCAGGAACTTCAGCAAGAAGACTTTATTCAATTCGGACGCTTGTTGCTGTGCTTGACAACAAATACGCTGCCAGTTCATCTGACCAACTATCAGATGTCTGTGGAACAAATGTCAAGGGTGTATTCAGTGGAGATGAGAGACACTGTTTTATGGCTTCTCACACCCCAACAGCCTCCAGCACAGAAGGGCATTGAGGAGTTTGTGCGTGGAATCGCTGGGCGCATTACCACTACATTTGACCAGAATCTGCAAGCTTTGGACAAGGTCAATGCCGATATGATGCGGGAAATCGAAAACGGAAGGGCTGTGAGGCTAATGATGAAGCTCGCAACCATTAACGAACGACCTGAATTTGAAGGAGACCGGGCGTGGTCCGAAAATGGCGAACGCTATATGCTCAAACTTTTCCGAGACTACGTCTTTCATCAAGTTGACAACAACGGCAAACCAGTCCTAGACATGGGACACATGCTTCGATGCATGAACAAGCTAGATATTGGATCAGACGAGAGGATTTGCCTGACGAGTCGAGACGAACAGACCAGCTTCCTCGTCAGCTTCAAAGAGCTTAAGAAAATGTTGACGAATGCTTTTGGCGAACTTGTGAAGGGAAGCAAGTCGGGACGAGGCCTCTGATGCCCCGTCATGCGACAGAACTTGGGCAAATGCCTTGATTATTAGGTTGGAAGAGTGCGACCTTGGATCAGTGTGGCCACTCATATTTCAGGCCATGATTGATCACCATAGACCGAGACTCGGTTATCGGAAGTTTGTGTAGGGCAGAAAGTTCAGCGAGATGTTTATTAACACGATATATTGCCTTGAATACAAGACATTAATGTGGCCAGTGACGTGATAATTGCACGATCGAGACCCATGGATTTGCACGATACAGCTCTTTGAGACCCATGCGTAATCCAAAATGGCATGCTTGGACAAGGCGGTCTGGGCATATCGCTCGGTCTCCTTCCTGAGGTTGTCCAGCCTTCATACGGCCGTACGTTGTGTGGCCAATTCCCAATCAGGCATTCTACTCATCACCATCGTCGTAATGTTCGTTTCTGATCCGCTTGCTTGCTGGCTACTTCAGTCATCCTCGGCTTGCACAAAAGGGTTGGCAATTTCTTCGCTGCCATCGACAGGGCTGACAAGGACGAGGAGGGTGCCTCGCACGACAACAAGACCAAGGGATCGGGTAGACTCGTTGCCTTCGTCGTCTGTGAATACGATGTCAGCTGTGAGAGTACAAAGAGAGGGATGTGAGATGAATAAATGTGATGGGGCGGCATACCTCGAACAACCTCGTGTACATCGTCGAGGACCAGGTTCATGAGAGCATCATAACCCTTCAGCGTGCCCTTGACTGAATGAATGGTTAGCACCTTGGGTTGAAAAGCGCGCAACTCGGATAGGCATACCCTCGCGACCACCATTGAACTTGACAGTGATCTGCTTGTCCATATACTTGCCCAGGTCGAGGATGTTCTCCTTCTTGGGCCTCTCACGCTCCTGTTGAGCGCCTCCCGCGCCGCCTCCTCCACGACCGCCTCCGCGTCCACCTCGGGGATGTGATCCTTGGCCGCGGCCACCTCGGTGTGAGGGTCTATCAGACATGGCGTATTGTCGGTTGGGGGGCTGGGTAGGGGAGATGGGGTGGG